>JAWNNO010002550.1:0-108621 GCA_035044985.1 Lordiphosa fenestrarum | reverse complement strand
TTTTTTTGCCTAAAATGTTAAGAATATTGTGTCAAAATTTCAAGTCGATTGGAGCAAAATTGACGAAGTTACGAGTATTTTTATACCTGTCGCGTTTCAGGTACCGTACAAATTTTTTAGTGTTCAAAACTTTAAAGCGATTTTCCCACAACTCACGTTTTCAAAGTCGGTGCCCCTCATAACATAAAAACTACTGAACCGATCATTTTGAAATTTTGTACACTATTTCTGAACATAATTTACGAGGTAACGCTGTCGAGCTTTTTTTTTAATTTGTTAATAATTTTTTTTTACAATAAAAAATTAGCCGAATTTTTAAAAAAAAAACAATTTTTTCACTTCAAAATTTTCCAAAAAAGTGAAAAATTAAAATTTCGAAAAAAAACTCGACAGCGTTACCAGCGGAAAACTATTATCTAACGAATGAGTTTTGGTTTTTTGATTTCGGATGATCCAGCACCAAGTTATGAGGGGCACCGCAATTCACCTTTTTTCCGAGAGACTTCCGAATATTTGCTGACATTGCCGTGTTTTTATACCCGTTACTCGTAGAGTAAAAAGGGTATACTAAAGTCGTGCAAATGTATGTAACAGGCATAAGGAAGCATCTCCGATATCATAAAGTATATATATTCTTCATCAGCATCAACAGCCGAGTCGATATAGCCATGTCCGTCTGTCCGTCCGTCCGTCCGTCCGTCCGTCCGTCCGTCCGTCCGTCCGTCCGTCTGTATGAACACCTAGATCTCAGAGACTAGAAGAGCTAGAGCAACCAAATTTTATACGTAAGCTAGTATTGTCTGTAGGCAGATCAAGTTTGTTTCAAATTTCGGCCACGCCCCCTCCCGCCCCCGCAATAAAAAATATTAAATAACTCCCTCAATTTTTAAGATATCGAGATCAGATTTTGCAGTGTAGTCTATGTGGCCAATATCTACAATCTCACAAATTTTCAAAAGGATCGGATAATAAATGGCCGAGTTAAAAAAATGTTGCATACTTATCCGAGCTGAGCTGAGTAACGGGTATTTCGAAGTCGGGCAGGGCCGACTTTAACTTACGCTCTCGTTTAATATTTCTTCGTGAAAATTTTATACAACATTCTTTAAATGTCATACTTGGATGTGCTTTTAGTTTTAATAAAGAGATTTTACCTGTGTCGTCACAATAAATTCACAAAAAAAGTGAATTCTTTCGAGCGATTTGAGCTTAGCCCCCCCTTATATAAATAAAATAATGGTAAAAATCGGGGATGCAAATCGGTCGGTGAACGGAATCGCAAACCGAACCGGCTTTCTTTCAGAATTGCTGAACCGAACCGAAAACCACAATTAAAAACGGTTCGGTTCAGTTCTTTGACGAATATTAAGGCGCTTTCCTCTTGCCAATGATACTTATCTATTTCGGAATTTGAATCGTTTTCTCAAGATCATTTTTATACGACATCTTGTTCTACACCCTACATCCTTAGCTATGCCTGATCGTTATAGCTTTTAAAAATGACTTGACAAAAGAGGAAAAACATGTAATCCCTGTCAAAAATATGTATTTTTTCCTCTAGTGGACAATGTTTTCAAATTTCTGTAGTACTTCTTTACCTTAATTCAATCTTAGCCAGGAGAGTTTTTTCTCATAAATTATGATAAATCGGCTGTATAAGATGCAGAGTGCGTATTTCTCTAGGAACTTATAGACAAAATAAATTTTGGATATTCTTCTAAGGATATTAAAGATCGAAAACTCGCATTACGATATAAATCATAATATTTCATAATGTGCCTTTGTGAACCACTGAACCGAACCAGTACTTAATTTCGAGTGGTTTGTATCACTGGTAAAAACATTATTTTGTTATTTCTCCCACATAAAAGGACGTCTTTTTATACTTTGCACCATAGCTAGCTAGCTAGTCTGGTGTAGAAATTACAGAGTTTTGGCCAAAATATAAGATTAAATTGGTCCATACATCAAATGTCCGCCCTAATGTACATATGTAAAGAAAGACAGAAATAGGGGAGAGACTAGGGTAAATGATTAGAATAGATATAGGAAACTATTCCCTGCCCAAAACGAGGAAGGAATCTACCTCTACTGGGTGGGATCATAAATCTACAGGCGTGAAATTAGAGAACACTCGAAGAGGTGTTTGACCATTTAGGGGGAGATTCGTCCCCTACTTCAGTATTTTTACGGGCTAGGTAGTTGTGGAGATGACTGCTCTTTCCTGAGCGGAGTTGGGTCAGTGTCGCCCTGGCGTGTCTCTGGAGAGCATTCTCCGAAACATCGAATCAAGCATTGAGTTGTTAGGCCTCTATGGTGCAAAAGTCCATTTCGAAGTGTGCCTTCCTTTGACGCACGTGGTTTCTATCACTATGCCATTTCCCACGAGTTGTCGCACCTTTGCACACAGTGATAACCGACGAGGTATTGATGATGAAGGAGTTTGTTGTGGTTATTTACTGGGAGGATCTCTATTTCTTGATGGAGATGGTCTGGATGTATCAAGTGACAGCCCATGGCTACTTACATCGAAACATTTTGGGCTACCTAGAGGTTCCGCCATTTGAGGTCACTTATCGACGAGGACCATATCGGGGCAGCATAGTTGAGCATGGACCTCCCTATTACCTTGTAAGTCGTCGTGATCGTCTCCTTTTCCTTCGCCCAGGTGCAACCTGACCTGACCTTTTTTATCAACTCTCTGAGTGCTTGGAGAGTGTGAACATGGAGTCAAAAGTGACGCCAAGGATTTTGGAATGGTTGATAGTTTTGCTCTCACCTCTTTGGTTCATGTTGTACGGAGAGTTGCCGAGGGTTCGTTTCGGGTGTTCAAAACCATGTTTAAGTCTCAGGTTCGGTTAGCGAGCTGGTACCTTTGCTTGGCGAACCAAAGATATTGATTCGAACCTTGGTTTATAACATCTGAGGTAGTTCATCAAAGTTGTAGCCTGTTTTCGACGATTTTAATTGAATAGTTCAGCTTAATCTAAATCTATAGCTTCGCATATCTTCACAATGTCCACCTCCATGGCTTCCATGTCTTTACATGATCTTACCTTTAATTTCCTCTTCTAACTCGTAATATACTGAATTTGGATGTGAATAGACCTGTAGCTTGACTTACAAATGCTCAGAAATGTATATAAGTTCTTTTAACCGTGTTCTTTCCGTCGGGAAGTCATAAGTTTAAAATTAGCCGGTTCGGGGAACCCAAAAAACCCGAACCGGTTCTGAGGAATTCGTGTCAGGATCGGCTTGCAGCTTAGTTTTAAATGCCTACTCTTCTCAGATCTCTGTTGGGCTAGAGTAGTTCTAGTGGTTCTATGGACCATTCGTTGTCAAAAACTAATCATGAACGGATTTTCTCACTTCAAGAATAATTTCTACCTTCAGGAGCCTATTTTTGAGAACGCTTAATCTTGAGGTGATTTAAGATGTTCCGTTTTTAGAACATTTTACTTTTTCTTTTTCCACAAAGAAGTAGTTGCAAGACATGCAATCCTCCATTCGCTTTCGTACAGGGCTAAACGCAGCAGAAACAGTTCTAATAAAAGGGACGTTTGCATGGGTTGTTCTTGTAGGTTGAACTCCGTAAAATAGCTCGGCTCTCTCATGGTAAACAGGTCAATCGTTCGGGTCCCATTTCGTATAATGGTTTCCAATAGCACGGGTGCAGGCAGCATGCGTGCCATTAGAAGGCACGTTTGCATGTTGTGCAGACTTCTTCGCTTCTTGCCTGCTGCAGAAAGGAACATGCATCAGTTTTCATACATATTATATGCTTTCTTTTATACTGCAACTGCTGGTAGGGCATTCTTTCTTGCGTTGTCCAACGTTTACAAAGAGTTCGAAATTTAAACTGAAGAATTAGTTGATAAACTACGTCAAACTACGTCGCCTTGACTCAATGTACTGGGAATTAAACTTAATATTAAAGCAAATTTATATTTAATAAATAATAAAAATAGTTAAACTTTCTCAAATAATCCAGCTCTGATTTGACAGCAAAATTAAGATGAGAATTGTTGATTAGTTTGTTGAACAATACATAAATAATGTATAAAGTCAACGACAACTGTAATAATTTATGATGCATTTATTTGTATGCATTTGCCTTCACCCGATTACTTCCTAATTTGTTCATTTGTTTTCAGTCCCGTTAACAAATTGGTCTCCATTTATGGCCGAAATAAATCCCTAAAACTCACTCAACCGTGGCCCCAAACAATGCTTTGTGTTTCGTTTTATTTTGTAAATTGTGGCGAATAATTCATGCGTGGGTTGATTCATCTGCTTACTGGCCAATGCTGTTGTTGATTTTGCATGCTGCTGCCGAATGTTTGATATTGTTGCTTTTTTTTATATTAATGCACGCTTTGCCAGAGGCGCTAATCGAATGTAACCGATTCTATTTCTCCTCTAAACCCATTCCAAAATACAGATGTTGAGAGGGCTGACGACAGCAATTTGACATTTTGCAACCGCACATTGGAAAACCTCGCAGCGTTAAGAAAAGCAATAAAACCCAAGTTTGAAGCATTTACATAAATTGTTATTCCCTGGCCAGAGTTATTTGTTACCTACTCCCGCAACTATAACAAAACTAACCCAAAACAAAACATAGAAACGCATTGAAACGCATTCCAATTAGTATTCGCGGGCAGCACTCTGCTCTGCACACATAGTTCATAAGGTAAGTTTGAGCTTTGTCCATTTAGTTGAATATCATATTCAATACTTGTGCATATATTTTATTGTTTAAACAGTGTTCTGCGTCCACCAGCGGAAAAAATGGCACCAACGACAACAATTGAGACCATTACCATCACTCGGCCACTGAAGGTATGTATACAATCGCTTGAACTGGTGGAAGCTTTGGTTTCGAAATGATTGAGTAAAATTAAAAATTCAAAAATATAATACAAATAATTTAATAGCCGAAAGTCTTTGTCCCGGTGATTCACAGCTGGGTGTGCTAAGACATTTTTTCGGAGATAAATGTAAAGAGACGTTTTTAGGAAGAGAGAGAGAGTGATCTGTTGAGAATAGGTGAAAAAGATCCTTGTAGTTTTGACATACAACCCGAAAACGATTGTGCTGGGCACAGTCAGCAGTGTTGCCAATTTAGCTATTTTCCCAATTCCAGATCTATCTATTTTGTAAGGTATTTTGCAATTCTCGGTATTTTGAAATCTGCCATATATTTGCCATTTTCCATCATTCCGTTAAGAGGAAAAATTCTGATTAAAACAGATGGAATGAGTACTTATTATACCCTTGTAGAGGGTATACGATTTTGTAACATAGAAGGAAGCACTACCACATAAAGCATATATATATTCTTGATCAGCATGACTAGATGAGTTGATTTAGCCTTGTATGTTTGTCCGTCTGTTTCTATGCTATCTTCTCCGTCAGTTTTAAAGCTATTGCGACCAAACTTTGCACGAAGTCTTCTGGTACAAATACTCTGCACATTTGTCGGAACCGGCCGGATGGGATGACTATAACAAATAACTGCCATAGGAACGATCGGACGAAAACTAGTCTTGTGAGAAAAGCTTTTTTGATTTCAATGCAAAAGTCTCCAAACTCCGTATTTACTAGTTTTCTATGCTTCTCCATAGTTCTGCCAAATTTGGTCGAAATCGGACATTTATATAGTATAGGTGCCATAGAAAAGTAAGGTTAGAAAAATAGTCTTAGTAAGAAGCTATTTTAATGTAAACCTCTTTAAAATTGGCATATATTTATTTTAAAAGCTTTCACACAATTCTTCAAAGTTTTGTCAAATTCGGAATGATCGGTCGAGAAACTAGTTTTAGTGAGAAAAACTTATGTTGATTTCAAAGAAAACGCCTCCAAACTTTGTATTTCTGAGTTTGCTATGCTTTCCCATGATTCTACTAAGTTTGGTCGAATCGGACATCTGTATAGTATAGCTGTAGATTGAGAAAAGTAAAAAAAACTTGTTTGTTTTCAGTGGAAATGTCGTTCAGATTAGTTAGAAAAAAGTGCTAGCAAGGGTATCGTTAAAAATGCCTTAAAATAAATAGAAGATTATAATTCGAGATGCCTGGAGGAACATCCAACAGTTAAAGAACTGCATTAAAATAAATTAAACTATGTACTTAAAGTATATTCTTTATATTTATGTAAATCAGTAACGTATACCATATTATTAGTCTGGGCTTTTAAGGTAGTCTAGATACAAACTGGCATGAGAAAACTGTTTGAACTCGCTTTCAAAAAAGGACAAAGCTTTACTCAGCAACAATTGCTAAAACTATAAGTCTTACAGGACTTCTGAAATAATAAAGACGTCACAGGAGGATGTCATTCGTGACTGTAACTAGCACAACATTCTCCAGTAAGCCCTATTTAAGCACGCATCATTTAAGCTATCCTTTATAGCTATTGTTTATTAATCTGGGGTAACGAAATAACTCCGAAGACATATCTCCGCTATGTAACAAGCGACATATCTCTGCGCTAGATATTTCGTTTATAGCACGACGGAGATATGTTGTTTTAAAACGACATATCTCCGCCATACATCATCGCGTTTCAAAACCACAGAACTCCGAGCGGACAAATGTCGTTTTTAACCACAGCCAATTCAAATGAAAAATGATGTTTTAAATTCAACCATTTCACGCCAAGGACGCATCAAATAGTACGCAAATCCGAGCTTTACATGTTTTCATATAATTATTTTGTTTGGTTTTTCTACTCTTTCTCAGGTGATAGCATTTATCTGTGGTGTTATTGTGGTGGTGCTCATGGTCCTGGCACTGGCTTCCACAGATTGGCTAATGGCCGCTGGTTGGCGACAAGGCCTGTTTGTACATTGCATCGAGGATGATGCCATACACCCGCTGCCATTTAACATACAGGATCCACCTGGTTGCTATTGGACCCGCGATATAGGTAGGCCAAAACACAAATCAATGTCACTCAATCACATAATCATTACGTTATTTTCTTCGAACAGGCTACATCAAGGCCACAGCGGCGCTCTGCATTATCACATTGATAACGGACGTCTTAGCCACTGTGCTGACGGGTCTGGGTCTGAAGTCACAGAATCATAACGTAAAATATAAATTTTATCGCATAGCCGTGCTGGTGATGCTCGTCTCCTGTAGGTTTTACATGTCCTCCACAAACTAAATCATGTATGTCTATATCTATGAACCTTTGTACCTTTCCAGTGCTGGCCGTTTTGTCTGCATTGATAGTGTATCCCGTATGCTTTGCGGGCGAGCTCACCATGGGTAAGTATTTACTACAAATGCTCCTTCTGTTTTTAATTGTTTGTAATTTCCTTTTCACAGCGAATCGACGTGTTTGGGAGTTTGGCTGGGCCTACGGCGTGGGCTGGGGAGCTGCTATCTTCCTGTTTGGCGCCGTAGTTCTGCTGCTCTGCGATAAGGAATCAGAGGAGATTTACTATAAGGAGAGGAAAATCGTACATGAAAACCAAATGCGCGCCTAGGCAAGGCCGCACGACCTGCCTGACGTCGTTCTTTAGACATAAGTATATAGCAATCAGTACACAGACACACAGATACATACACAGATTTCGATTTAAATCAGGAGCTCAAGAACAAGAATAACAGCAATTGGCAGCTACAAATTTGTTAGAATTATGTTTATACATAAACGACCCCCCTTTCCCATAGTACTTGGCATTTGTTTTTAGATGAGTTAACTTTGTTTTGAACTTGTTTCAATCTATAATAACACTTAAACCACCTACATACCCGCATAGTCACATGTAGAACTCGAATTCTTCTGAAAGCTAATCGCATTAATCACCCCCTCCTAACATACAAAAAATCATATACAAATGCCTAATCGTATATCCAAATCAAAGAGGCGAAAGGAATTTAGATGTTACGCATATTAACATATACTCATAGCATATATAGCAAAGTACTCATCCATGTAATCTCATATTAACTCGACGCAAAACGAACTAAAACTCCCCGAAAAAGATATCAATCGAAATTCGGTTGAACGATTTGGTACCTAAATTCGAATACCGCGCCCATCATCGATTAAGCTTTCAAGCAATTTGTTGTTTAAATAAGTTATGTGTATGTGTGTTCTATCGAATATTTTGTTTTACTCACACTTAAAATCTTTTGTACATTAGTTTAATCAACTGACTACGCGACTTTTTGTGTCCCGCCCCGCCCCTAAAGCAGAGCTGATTATACCCGTTACTCGGAGAGAGAAAAGTCAGCGCCCTGTCCGTCAGTCTGAGTGCACATCTTAAACATAGAGAGTAGAGAGCAATCTTTAGTACAACGATATAAACAGTTGTAATAGCAGTTTGTCCATAATCTGAAGAATTTTCATGACATACCAAAAATACACAGAGTATATTAAATTGGTGCAAAAGTACGTAACAGCCAGAAGGAAGCATCTACAACCCTAGAATATTGAAAAAGAATATATATATGTATATATACTTGATCAGCATCAACAGCCGAGTCGATTTAGCCATGTCCGTAAGAACAGAATATTCTGATCATTAACCCATGGTACCCACGCACGGAAAAGTGCATACTATAGACAAGAGCTGGTATTTAATCATTACTTCAAGTATTTTATTAGTTTTCATTACAATGATCTCGACTATTCAGATAACGAAAATACAATTCCTGTTTACGATTTTTTTAGTAATCCTAATTGTAACTTAGAATGACGATTATTCAGAGACTATTACCAAATGCAATTAGTTTCACAATTACTTGAATTTTGAGTAATTGTGATTGAAATATTAAACTATTTATGTATTAACAAGTGTAAACTGAAATTATTGACCAGATAATTTGGTGTTTTCTCGACTCGATTGGGAAAAAAATCATAATTTTCAGCTACAATTACATGAGTAATTCAATTTTTCAAGCACAAATCCTCAAAAATTCCCCTTTACAGTTGCAATTACTCAAGTAATTACATTTTAAGTTATCGTTTCCAAGTTACACCTACGATTACTAAAAGAATCATTATCAGAAATTGTTTTTTCATTATCTGAATAATCGTGATTATTGTAATGAAAAGTAATTAAGTATGGGAAGTAATAATTACATTATATAGATCTGGATGGAAATTACGAAAATTCAGAATTTGTATTCTAAATCGATTGAAATTTCAAATAGTGTAAAGTCTGATTTAGTGAACTCCATAAAACCGGACCGAAACCTTTTCGAGGTAAGCAAAACAAACTATATCGGAAAGCACAGTGTGGGTTAAATTTAACCTGAGCTGTTATCTGCGATGTTGAAAGGGTTGCCTAATTGCAGAGCGCTTTGTGTATCAATTATAACTTTTCCAATAAATCACCAGAGGGCCATGACATAGCAGACCTTCTAAGGAAAGGCTAAAGCGATCTGCATAGCTGAGTTTTTTGACCCTCAGGTATCAAGAAAACGCAGCTGCCAACTTAGGTGTTCTTAATAAAGCTTTAGGCTTTAAAGCCGTGCCTAGATTTTGGCACACAGAGGGCTCCATCACCCGTTCAAATCCATCAGGACTTTCTTTCCAATAAATTTTAGAGCAAGTGCTCTCATACATACATATAACATCTTGTTGTTAACACTCCCTAAGTAATGGGTATATATGGAAGTCGGTCACAACCGGCTTAAACCTATGCTCTCGTTTTTTTTTATAATTAAGTTCTCGTAAATGCAATATTTTTTAATAACCGTTTATTATTGTATAATTTATTAATTTGTGTTTTTACCACACACACACCCACACACTAAGACATATCACTTACAAATTACAAACAATAAAAACGTTTCTGACATTTTTTTTTGTTAAAATTTCTTTACACCGAGTTCATCTTATCGTTTTGTTTTCGTTCCCGCTCAAAATGCATATTTATTTTGGATCAAATTACTGGCCGAAAACTGAAGTGAAGCAAAATGCAACGTAAATTACAACAACAATACAATGCGAAATATATATATATTTATGCATCAACATCCATCAACATACATATATATCGATGAAGAAATTGAACAAATCGTAGGCAGGAACGTGCGGTGAAAAAAGAACAAAGGAAGAAACGAAGCAAAAACCCAATTAATAGCGAGTATGAAATGATAACAAATATACCAAAACAAATTTAATTATTACAATTAAACTATGCTTACATATATTGTAAATCTAACTAAATAAGTTTTAAGTCAACTTAATTGAACAACACATATTATTAATGAATCGAATATACTCCAGCAAATGTTGCCGTTTTCTATTGACAGTAACAATTAGCACCCAAATCGAATTCGAATCATTTTATTTTACAACAATATACAACATATACAAGAATATTATAAAAGTTTTAACATTGCATTTTTAAAGATTTAAAAAAACAAACGAGAAATTATCAAACATATTGCTAGTGATTCCATATAATGTAAACATATGCATAGATCGTACAACACATATGAACAAGAACTATAACTACAATTACAGACACCCACATACCAAATGAAAATTGGCACAAAAAAAAAACATCTCATGCCCACGCGATCGTTTAAGATTCATTTCATTCACAATGTACATACATAGTATATTCCGGAAAGGTATTCAAGTAAAAATAAAATAGCGTTTACGGTTTACATTAATATTTTTGTGACTAATTAATTGTGAAATCTCCTAAATGAACTCCGAACCGCGAATGAATATGTCCAATAATAATAAGCTAGTTGAGAGTCTTAACTAGAAACTCCCTACAGTTTCTGCAGAAGAACATCCACACCACTTACATTGCTGCACCGGTGATGTGAATTTGACTGTGCCCCGACGTGACCGTGAGCAAACATAGAGGTCCGCACGTGAACATACGCGATCCTTCGTTTTTCGTTTTTTCAAACAAATTGCTACACTCCAGTGAAATGAAATCAAGAACTTTATAAATTTAGCTTTTCCCAGTTGCAGCAAATCTGCTTTAAATTCTTATTACAGTATGTCAAGAAAATGTTTTTACACATGAAAAAAACTAAACAAATTCAAGTAAATTGCAAAAAAGGTGCTTTCTCTTAATGTAAATATTTTATTTTTATTTTATTTGGATTCTTGAAGGTTCTTAGAACTAGAATGCAAAAGAAATTATCCAAATCCATCTATATCTAATATTTTAAAATATATAAAACAAATAAAATACACATTTTAAAATGTCAAGAAAGTGTTTTTACAAAATGTAAAAACTCATTTACTATCAGCACAGGAGCTCCAATGGTAAACAAACTATTGATTCTAGACAAGTTTTTTACGCTGAACCCGAATCTGCTTTTAAAAATTCCATATCTCTAATGGATCAGCCGTAAATTTTAAATTAAAATGTCGAAAATGTCTACTTTTATCTCTTCTTGTTTTCTCCGAGTCTCGTAGAAATCAGATTATTTTGAAAATAATTTTTTCTTTATAATATAGTTGAATACCTAAAGAACAAAACGATCATCCAAATTGGCTTCATCGGCCACAAATATAAGGCTTTTTCGCATTTAAATAAGTGAAGTTTTAAAGTAAAACGTATGTAAAACACAAAAAAGGCGGGACACGCCCTAAAATTTTAACAAATATTATTTAATAACATAAGAATTTTCGATTATTAGGTGTTCTTCTTAAAAATCAATACCATCCTGCTAAATTTTCCCACCCACTTAAACAATTGCTTACAAGTCAGAAATACTTTGCGGATCGATCACGAACTTATAACCTATGAAATTAATAAAGTATTTAATATATTGCATAGAAATGGTCAAGTATTACATTATGTTAAAAATAAAAATTTCAAATAAGCTGATTTCTACGAGATTCGGATAATCCAAAAAGCGTAATATTGGTAATTTCTACATTTTAAATCCAATATTATATATATTATATCCATAAGATTTATGGACTTTCTAAAAGCAGATTCGGGTTCAGCGTAAAAAACTTGTCTAGAATCAATAGTTTGTTTACCATTTGAGCTCCTGTGCTGATAGTAAATGAGTTTTTAAATTTTGTAAAAACACTTTCTTGACATTTTAAAATGGGTATTTTATTTGCTTTATATATTTTAAAATCGTAAATATAGATGGATTTGGATAATTTCTTTTTCATTCTAGTTCTGAGAACCTTAAAGAATCAAAATAAAATAAAAAGAAAATTTGTACTTTAAGAGAGAGCACCTTTTTTGCAATTTAATTGAAAATTTTTAGTTTTTTTCATGTGTAAAAACACTTTCTTGACATACTGTATGTGTGACAGAAAAGAAGACGAACTAAAAGAAATCCTGCTTGAAACAAAAAGAAAGCTATAAATTGCTGAAACAGAAGCAGGGAAGTGTGGGAAACATGACAATTAATGACAAGGCCTAAAAATGTTGCTACTTATGCAAAGAAGTGTTCTCACATTCCTCTCAACGTGTCACAGGAGCGCTGCGTTCAACAAGCATCAATCGGACTTAGCCCCAATTTCTCAAAGTCCGGTTGGTCAACTTGTCAGGCAGTTTAACCGAATTTGAGTGTCTCATGATGTATGTGGCGTAACCGGAGGAACAAACTTAAACGCTGCTCATCCACCGGTCAACTTTAACCGCGAGCTCAGCCCCGATGAAACTATCGATATTCTTATCGATTTACAAACAGCTGGCCGCACACTTACTTTGTTTATTGTTATATTTGCTGCACAACAAAATGTTTATGAATAAACGAATTTTTTAGCTCCACGCAATGGAAATGCAATTCGATGAGGCAGAACATTGATATTTTGTCAACTTTTACGCAAAACAATGACCAGCAACAACCAATTGCATTAAAAAACAAATAAACCGAGTCAGCTGTGTACTCGTTAGTTTAGTCAAACAGTATGGTCACACTGAAGCAGCGATAGGCATTTGCCGATATCAGGCGAAACTGCTGCTGAGAAAAGCAAATGACTTAACCGCTCGTCATCTTGACGAACAAATCTGACCGGTGGTTGGCTAACCGGAACCTTTGAGAAATCGGGCCTTAGGCGCAATTTCTCAAAAGTTCCGGTTAGCCAGTCGCCGGTCAAATTTGTTGCTCGAGATGAGATAAAAGCGGTTAAGTCATTTTTAAGTTTTCTCAACAACAATTTTCCGATATCGATTAATTCCTGCCACTGCAACAGTAAGTCCTTACAGTGTCAATGATTTATGTATTTTTTATGCTATTAAAGGTTGCTGGTAATTTTCTTGCAAAAATTTGGATACACTTATTTACCTGCACAGCTTAGCAAAGGAATGCTGACTCCACGCAAGTCAGCAGCTGTGGGAAGACACTTGATTTATAATCAAAGCAAGAATTCTTTTACATGAAACTAATTAGTTCAGATTCCAATCATAACTAGGCCTCTTCCTGTACTCTATTGCATTATTTATTTGTTGCTCAGTTTCTTCCATTTCCATTTCACCGCGGTGCAATTAAGTTTGTTGCTCCAGTTACGCCAAACACCGCATGAGACACTCAAATTCGGCTAACCTACCGGAGAAAAGGCACTCAGTTTAAAAAGCAGGTTATCTTGCCAAACGAGATCAAACGCCTGTATTGGTGGTTCTCAACAACTTTCAAAAGTTTCTTTGGAGATTCTGAGATTTCTTTCATGAGGTACAATATGTAAATCATCGCAAAATAGCATTATCAGGAGCACTTCCGGAAAGCCCAGATTGATTTGTCGTTTCCGGATCTGTAAAAGACTTTTGTTCAGCAAGGAAGTAACAGTTAAGAGACCAGCGTAAGTGCAGGGATTACTATCCAAAAAGGTTTTTTTTTTTAAGAAAAAAGTACATCTTAGTTAGACTACACCGTGATAATTTTGTTTAGTAAAAATTGCAATCAGTCCATTTAATTGGGGCTTAAATGAGCTTGTATGGAATAAATTTACTATCTATGGGATACTTGTTAGTAACTACAGCTAATAATATGTGATTCACATCATCGCAGCGTCCTCATCTCTCTAGTCCTTCTTGGCAATTAGGCCCTGTTTCTTTAGCTGGCGTAGCGCACACTTGGCTGCCGTACACTTGGCAATGCGATAGTTGCGTCCAATGCCGCGGAAGGTGCCCTTGCAGAAGACATCGACTGTGACGCGAACCCGACGGCCATCGGCCAGCTTCTCGGGCTTGCCGAATTTTGCCGTTTCCGGTTCCAGTTCGAGTAGTTCGCGTATGGGCGATTTTGGCACAGAGTTGCTAAACTGTTCAATTTCCGGTTTCATCATGTTACTGTAGACCTGCCACACCACATCCAGCGACATACTGGAGTCGAGAAAGATGGCACCGGCAATTGATTCGAAGACATCGCCCAAGGCCTTGGGCACCTCAACATCCTCGGCATCATCGCATTCCTCCTCAGAGAGCAGATAATACTAAAAGAGAGAGAAAAATGTTGTTTTAAAAATGAAATTTGGATTTAAGGTCCCAGCTTACCTCTTCACTGATGCTATGTCCGTTCTCCTGCTGGATGCGCACAAATCGATCGATTACATCATTCAGGCCCGGAGACAAATGACGGAAGAACTTGTGGAAGCCATGCCGCACGGCCAGTGAGGCAAAGATGGTGTTGTTCACCAGCGCCGAGCGCAAATCGGTGAGCGCACCCGGCGAATGCTGTCGCGGATCCTCATACAGATGCCGTGTAATCAGATAATCCAGCACCGCATCACCCAGAAATTCCAGGCGTTGATAGCAGTCCGTTAGTCGATTGGGTGTATAACTGGCGTGCGTCATGGCCTGCAGTAGATAGGAACGATCACGAAATCTGTAGCCCAGACTCGCCTCGAACTCTTCGAAACCGCTTAGTAGATGTTCCAGCTCCTCACAGGCATTGGGAGCAAAGTGCAGCAGAGGACTGCGGGGCTTTGGCCAGGCTCCGTAAACCGTGACCATTTTTGCGTCATTCGGCTTGCTGCTGCCCGGTGTACGCAGCTCCTCGCTGGACGCAGCCAGCTGCTTGGTGTAAGGCAACACCCGCACACCCAACCAGGCCATGAAAAGCAGTGCTCCTCGTGGACCACACTCGATGAGATAGGCTCCAATTAGTGCCTCCACGCAGTCAGCAATGGATTTGTCTGGTATACTGTGCTGCGACACCAGATTATAGGGTATGAAGCAGCTAAAGTCGTTGCAACTGTCATTGGACTCGTCCAGCTGACCATTTTGGGTGGACGGCTCATTAGCAGCACCTCCAGCGCTACCGGCTAGTCCCAAAGCCTCCGCCTTTTCCCGTACCAGCTCGCAGATCTGCACACTACTCAAGTTCTTGATGTCCAGTAAATCGGCCAGTTTCCAGTGGTGCGTAGGAATCTTGGCTTCGATGAGCGCCTTCTCCAGCTCCTTGGGTACATAGTAGCAAGGCGGCAGCCAAT
This sequence comes from Lordiphosa fenestrarum, assembly GCA_035044985.1. NCBI lineage: Eukaryota > Metazoa > Arthropoda > Insecta > Diptera > Drosophilidae > Lordiphosa > Lordiphosa fenestrarum. The sequence goes on along the minus strand of JAWNNO010002550.1, from coordinate 93,228 downwards.
TGTCATGCGGCTCAAATTTGGTGGCTATCATGTACTCTCCCAGGCGCTTGCGTCGACCCAAGCGATAGAGATTCAGATTAGCCACCTGCTTGGAACGTAAATGACTCAGCTTGCCCTCGTGGACATTCTCGTAGGTGATGTACAGGTAGGTGGTGATGGCATACTTCAGGAACGAGTCCCCAATGGTCTCCAGACGCTCCAGATTGATGCCATCGTTGGCATTGGACATGGTGAGAGCCTGTAAAATAATGCTGGGACTGGGACCCGGATGGCCCACCAGTTCGGGCTGACGATCAAAGCTAAAGCCGGGCAAAGGCAAAATGGAATTAAAAGTGGTCTGCTTGGTGACAGACACTTGCAGCTGCTCCACTTTCGGTTGGTATTTCAAGCGCAGCTGCTTCTCCTCCAGATTCAGTCTGTGATGATCGTTGTAGTTGTCAAATGTATCGCCACAGCCCATCACACCATAGGACTCCTCCTCTGTTTGTTTACGCACCCAGTCGCCATTGAGATTGATGAGATCAGACAATTGCAGTTCCCGCCTCTGCTCTAATTTGCTTAGTAGTTCCTTTTCCGGCACATAGGGCAGCAACTGCTTGAGCAGTTCAAGCATTGAATCGGGGCCAGCGGCACTTTCTAAGCCACCAGAACGTTGCAGTGCCAACTCTCGATTGTGGGCCACTAACATGCCAGAGCTTTCAATCTCGGCCTGCAATTTGACTATGGACTGCTCGTAGCTTTCATTGGCCGTAATCTTGTTCTGCTCAAAGTTGAAGCCAATTAGCAGATTTTTGGTCTCTTGATATTGCCGCTCATTGGCATTGGTGGCTTGGATAATGGACAGCTGCTTTTGGCGCTTCTCCAACTCTTGGGCTGTCTCAATGGTCTCTGCCTCATTCTTGGAGGTAAAGGCTATGCGTCCCGCATCGATATCATCAGTCGTATCCTCATCGCTTGAACCATAGTTGTGCATTGGAACATGCCCATCGTCATCACCGTAGCTAGAGGCCAGTGAATTATCCGAATCGTAGTAGTTGAAGGCCGCTGACTGTTTTCCCCCACCACGTGACCTACTGCTCCGACGGGCCTGATTCTGGCCGGACTGGCTTTGATTGAACGCCGCCTTGCTTACGTCCCAGAAAGTGGGCGAACCATAACGTGTCTGCTGATCATCACCTGGAATAGAATCGTTTAATAAATAAAACAGAAAAAACTTGCCTATAAGAGCCCGCCCCTTGGAGTTTTCTTACAATGGATCCGTTCGAGTGAATCAGCTCAGAAAATGTTTCGATACGAATAGCTCAGCCATTTCCTCTATTTTGTGACTTGATTCGCTCTAAGCAAAGATTGGATCTACGAAGTAGAATTTGTAAGTGTAATTTAATAACAAGCAAAGCATTTGACTTGATTTTCTGTTTCATTTAAGAATCATCACTACACTATGGCTAATGCAATGGAGGGCTATTTTGAAGCTTCGTCGATTTTAGAAATTGCATCTTCACTTACTACGCAAATCCATGGCAAGATCCATTGTAAGTTTATGTATTTCGGAACTCAGAGGCCACGATACGCAATGAACAAAGGTGACCCAGATTTGGAACAAAGTACGGATGGCATTACCACAACATTTCTTAACTATTGAATGAATGGTCCGACGAACTTCATAGTGATACCTTTTAGCTAAATTTAAGTTATGAACGTAAAAACGACCAATTTATTAGTTCCAATAAACTATATATCTCATATGAGATATTTACGATAAATACAGCTTCGGTAAAGATCCTTGTGATGTACGGCATTTTTCGTTTTGTTACCATAAGAACAACATGCATCTTCTATAACCAAACAGAGACCCAAGCAGTGTCCAAAACAGTGTCCAATACAGTGACCAAACAGTGATTAAAACAGAGCAAACCCCGACCAAAAGAAGAACCAACATAGTGACCAGTGTCTACAACAGTGACCAAAACAGTAACCAAAAAACAGTGACTAAACACTGACCGAAGAAGTGACAAAACAGTGACCAAAACAGTCATAATCAAAACAGTAACCTAAAAACCGTGACTAAACACTGACCGAAGAAGTGACAAAATAGTGACCAAACAAAGACCAACAGAGTGACAATCGGTGGGCAAAACAATGACCAAAACAGTCATAATCAGTTTCCAAAACAGTGACCAAATAGTGTCCAGTGACCAAACCCATGACCAAACAGGTTCCACAATAGTGACCCAAACAATGCCCAAAACAGTGACCGAAACACTGACTAAAACAGTGATCAGACAGTGACAGTGACCAAACAGTGCTCAAAATTTTGACTAGTGTCTAAAATACTGATCAAATAGTGACCAAACAATGATCAGTGTCTAAAATAGTAACTAAACAGTGACAAGTGTCTAAAAAAAAGTGACCAAACAACAATGACCAAACACAGACCAAAGCAGTGACAGTGATCAAAACACTGATGACAACTATATTGTGCCGAAATCTTAGGGAGGATTGATTCCGGTCATATAAAATATCAATCAGAACACAATAAAGAATCAGCAGGCGTCCTTAAAAGATCGCAAGTTACGGATTGGTCCCAAAACCCTTTGTATGAACTTTGTAATATCTGCGTTTAAAAAACTCCTAGAACTATTTGGGTACACCACTTTTAAATCTAAAAACAAGAAAGTCGGTCAAGCCCGACTATAACATACTCTGACCCAAGAAATTTTGTCTTTTGATCATAACTCGAAAACCGTTCATCCGATCTTCTTCATTCTTCATTCGATATGACGTTTTTTCCATATTGCGGGGGCGGGAGGGGGCGTGGCCAAAATTGAAAATAAACTTGATCTGCAGACATAAGAAGCATATGTCCCATACATGTCAAACCTTTATCTCTTACCATCTCTGAGATCTGTGCGTTCATACGGACAGACAGACGGACGGACAGACGGACATGGCTATATCGACTCGGCTGTTGATGCTGATCAAGAATATATATACTTTATGGGTTCGGAGATGCTTCCTTCTGGATGTTACATTCTTTTGCACAAACTTATAATACTCTATGTACCTACGGTACAGAGTATAAAACTCTACCCATGCGGGGCGCTCTTTTACATATCTTTATACTCACAGAACTTGACGTTGGCAGGCAGCACTGGCAAATGGTAGGCTTCGTCCTCGTCGTCGTCCTCGTTTAGGGTGTGCGAATCAATGTCATCGGCCATGTCGTTAGACCAGGTGCCAATCTCAATAAAATCATCCGCATCCTGCAGCTGCTGTTCTCCCTCAATAATGAGCTCTTCGGCACTTTTCTCTAACTTTTCCGGCGGCTCCAAGGGTACCTCTGACACAGATTGTTCCTTGGCATCATCTGCACCATTAACGACCACCTCCTTAGCTTTCTGCTTGGATTCACGCGACTTTTTCAGCACCTCAGATAGACTCCAACCAAAATCAAGCATGGGCCACTCAAACTGCTCGTCCTCAATCTGCTGCCGCCCCAGGCCTAGATCAGCGGATACCTGTTTTCGTATGTCATCCGCCAGTAAAAGTCCATTGATGCGATATAAAATACAGGGCAAGCAGACAGCAGTTCGCCACAAAGAGGCCGGAAATGGATGCACCGTGCATAGTTCAGGCACCAGAATCTGTTTCTGTTCAAGATTTTCACGCTTGGCACGCTTAGTCTCCTCTGAGCTGGTGGGCAGAGCCACACCCTTGCGATTGACATAGCGTGGTGTTAGGAAATTTAAGCGAGCACTTGTATGATCCACATCAAGCAGAGGCTGGGACGCATTCTGTATGGTGAGTCCATACTTGACCAGATAATAGTGACGAAAAGTGCGGTAGTTGTCGCCCGGAAAGCAGCTAAGCGGCGACAAGTGGGGACAAATCTCGGCTACATAGAAATACTGCGGTTGATCCTGGTTACGGTACCAGGGCATGACAACAGCATCCTGGAAACGGTGTGCCTCAAACGGCTGGGCCTGACGCTGTTCCTCGGGCACCGCCTGTGGCATCATGCTGCCATTGGCCTGTATCAGCTCCAAAAATTTCCAATCAATGTGCCTGCTACTGTCCTCTGAAGTTCTTAGTGTGGGCACAATAAACACGCAATTCTCCGTAGAGTCGGGATCGAAGAGCATTAGGAACTTCTGTAGGCGCAACACATTGGTGAAGGTGTAGTTAAGGAAACCATTGATGCATCCGATCTGTGCCTCGGTCAGCACCACTCGCTCCCGTGCCAACTCCAGCGAGACCTTCACTTCACCGGAACGCGTAAAAATGGAGAAAGCGCTTAGCTTGGGTATGCGCTTTAGTGTGAGAATTCCAAAACCCTGTTGTGCATCCTCGGGGGGATAGATCTTGCGACCACGAGTATTCTGTTCCTCGGGTATGGGACACTGCAACGTAAGCTGTATAAAGTACAGATAGCAAGGAGCTCCGGCCACCGGCCGGCAGTCACAAAACTCAGACGCTATGCGTTTATAGTAGTACTGCCGCCGCTTGGTTGTTCCCGGACGCGGCTCATCGCTCAGCTGTACAATTTCTTCATCCTCTGGCTCCAGCTCAAAGCATTCCCAGTCCGCTTCCAGAGCACGGAAACCCTCCTTACCAATGGGTTGCAGTTGATCGTCCAGTTCGCCAATTTTATGCAGCTCCACGCAGGCCTGCAGGGCGGCCAAGCGGCGCGCCAAGGTCTGGGTGGGCATGGGTAGACCCTGTGGCGGAAGAGTATATGATGCGGCATCAGCTACTAGAAAGTCCACACCAACTTACCACAATGTCATGCTTCAGGGGCGAATTGATAGGCAGCCGCAGCGTGTATTGGAACAGGGTGATACCCTCGCGCTGACTGCTTGCGCAGCGCCACAGAGCAGTTAGCTTGGTGAAGGTGTCGCTGGGCAAACGGGCGCAGTATTTATTGACCAGCGCTATGGCAGTGCTAAGATCTACGGAGGCGCCGGTGAGTAAGTGCGGTTTAGGACGGTAGGCGGCCAGACAGCTGGTAAAACGATCCGCTTGACGTTGTTCCAGCTCTGGAGGCTCAGTATTGGCACATTTGGACAGCAGCATCTAATGGGGCAAAGGGAACCCATTTGGACTAGATTTACTTGCATAATAAAAAGCAAAACTTACCTGCTCAATCTCACGATATTGAGCCATTTTGTGAACCAGCTCTTTGGTTGTGACGGCCAGATTATCGGGAACTTCGCTACTTTTGCTAATCTCTGCATTATCCATATGGACTGTGTCTAACTCACAATGAAACCGCCGATCTTTGGGTGTAGTCAGGCTGATGGCCTCATCACTGGAGTTACAACTGGCTTGACTGGCTTCCAGGGGCGGCGTCTCATCCTGAATCTCTTGCAGCCTAATGTCACTAGCCGTTGGCGGATGATTGCTAAACACCTCGGGATTTAGAATTTTCACGGTGCCACGTGCCGTGCCAAAGGTATAGGGATCCGAGCCCAGGGAATTTGGTAGCGCCGAGTCATCCGAGTCACTGTCCAGCTCCTGGGAGGACTCACCATCCCCGCCGCATATGAAGCGATGACTTTTCTCACTCAACTGAACCGTAGTGGCCTCGGGTGCCACATAGCTGGGTGCCACCAACATCACATGGTAAGCCGGAGCAGCTCGGGCACGTCCCTTGCACTGAACATAGCTCCGATACGTGGTGGGCGGATCCCAGCGTACAACTAGATTACATTTGGGCACATCGATGCCCTCCTCCAGTACCGAGGTACCAATAAGTACATTACAATCGTGCATACGAAAGCGTTTGAGCACCTCCTCCTGCCTCCTGTGCTCCAGCTCGGCCTCCTTGGGCTCTGTAGTGGGATCGGCCACGCGATCTGTGGTGTACTGGCAGCGCAGAAATTTAAGATCGCTGTCGCGCCGGCTCATTTCCGCCAGCAACTCGAACAGTACCCGTGCCGTGTGATTCTGGTTGCAATAGATAAGGGCGCAGAGCGTATCGCTGGCATCATGCTGGTCTCGATTGTGTCGCCTGGTGTAGACCCGCCTTCTCGTCCGAGGTTGTGATGAATTGGACTGGGAGTGTGCTTTGGTCTTGGACGCAGTCGCAGCTGTCGGGGGAATGTGCGCCTGCATGGTCGCCTTGGTGGGCTGCTGGAGGATCTGCTCGAGATTGGCCAGCAGTGACCGCGTCTCAGGTTGCTGTTGCTGCTCCAATTGATCCACCATTCGGCACTTGGACTCCAAGGCCTGAGAGAGCTTGCTAAAATCCGTCTGCTCCACTAGATGACGCATTTTGCGAAGACCATCCGTTTGGTTTTTAGGTTCCTCCGGCTTGAAGCAGCGCAGGATTTGCAATAATCGGCTCACCTTTGGGCTAGAGTACCGTTCTATAACCTGGCGCGGCTCTTCACTTATATGCCGCTGGAAGGTCTGGTCGCAAAGGGTGTGCAGCTGGATCAAAGCCGTGCTGACTAGACAGTAGAGCAGGTAATGCCTCTCGTGGGGTGTTTTCACCTTCAGTTTCTCGTTGCGCTGATAGAAATGCTGGGCTGCGCGCTGAGTACACCAGGGGCCCATTTCATGCAGAAGGTTGAGCAGGGCGTCCAGTACATTAAGCGGATCTACTTTGGGATCGGGAATGTCTGAAAGAGGAATTGGTTAGATTTTAACCCGAGCCAAAAAAATCCACCCATCCTACCCTTCAGGTCCTCCATAAACTGGTCGGTACCGTAAATTTCGAATGGATCATAGCGATGATCTTTCAGAAACGATTTGTGCGTGTTGAGCACATCGGTCAGCACGTGGGACAGCTCATCCATATCGTAGGGAGCACATTGCACCATATACTCATACGGCTTGGAGCAGTAGCGCAGCACCGTCACAATATCACTTGCCGTCTCGATACGGCACATCACCTGCTCCTCCAGTGTATCCAACATACAGCTAAGCTCTTGCAGTTCACAGCCGGCACTGTGCAGGGGTCCGGCCAGACCCAAAATCCTAGGTCTCTCAGCAGGTGCTGCCGGTCGGATGTGATTCTCGAAAATGGGCTGCATGCGCCGATAGACGGCGCTGTCATGGCAGTCCTCCATTACGATAAGCTCCACTTTGCTAAGAGGCAGCTCGCCAGACTTCAGCAAATTCAGAAACATCTCTGGGCGCAATATGCTGACATGGTAGTCCAACCAACAATGATCGAATGGCACTTGCATATCCGGTTGTTCCTGCCACACTTTGAGATCGGTGAGCTGAGTGAGCATGGTGCACATGGATGTGGCAACCTTATCGCCACCCACTTCGCAGCTGAGATAGAGACTAACTTTGCCGCGGCGGCGACCACGCCGGGACAACTCTTGCAGTAGCTTCAATGCAATGAACTCCTTGGAGCTGCGGTGTCCCAGACAGATAATGGTGTTGCGTTCATAGGCAGCGGCCAGCAGCTCTACTTGAAAGTCACGCGGTGTGAACACGGAGGTGTGCAGATTGTCGCACCAATGGAACGCCATGGTGGCGAGTACTAAGGATACTTGGGTTACTTTTTTCCTGTTGGGGGCTAAGCAAATGCCGGCTGCTGCTTCCCCTCTTCCATTCCTCTGGTCATGATGTTCTTGCAGGCGACTTGACGCTATCCAGCACTATCCACGAACTGTATCGATAATAAATCGAAGTGATAACAGTTGACTGTGACCAAAGAACATAAAGTGCATAGATGCGACATAATTAATCCATTCAATTGTTCAAGTGTCTAAAATCGACCACAAGAAGATACAAAACGACAAGTAAAATTGTTAACAAAACATTTATAATTTGAGATGTCCCATCTATGCATTGTATGTTCTTTGCCGTGACTGTCACTAGTAAATGTGAAATTTCGAAATTTACGCACTTTACAGCCATTTGACAATGCGACGCTCCCAGGCTCCATCCATGCGTGGGGCAGTCAAAAGAACTAAAGCCACCGAGTCGCAGGATAATGACCTAACCGCCCTAGCTAGTCCGCCCATGAAATGGGGCACCTCCAGTGGATACCAGAGTCTGGGACCACGGGAACTCAAAGAGGGGAGGGATAATCCACTCAAGGAATCTCGAATTTTTCATGTGCTCTGGCGAAATCCGTCCACCAGGAAGCACAAAGTCTGGACTGGCAACGGCACTCTGGTGGTCACCGCTTCCAAAGCCACTCTTAAAGATGAGTCTGGCCAGGTACTGGGCCACCTGACTTATTTCAGGCCGGATGAAATCAAAGAGAGTGCTTTTCTTGAAATCGGGCAAAAAGAGGTTGAGGTCCAGGACGAGATTAAAGAAGTCGAGGAATGTTTTGCGCTAAGAAAGCAGGAAATTGCCCATTGGTGTAGAAAAGTGGATGAGCAGAATGGTCATCTGGCTAGTCCACACATTAATGTCAGCAGGCCCCAGAAATTAATCCGACTAAAGAAACGAAGACTGTCTGTTTGCTCCTATCAAAAAGAATATATTTGCATGTTGACGCCGGCGGAACTTCAGACCCAAACGCTGCAGCTGCTGAAGGAATTTGATGAGACTTTCCATGAAGAGCTGGCCCCACTCATAATTGATCACCCCGTGCTGCTAAGAAGCAAAGTCAATCAAATGGAATCCGCAAAGCTTATGGAGTTTTTACTTCCCCATTTACCCACCTGGCAGGAAATGGGACTTTACGATTCGTCCAAATTTGAGTTTGTTCATCTTATGCTAGATGATGTGGTGGTGGCGCAGGGCCGGAAATGTGTAGTTGTGGCAAACACTCAAGACTGCTTAGATTTGATCAAGGGCTACTGCCAATGCTGGGACATAAACTACCTACAGCTAGAAGAACCCAGCCAATCAGAAGAATTTAATTGTGATACCGATCAGGGTCCCCGGGTGGCACTTGTAGAGGCCAGCCGTTTGAAGGAAATCAGCTCCCTACGCTCGCCATATCTAATACTCTACAATCATGAACTAGGGGAAAGTGTGGAACAGTTGATGGCAAGCGGGCAGGTATCCGATATTCACATATATACACTGATCACCGCTGGCAGCCAGGAGGAGTGCGGATTGAATGTGCAAGCGCTGGCAGATTGGAGCCATTTAAGACCACCCTACAGCGAGCAGTTTCTGCAGGTACTTGTACAATACCTTGAATTTAAAATAAGTTTTCTGTTTTTAATCGCCGCCTTTATTCATTTTAGGAGGCGTCTCTCAGTCCTAAGCTGGAAAGTCTTTGTGCTGTTTTTACTAAGCAAAACAAAATCGGATCTTAAGGCTAGAATGTTTCATTTCATTTTTGGTTAATCTTTGGCCAAATATTTTCATTTAACTAAGCAGTCGTTCATTCAAACGTATTGAGTAGTTATTGAACTCCTTGTGGTGTATGACCTCCTCGCAGTACACAATGCTGCCCACAGCCAATCGTTGTTCCAGTCGTTCGACCAGCTCCGGTTCAACTTCTTCCGTCAAACCTACAGAAATAAAGAGAATCCTTTAAAGTAACAGTAAAAATTGAACAATTCCGTTTCTTACCCATCAAACCGAACTCCATGGTCATTACGGGGAACGTAAACTGAGGCGGATACGGACGTATATCTGTAACATGAATGGGTGCGATGTTGCCATAGTCAATAAACAATATGCTGGGATAGCCATCGCCCACTAGTTCCATGGAAACACCGCGACACCATTTCTCCTGATATTTGGCTATGCACAATTCATTTTTTCTAGGGAGCAGGAAAATGTGCAATTTGAATCACTCTTGGAAATGTGCTAAAACTTACGGAGGTGCATAGGATTTGGTTTTGGCTATTGATTCACCATATGCCTGCATCTCACGTTGCATTTGTGTAATCTCATAGGCAAAATCCAAAATGGTGCAGTAGATGAAGCCAAACTTCAAAAAGGAATTATCCATGACAACCAGGTTCAATCCGCAGCCAGTGGGCAATGGAATGTAATGCAGATACTGGGGAAATAAGATTATTTAATAGTTAAGCCAAGTCGATCGCAAAGCCATTTACATCCTGTTTGTAGCCAGGCTCCGACAGCGTGGGTTCCAGCGGCGTCATCATCGTTTTGAGCAGTCGATTTAAGCTACGATTTATTTCCGTTTCGGTTAGTACCACACGGTGCATCATCTTTTGGTAGTCAAACTCGCGCTGCGAGTACTTCATTTGATAGACGAACATGTCATCCAGCTCATACAACATTTCGCGTAGATTGGGCGTCATAAAACGTCTTGGTACACCGCGCAGCTGTACCGGCACTACATGACGTTCAAGAGCCGCTAGTTGAGCATTACACACATACAGGTTATCCAGCTCGGTGATCTCAACGTTGCCATAGTCCACACACACCACATAAATGGCCTGTGGGTCATCCACATTCAGCACCATGACACGCTTAAATAGCACTTTGAATTTGTAGAGCACCAATTGTCCACAAACCGGCATTTCCGACAACTGGTCCGCTTCTCGGCCTTGCATGGAGACAGCTGTAAGCATACGTAGGTAGGCCACATCATCTTGAATTTCAGCCGAGCGTACATAAACCACATTGGTCTGCTGAAAGGCGGTAATCTTGACTTTGGAGCCAGAGGACGGCAGCGGAAGTTGCTGGAATGCCTGCTGTTCCTTAACAACCTTTATCGGCATTTTGCCGGTGCCGCAGGTCAACTGATGTTGCTCAGCAATCTCCAAAAAGCAATAATCATTGCAAAAGGGCATTTTGCAAAATTTGCAAATGACATCCGTGTAGTTCTGGCAAGAAATACATTTCAGTACTCCCGAGAAATCGGGCTTCTCTTTAACTAAGTCTAGAAGATTTTCTTTTGGTCTGCAAGGATAAATGATTTACATTTCGGTTGATTAACTTTTTTGTTATACCCACAAAACGATGACGCAGCCCGAACAAAAATATTTGACAACCTCTTCTTCCTTCAATTCCTCCTCCATCACATAGGCCCCATGACGCTCCAGAATGAACTCGTACCTGACGTTCAAATATCGCTGAGTGGGGTCATGCTTGGCCAACAGCGAGTTTTTAGCAGCATACTCAGCCTTGGAAACCAGAGGTGGTTTTTTGAATTCCGGATGCTTTGCTGGCTTGTCGGAGATGTGTAGGGTGCGACTGGTCAGGTTCATAACGCTGGGCTCGGTGGGTGCTGGTAGTATTTCCAGAGGAGTCGACTTCTCTAGTTCATGCTGTTCCTGTCGGGGACGACCCTCCACGCAACTCAATACGAAGGGGAATTTACGCACTTTGACGCGGGCCGCCTCAAGGGCTCTGTGATCAATACTGCTTAGTATTTTTTTCTAGGGTATCCATCGTGCAGGTGCTTACCCAATGTTATGGAAGTAGACGAAGAAGACGCGCGAGGATATGCGGTATTCGATGTCGTAGATCAGGCTATGACCAAAGAAATTCATCAAGGCTACATTGTTGATCATCATACTGGTTTTCTTGACCACCAAGTATGGATATTTTGCTTGCCGGGCACTGCGAGCCATCCTCTCATCCATTTCATTCGCTGACGTGGATAAGGATGGTGCCTCCTGCACATTGACATTGGTGTAGCTGTTTTTGGACTCGTCGTTAAAATCCCGAGCCATGGGATCCCATTTGCACCAATCATCTAGAAGTTTATCCATTGCGCCAACGACTGAACATGCGCAGCGCCAAGTTACCGAAGCTATTAAATTACCACTAGAGATGGGAGTTGCTGACAATTTGGTTATCGACCACTCGACCAAGAGCTCGCATGCAAAACAACTCAGGATCAGAAGGCTGGACTAAAATGGCAGTTGACATTATTTTGATATTATTTAATACTCACACTTCTTTACTACCAGTTGTTGTTTTTGAGCAACATATAAAAAACCATACAAATTTTTATAACAATTCATTTTGATGAATTTTTTCTTAGCAATTTGCCAATTTACTACGACTGAATATGTTAGATGTTGTCAATGTGAATCGATATTTCAAATCTTTAAAAAATTCCATGGCTATAAAACCACAGAAAACAATTTACCGATATCCGATAAAATCATGACACCGTTATTATACGAAAGGCTTCACTTTCACTTTAAGCAACACTTGTGTGTCGGGTGGGTAGAGATAGTTGCACGCCATTTTAGCTCATCTCTAAGAAAAGCAGTGTGTACACATCACAAAAAAATTACAAAAAACAAATTTAACAATTTTAGCATCATGGTAAAAAACGAGCCAAATTTCGTGGTCGAGCGTATAGTAGACAAGCGCATTACCAGCGATGGCAAGGTGGAGTACTACATCAAGTGGCGCGGCTATCCGTCAACGGACAACACTTGGGAACCGGAGGAGAACTGCGACTGCCCTGCCGTAATTCAAAAGTTCGAAGAGTCCCGAGCCAAGTCCAAGAAACGCGGCGAGAAGAAGCCCAAGTGCGAGGAAATCCAAAAGCCTCGAGGCTATGACCGCGGGCTTGAGCTGATTGAAATAATGGGAGCCACAGACGTGTCGGGTGAGATTAAGTATTTGGTGCGATGGCAGTACTGCGATGAATTCGATTTGGTGTCCAGCAAATTGGTTTCGGAAAGGGACCCGCAGCTGCTGATAGCCTACTATCAGAAGATGGCGCCCTACAATCGGCGCATTATCAAGCGTATGAAGGGTGTGCCCGAGGAGCGGAGAGTGTTGGTCAGCGCAACTCATTCGCAGCGCTCCATAAGTGGTCTCAATCTGGATCATCAACCCCCCATGCAATTGGTCGATGATGCAGATGATCTGGGCCAGGTGGGCGTCTCTTATTCCATACCCGTGCCCGGCGTGGGCGACATAGCCATTGACGTACCCATGGTGGAGGGTTAGTTTTTTCAACTTTCATTTAATTTTTTAATCCTAGTTTTAAGTTAGTGGGGCGGCTCGTCCAAATTGATGCTGCCCAGCTGGCCAGTGCGAAAGAAGTGTATGAATCTTCGTGCGGCCGCCAATAAATTTGTCATTACCTCCACCTGACCGTTGTATTGCTTCACCCGATGGAACATCCCCTGCTGCTGGGCATGTTCTGCCAGCACCGCACTAATGTTGTCATTAGGTCCCGAACGCAGTTCCAGCTTGTCCACATATTCGTAGCGACGACGGCTGTTAAGCCAATAGAGCAGGTAGTCGGCTATCAAATCCTCGCCCACTATGTGATCCGGCAGGCAGCCCACCAGCGCCAACTTCATGCCCATCTCATCATCTGTCACAGATGGCTGCAAAATACCCGGAGTGTCTATCATATAGACAGCCGGCTGATCCTGAATTTTAATTCGTTCGCCAACGGCCCGAGTGACCCCAGCCTCGGCTCCCACTCGGGCTGCACTGCGCTTCTTGAGGTGCACATTGCGGAGCACATTGATCACTGAACTCTTGCCCACATTCGGAACGCCAATGATCATAATATTATGCTCCGCGCTCTGTGCACGATTGAAGCGACTGCTCTCGGAGATTAGTTTGGTGGCCAAGGGCAAGATGTCGAGCACACCATGATTACGCTGATCCTTGCAGTTGGTGAAGAGAATGTGCCTCAGATCCGGCTGCTGGGAACGAAGCTGTTTGATAATACCGCGCTGTTGCTTTGGCCCACCGAGCAGGTCCACCTTGTTCAGTACCAATATATGCGGCTTGACGCCACTGCCTGGTTGATAGGAGAAACGAAAGTAGAGTGGGCCATGCATTCGAAGCGTACTTACCTGTTATCGTCTCAAAGAACTGCGAGCTGCGGCCGGCTATGGGAATGCGCGAGTCGTGTATCTCCACAATGCAATCCACGTTTCGTAGCCTCTGTTGGATTTGTCGCATTCCCTTGTTCATGTGACCTGGGAACCAGTTGATTCGTTGTCTCGATGGCAGGCGAAAGGCATTGCGAAAAGGATTTAATTGGGCCGTGTTCATGTTGGTTAAACGGCTCAAACAGCTGATTCAGGCCGTGACGTAGGAGTTGACCTCCCCCAAATAGCTGTAGGGTCACACTGAAGCCGGAAATTGTGAAAAGGGTTAGGGCAACACTTAAACATTACGCGGTAAATTTAAAATTTGTTCACATTCAGTTTGAATTCGTACACCAATCCACTCTCAATTTTGGGCCTTTTTTCTTAGCTTTACTCCTTCACACAGAAACAAACATGCAAAGACGAACGTTACAAAATCAACGTACAGTGGGGCCTCTGCCCGAGTTCGGCCGCAAAAATCAATTTTTATACTCTGTACCGAAGGTACATAGAGTATTATAAGTTTGTGCAAAAGTATGTAACAGGCAGAAGGATGCATCTCCGACCCCATAAATTATATATATTCTTGATCAGCATCAACAGCCGAGTCGATGTAGCCATGTCCGTCTGTCCGTCCGTCCGTCTGTCTGTCCGTATGAACGCACAGATCTCAGAGATGGTAAGAGATAGAGGTTTGACATGTATGGGACATATGCTTCTTATGTCTGCAGGCAGATTAAGTTTATTTTCAATTTTGGCCACGCCCCGCAATTTAGAAAAAACTTCATATCTCCCACAGTTTTGAAGATAGATGGCTTGTTCTTTCTGGACATATTTAGTTATTAGGATAACTTATCGATCCGCCAAAGGAATGAAGAAGATCGGATGAACGGTTTTCGAGTTATGATCAGAAGACAAATTTTCTTGGTACAGAGTATGTTATAGTCGGGCTTGACCGACTTTCTTTCTTGTTTGACTGCAGCGCTTGACAAAAGAAGTTAACTCCTTCGATAGAGATATATGCCAAACTAACCGATCCGAACTTATTTTGAGATCGCATAATATATAGCTGTTGTAGCTTCACAAAGCGTGCCTTTTTTTCATGTCAGTGAAGAAACGTGCAGGTTTGGAAAAAACACAAACTTTCGAATTAAATTGTCGGCAAACTACACCAGCGATCATTATCTTTTTGGTCTTATATTAAAAGTATATTTGTTCTTAATTTAAAAAATGTTTAATAAATTTTAAACAGTAGTTTAATTTTTTTAACAGTGACGTTTGGAAAATACTCCATATTTGATATTTTTTTCAACTTTTTTTGACTCATATGTACTAAAAAAATATTAAAAAGTGATGGTTTTTTTTTAATTTGGCTAGAGTAGTCAATTCGCTACCTTATATATGACAATTAAAGCCCCGAAATGTTAAGCTTATTAGTTTTTAGTCCCAATATTGATGATTATTTAGAAGAGAATAAACAATTTGATGATTAATTCTCTTTCTCTTCAGAATTGTGATCAAAATTTTGAAGTATTTAAAAAAAAAGGAATTTTATTTAATATTTTGGGAAATAATTTTAAAACATAAAAACCTTAAATATGAAACATAAAATGTCTATAATTTTCACAAAAATATTTTTTGGTTACCATAATATTTTTTTTTTACAAATTGTAATTTCGATAACCAATCAAAATAAATCTAAAAGGCCTAGCACCTATTCCAAACACTTATTTTATAGGTTGAATAATTACAATGTGTTACAAAAAAAAAATCTAGACATACTTTTCATGAAACCCAGTGCATTTTCCCACACATGGTTTCTTCCCAACACCCCCAAAATCTAAAGTTATGGCCCAAAAACCGCATTTGACGTTTTTGCTCATTTTAATTTAAATTTCTCACGCATGGACCGTCTGATTGTGTATAACCTTGGCATAACCTGCTATAAATTTTGCGATTATCTCATTTGGTTCAAAAGCTAGGATTTTTGAAACGAAAAAACTCAAAAGGCCCCACTGCGCGACGGTCACTCTCTCGCTCTTTATAGAGATGACAAAAAAAATTGGCGTCAGCAGCAGACAATGAGTACTATAGTAATTCAGAACCGAAACAGTACCGGTACCAAGGTTCTCGATCGCACTTATTTGTTCCAAAAATTTCGTTCTCGGACACCGTTGTACGGTTCCGGTACTGAGATTCAATCGGTTCTTTTCGTTATACGGTTTCGGTTTGATTCCCTAGCTTAAAATGATTTCTTTTACTTAAAATTCAGTTGGACAGTTTTTATTTTTGGAACTATTTCGGAAATTAGTATGTAAAAAGCCAAAAAATTGATCTATGACCACCCACGGAATGTTGCAGTTGAGGGGAGCTCTGTGGATATTGCTGTGTGCCTTCCAAGTGCTGGAGGCCATCGAACGAAAATGTGAGATAGCTCCGCCACAATGTCCCGATACAGGAATCCGACTGAAGTGTAAGCAATTGTCCTTTATTCGCTCCCAGGTCTCTATTTCACTCTTGTTTCCAGTCAGCTTGGACTTTAGGCCGCACATAGTGCTGGCCCTGGAAGATTATCGGCCTTGCAGTGCTCAGCCTGGCGATCCGGAATGCCTCTGTCATGCTCTGACCATAAAGCGTGATCTGGAACCCTATGCCGGGAAAGGCATTACACCATCTATGATTGCGCAGTCACAGCGCTTTGGCACCAAATACAAAGTCCTGGAGGGTAGACTCTATCGCCAGCCGAATTGTACCCATCGCACGCGCTGTGCCAGTGTTGAGAACTTTTTGCTGAACATAGTCAGGGAACTGCCCAACTTGGATTTTATACTCAATGTGCGCGATTGGCCTCAGGTGCACTTTCTTTCCGGTCTTAGTGGGCCTGTGTTTTCGTACTCGATTACGGAACAGCATTTGGATATTATGTATCCAGCCTGGTCGTTTTGGACGGCAACAGGTCCTCTGTTGCAGCGTTATCCACACGGGGTGGGACGCTGGGATTGGATGCGCCAACATTTGGAGACCAAAGCGGCACGCATTTCCTGGTCACTTAAGCAACCGATTGGTTTCTTTCGTGGCTCACGTTCGTCTTGGCAGCGGGATAATCTAGTGGAGCTTTCACGACGTTCCCCCCACCTAGTGGATGCCCAGTACACAGACCAATCGAATCAACGAGTGCCGGAAGTACCCTTTGCCGAGCACTGCCAGTATAAATATTTGTTCAACTTTCGTGGGGTGGCCGCCAGTTTCCGGCTGCGTCATATATTACTCTGCAAGTCACTTGTCCTCCACGTGGGCGATGATTGGCAGGAGTTTTTCTATTTTTCACTTAAGCCTTGGGTGCACTATGTGCCAGTGCGCGGAAATGCCAGTGTGAAGGATTTGGAGGAATTGATCTTGTATTTGCGCCTGCATGACGATCTGGCCGAGGAGATAGCCGAACGGGGCCATCAGTTTGCCAGGCAACATTTGCGTTTGCAGGATGTCCAATGCTATTGGAGGCGATTGCTGCAGGAGTATGCCAAACTGTTGACTTATAGAGTCGACATGGAGTCGGGTTTTCATGAGGTGACAAGCACGGCACTGCAGGTTTATGCGACTTGACCCAACCAATCGTGTACCGAGCCGCTTGAAATGAAAATGTCCAACCATACTGAATTCCGCAAGTGAAACCGGTTCGTTTTATTTTATTTTTCAAAATGATAGTAAAGATTCAAATAGCAATTCAAATTGTTCCAACCTTGGGTTTGACGTACCTACAGGACAGAGAGAAGACGGGGAGTTTGTTTAGCCATTAAGACAGGTTCACAGCTGAACGCTTTAAGTACTTTGCAGAGAGCACTCACTGCGAACGCCGTACCTTAGTTGTGGTGTCATGCCATGGGACCTAACTTCCATGGTCATGGTCGGATGGTTTCAACAAATCTGCGCCGCAATTGTATTACAAGACTTCCGGCAACGTTTGGTGAAGACATGATGGAATAAGTATAAGGTCTCGTCGGCAAAAACTGATCCGGTGACTATGCCAATAACAAGTGCTTGTAAAAGGGTTCAGCTCATGATACCACGAAAGTGAGCCGGTGTCAGTGTGATGCGTACTTTTGCCAAAATCATACGCTTCAAGAGTACGCGCAGCATTGAACGTGAAGGTACTTTGCAGAGAACTCACACTGACGCCGCCTTACCTTTATTGTTGTATCATGGTTCAGCTTAGTAAGTGTGAGTGAAACGACAACAGAGTGTGTTGATTAACCCTTAGATGGATTCATAGGGTTTAAAGTTGCCTGTTATAATAAAAGGAGTTGAAGTTTTTTTTTTATAATTTAATTTTGAAAAATTTTGAACTTTAAAGTAAACGTGGTTTTTGTTTTTGAATACTTATTCTTAAGGCCCTTAGATCTAAAATTAATTCTAATTTTGAAATAAAACTTTTTATATCTAAATTAATATATACATTTTCAGCAGCCATTTTCAATTTTTCTTTAACATATTTTGTTTAGTTGAAATCAGGGATGCAAACCACTCGAAAATAAGTACTGGTTCGGTTCAGTGGTTCACACAGTTTCTGAACCGCCGGTTCGGTTCATTACATGGTTTATGGAGCTTACTGAACCGCGGTTTCGGTTCGGTTCAGTGGTTCACAAAGGGATATTATGATTTCTCTAATAATGTGACTTTTCAAACACTTCAGAAATTTAATTCTTATACACCATTTGAATATCTATTAAATCTTTAGAAGAATGTCCCAAGTTTATTCTGTCGGATTTCAAGGATTCGTCTATAAGTTTCCAGAGGAATGCCCTTCGAAAAGTGAGAATGTCGCCTAAATATTTTTTATTCTTTTACGTACCATGCATCTTAATAACCCTATATATCATATCCCTTAAGTTAGGCTTAGATCTGAATCATAGCTGAATCAGACCTGAAATGGAAGGGCTGGTCCTGAATTCATGGCATCCTTTTTATGAGTCTCAGCCAGGGATTTTTACACTGACATGTCCTACTACGTCATGAGCTTAGTTGATTTTAGGCATGATTTCAGAACTGAACCCATGGATGAGTTTCATGGGAAGTACTAAAATATGGTTGAGTTCACACATTAAATTCAGTTATTCCTACTGTTCACGCCTGAATCAGCCTTGATTCAGTACCAAAACGTAGAACTGCAGGGATTATATAAGAAAAATCTCTCCCGTCTTAAATTGAATTAAGTTAAAAAAGTTCTACAGAAAATTTAATATATTGTCTACTAGTGAAAAAATACAGATTGATGACAGGTATATTAGATAATCGGCGGGGAATTGCAGAACTTACAGTTTTACATTTACAAATTCCCAAATTGATAAAAATCATTTGCTAGAGGAAAGGGATTCCCTTTAAAACTCGTCAGAGAACTGAACCGAACCGAACCGATTTTATTTGTGATTTTCGGTTCGGCTTAGTAATTCTGAAAGGAAGCCGGTTCGGTTTGCGGTTCGGTTCACCAACTGAAATAAGCGGTTCGGTTCGGTTCAAAACCGGTTCGGTTCAGAACCGGCTTGCATCCCTGGTTGAAATGTTCTTTAACAGCATGAGCAAATTTTATTTCCAGCTCTTTGAGTTTGGCTTTGAACCGTACAGAACATTTGACAATTAGGGCTGTTTTCTAATCTACTACTTAGAGCTATCTGTCACATAAACCTACAATTAACAGATCAAAATCTGAGTTTATATACACATACCAGCAATGTAGAAGATGAGAAATCGTACAAATAGTATTGCTCAAATCAATTATTTATTAATTGGTTGTTTTAATTTTGTCAAACCTGTTATATATTTTCGTAATCTGGTCTTAAATTGAAGTGGAGTCGGATGGTCAAACTGTCCACCATTAGACCGCATGACGCCAAAAAAGTTCTCAACAATGTCTTGGCTAAGAAGACTTGTTAAGATGTAGGGCATATCGTACTTTTTCGACAAATAGCCATACAAACCATCAAGCGATGCATTGTTGACTAAAATACCTTTTTGGAAGGGCAGCTTATGGGCTTTGCCAACTATCTCAGTGCGCATAATCTCAGACATTTTAGCCAAAATGCCTCGTTGGATTTCGATTTTTTTGCCATAAGGCTGCGTCGATTCGATAGAATTTGAGGTTGACAATTTTGAGTTGAAGATATGGAACCAATCATTCAGAATTTTAAAAAGATCAGCGGTTTCGCATGCGTTCTCCACGTCATAACCCAACGAATGGCATCGTCTAATGGAGCTGGCGGTTGTATTGGAGAACAGTTGCGTTGCCAATTTGACCTTTTGTTTAGCGAGCAAGCCTACTTTTATGTGATTATCGGTAATCTTGAATAATATCGACACATCTGACTTAGCACAGTGGCTAATTGTCTGCTGGACGGTCGTCTTAGTCAATCTTTTTCCGTTGATGAATAGTCCGGAGTTGACATAGTGATTACGAACCAACATTATCAGATGTGGGGTATCCGAAAAAACGTATATTTTCAAATCTTCATCCGCTGGATGGCTCAACCAGGTCTTTGCTAAAACAAAATATAATTAAAATTTTAACTTTGTATTAGTTCTTATAATATACTCACTCTCCGATATGCCAAGCTCTTTCCATAATTTTTCATTTCCAGCGCCCAAATCAGATACAATAGCTACTACGGGATAACCTTTTTTGTGTAGTTTGTTTATTATCGAATGAAGAGTATCTGCGTCCATTCGAGAATTGAAATCAAAGAATACTGGCTGCTTCCAAGCTGCTTTCAAGCCACGAACCATGGCCAGTTGAACATAGTTGCTTGGTTCATTAACAGCGTCCGTTGAGTTGTCATCCTCGAAAGCAGCATCAAGCTTCATTTCATCGAAGGACAAAACACATAGCTTATCCACTTCGGGCATTTCTTCATTTTCCATGAGGTCTATCACGACATCAAGTGTACCTTCATTAATTTTAACATCTGCCAACCATCTATATAATGTTGCCCGACTCGGCAAAGGAAATCCTTTTCTGTATAGATGATTGTATGCAAGAGGTCCCGCGGTATGAAGGCAAATAGCAGCAGACATGTCTGTTGCATTAAATAAGGTTCTCTTTCCTCCACTCTTCAATATATTTATTTGGGTCTCGGTGAAAATTAGGCCTAGAGCCTTTTCCAATTCCAGATGGTCCTCAAGTTGCTGGCGTAAAGAATGCATTTCGTTCTCCATTAGACGAATCTGTTTTCTCAGGCTCTCGTTCTCCATAAACATTGTGCGATTTATCACTTTGTCCCTACATTTTAAATAAATTATTGTTTGCATATAAGTACTTACTTATTTTAACACGGATAGCTTACTCTGTTTGCGTGCTCGAATTGGCGTAGCCTAATTTTACAATATTTGGTTCAGGCTCTGTTTCTCTTTGCGGAACAGCATCATTGTTCAGTCGCCTTCTTTTAAAGATCTGCCCTTTCTTTGGTGCGGACTTCCACTGTGAAGCATTAAAATGCGTATCGCATATTTTTGAGTGCTCACCAAGGCTGCAGCCCAGAGTTTGCTCCCACAATGTTCTCCTCACTAAACATTTCGGTGCATTCATAAATTTTACACCTTGCACGTGCTTGCGGCAAAAACTGCAAAAAGTCATTTCTCTTTTGCACAAGGGCTAAACTTTGGAAAAAATTTCGTCCGCACACAACCATAGACTAGTGAGGAGACAAGTAATCCTCTCTGCAACAAGCAAACACGCACTGAACGTTAACGCACCAATAAACGAACTAGTCGGCAGCCGACGAGACCACCTTAAACTAATTCCATCATCGACGAGACCACTTTATAAATACTTATTCCATTATGGATGAGGGGAGGAGATAGAGATGGCATGGAAACAGACGGGCATTAGAGGTGGAGAATTATCGATAGTAGACACCATCGATAGTCGGCTTCATCGATAGTTTTCAGATGTATGCTTGAAAATTCAAAAATGTCATCTTTTAATTAAGAAAAATGTTTCAAAAATCAACATAAAAAGTAATATTGCATTTTTGTAAGATTTGTCATTATTTATCCTGACAACAGCGAGGAGACTCTCCTCAAACCATCTCCAAATGGTCGAATTTTCCATATTTTAGGATTCAAATTGTTCCAAAAACAGATTTAATTTTGCTCCTTGTTATTTTACCCATTTCTACTAAAACTTGTGTTTAAGCTGCATCTCAATTTGGAAATAATACAATTTAAAAATAAATTGTTTCTTGAATATTTTTGAATGGTGGTACTTCTACAGGTACCAACATAAAAACTGCGGTATTTAATTTTTATCATTCAAATTTTAATTTCCTTCGACTTTTGTTCTTCTTTTAGTTTTCTCTCACATATTAATAATAATAGTAAAGTCAAAGTTATTTTATTAAACACTGAAATACGATCCCTCAAATGGATCCTTCAACTATAATAATTCATAGATTTTGTTCATCCAAATCTTATTTTCTTCATTAGCAAAAAATCTGTGAGTGGAAAATAAAATAAATCAATTTGTTCAACGTTTTCATTGTAGAATTTGTATAATTAAATATAAAACCGAACCGTCCAGGTTTCAAATTCATAATTATTTTTAATATTCTCTTTGAAATATTGTTTATTGTTGGTTTAATGCCTAGGAATACATAAATTGTCTTTTCTTCATTTAAAATTAAGAAAGTGTCAGCTGTAACTCAAAACCGCAAACTGCATTTAATTTTTAGTTACATAAATAATTAAACTCTTAGATCTATTTCAATCACTCGCAATTCTTATTGTTGCATACTAAGAACTTACATCTATTGGATCCGCATGTTGGTGCTCTGAGCATACCGGGTTGGCATGCCATTTGACGCTCCATGACCGCTGCTTTACTATGCTAATTCCGCTGAAGGAAATCTTATAGTGCTCACAACTCATCCTTGGCTCCGGCTATGCGTATCAAATGTGGCTCTTGTCGCACTTCGTATGTTAGAAGTTTGCCATAGCTTTTCAGTAGCCGTCGCCAATAGCATTTGATATCCTTCATACGCAGATGCTGCCATATAAACTCATAGCCGCTTTGTGCTATTTTCTGAGCCACTTGATCATTGTTCTTAAAATACATTAGTATCTCCTCATATTCCTGCTGGCTGGGATAGCTATTTAGGGGTATATAATGCACCCAAGGTTTCAGCTGATCATAGAAAAACTCCTGCCATTCGTCACCCACATGAAAGACCAGCGATTTGCAAAGAAACAAATGCTTCAAGCGAAAACTGGCCGCCACACCACGAAAATTGAACAAGTACTTGTACTTGCAGTGATCCTCAAATGACACCTCATTTGCCGGCGGGGCATCTAGGGTGTCTTTGGGTGATTTCCAGGCCTGGTTTTTCGTGTACTGAGCCTCCACCAGCTCTGGCTGGCGACGGGAGAGCAAGATCAGAGAGTCGCGTTCATCCGATGTGCGTGAGCCGCGAAAGAAGCCCAGTTCCCGTTTCTGTGACCAGGGTATGGCTGCGGCATGCTTTTCTAGCTTTTCACGCATCAGATCCCAGCGTCCAATGCCACGGGGATGCAATTGAGTGGCCGGACCACCGGCCCAAAATGTCCAAGCGGGATACATAATGTCGCGATGTTCGCTGGTTTTGGAGAACGAGAAGACGGGTCCACGTCCTCCATTACCCCATGCCGTGTTCAACTGGGGATAGTCGCGGGTATTGATCACCATATCCATGTTGGGTAAAACGGGCAGCAGCTGGAGCATGAAGTGCTCAATACCCTGGCAGCGAGCTGGAAACATGCAGGTAGCCTCACGGTAGAGTTGCTTCTCATATACTTTATAATGTGTGCCGAAGCGGAGAGAACTCTCAATCATCTGGCGGCTAACACCTGTGGATTTGTAAGGGGCGAGGTCACGCAGTAGGACGGCTCTGTGGCAGGTGCAATTGGCATCTGTGACATCACTGCTACAGGGCTGATACCTGGCCCAGGCTCTCTCTATTTTGGTATTGACTGTGAAAAAGAAAAAATGGTAACTCAGCAAAGGGTTGGCGAGGGGTTAGCTCTTACGTTCATTCTGCTGCTGCAGGTTACCAGAGCAGGCTTGATCCCCTTCGCTGCATAAATCTGCCTTTGCATACAAGATTGCACTCCATTTTACTAATAAAACAATTAATAAAACATTTTGGCACATTTTTCGAATGTAAACAACCTGTTGCTTGCCTGTTGTCTTTGAAAGTGTTACCAGCTCTTCAGTTCAAAAAAAAATAAAAATGCACGAAAATGTAGGTTTTGTCGATAGCCGATACCGATACGTCTTAACAGTGGGAATTAAAACTTCATATTTTGCTGCTATTTTAAAGACATTTAAAATAAAGTTTCATTTAATTAGAAGCTACTTAAAATGTTGGGAAAATTGTCCATGTTTATTCATTTGCTACCATATAAATAACAAATGATAGCAACAAATAATACCAGTATTTGACGAGTTTCCCTACTTTACATGTCACAATATAAGGTCTCACTAATGTCCAACTAATGTTAAAACGGGCACTCTGCGACATCGGGCCAGTGGTCACAAAGGAAGAAGAAGTCGTAAAGTTTCTCCGTGTTTAAACTAATTAATCTAAGCCAAAATTACAAACGAAAACGACAATTTGCCAAGTGTGCGGCACCCACAAGTGCCAGCGAAATCGAAACCACGTAAACAAATTGAACGCGAGTGCCACAGACCACCTGCAAACACAACCATCCCTATTGTACAAAATTTACATGAAATTTTGCAACAACAATGCAATAAGCACAGACGACGACGACGCCGCCGCCGTTGACATAACTGCAAAAACAGTAAATTATCGAAACAGAGGGAGTTACACAGCGCAACACGGCAAAGTAATTTTGGCAACGAACGCCCGAGCTGCAGTGGGAGTGGCAGAGGCGCCTACACATCCAATGTTTTGTTGAGATAATTGCCAACAAATATTAAATGAAATTCAAAAATAAGGTAAATCTGATTGTGCAAATACCTGTGTGTTTGTGTGGGCGTACTACGTAGGTGCGCGAGTGTGTGTGCAAAATTAACAGTTAATTGAGCTCTCATCGATTTGTTGTTGGTTTGCTTTGTATTGTACCTAAGCCCCATTTCAACTTTCCAGAGCTGCCTCCGTTTGAAAAGTTGCCAGCTTGTCGTCATTAAGTTGATTTCAGCTTCCGTGAATGGTATTTCTCTACCTGACTTTGTTTTTATCATTTTGTTTTACTCGAAAATCTTATCGCTGATTTTTTTGGCTTTCGTTTTCTCATTATTTTGGTCTACAATCATCGTCATCATCATCAGCCACGACCTAGGGTCGCATGCACCTCGCTCTCCCGCCTCACACGAGCTGCCGACTAATTAGCGTTGAGTTATTAACTTGATAATTATCGTTAGCCCTGAGCGAGGTGCGCTGCTGGAGTTTGGCATTTTCAGTTGGATCACAATTCAGTCAGCTTTGGCATGACTAACAAAGTCTTCGACAAATGACTCCATACCCAAAACAACACAAAAAAAAAAAAAACAACTGATATAAAACTTGTTTTGTATTTTATATATGTATGTATGTATGTAAGCACAAACAATCCGCAGAAACCGTAATCCGAGCCAAAAGCTTTGGCATTGTTTATTTAAATCTCGTCATAGTTAAACCTGCAATTCTTGTACGATACGAGGGGAAGCTGTCCCATACTTAGAGAAGCACACAGTAAATACAAATTGAATGCAACAAGGTGTAAGAGATTTTGTTTTTGTCTTATCACTTTAAACCACAAAGTTGCAGAAGTCTTAACTATTTCTGTATAAACAATGCAAAATTCATTTAGATCCGTCCATTCACTTAGGAGTAATCTATCAAAAAACATTGATTTACGTGAATATTCGTTTAATTCTCATAAAATAGAGGTTAAGAACGAGAATAGTAAAGCCATATTCAAAAAATGAATCAAACAGTTTGTGCACTTTCCAAAAATAAATCTGCTTTTAGTGACTTGTTTTATAGAATTTGGCATACATTGTACCAATTACTCATTTATTTATTAAGGAATTCGTTGTCATTTCGGTTCCATACGGTGACCAACTTAAAGAAAACTCCATCCATTCGTATCCACGAAAACATCAGGTTCTTCAATTCGTTATCCTCACGAGCCGTGACATGACCCTTAACTCCTTCTGGTTTCGACGGCGGCTGTTTATAACAATTTTGGTAAGGACGATATCTGCATCAATTCTGCACCTATTAAGCCCTATATCATCATTTCAAGGAAAACAAGCTTAAATGGGCTTGGCTTTATTTCCTAAACTATTTTAAACGTAGTAAAAATCCCTTTTGGATTATATTTCCAAATCCAAACAACTATAACATTTATTTTAGCACTTTGAATATATTTTCTTAATTTTGAAAGTGGTTTTTACTGAGAAATACCTTGATGAAAGCAATGAAACTGGAACAAAATAATGATCTTTTCCCTTTTCTCGGTTACAATAATAACGGTTCTCACAAAACGGTGTTCTAAAAATGATTTGTTCACCGCAAGCCGATCCAAGTGTGCAAAAACAGTCAAACCTTAACCTCTTCCGAACCCACTAAATCGGTTCGGTTCAAAAAAAATGATACCTTAAGAACTCTTATCAACTGACTAACGTGCTTTAAGTGTATGGACGAAACAATGCGACAGATTCTTTATATTGTAAGGAGAGTAGATAGAATTAGTGTTCCAAACGGGGGCCGAACCAAGATTTAAACAAAAACCACTATACAAAAACCTGGAACCTTTACCAATTCTAAATGTCTAAAATTCCTGCACTCAGATAACACACATTTTATTTCCGCCACATTGCTTCGTATGAATATGATAGTTGCTCAAAAGTAGGGATGCCGGAAATAATATCGAAATATCGATATTTTTGTCCAAAAAACGATACAACATTATCGAATATTTTTATGAGGCGATATATTGCATATCGAATATTTTATGGCGATTTTTTTGGGCGATATTTTGCTTCCAGCGTTCGGTCACACTCCTGCATTCAAATGTTTCTTGTGGTTTTTTGGCGAGCAAAAAAATGTTTTAAACCTACTTTATAAGAGTTGATGCACAAAAATCAAAGTGCAAATTGTGTAATAAAATACATCTCTTTTGTTAAACTTATAAAAACACAATTAATCTATTTTGTAAAAATGTAGTTCCTATTATGCGTCAAATGACATCTTAATTACCTCAATAGACCAGCTTATAGTAAAGACACTTAGCCATTTAGACTCATTTTGTGAAAATATCGAAAATATCGATATTATCGATATTTTTTGCCCTAAAATATTTATATCGAAATGATACTTTTTCAATATCGTCAAAAATATCGATATAGATATTTTTGAAATATCCGGCATCCCTACTCAAAAGCATTAGAGACCTTAAAGATTTAAAATTCCGTTTTCGATTCTAAGACTGGTCTTACACAGTGAAGCAAACTTCATGAAGTTTTTCAAAAAGCTCAGGCTTGTAGGAGAGAGCTGTAGTGGGGTCGCTTGCTCCTTTACATCTCTTTCCTACAAACAAAAGCTTTTTCAAAAACTTAATGAAGTTAGCTTCACCGTGTAAATATTCTCAAAACCTGAAACGATTCCCATGGTCCTATATTTGCACTTGATGTTGATAGATTATTCTTTAACTGACTAATTAACCCCCTTAGGCCCGATTTCTCAAAGGTTCCGGTTAGCCAACCATTAAGTCGTTTGCTTTTCTCAGCTTCAGTTTCCCCTGATATGGGTAAATGCCTATCGCAGCTACAGTGTGACCATACTGTTTGACTAAACTAACGAGTACACAGCTGAATCGGTTTGGTTTGTTTGTTTTTTAATGCAATTGGTTGTTGCTGGTCATTGTTTTGCGTAAAAGTTGACTAAAATTCGATGTTCTGCCTTATCGAATTGCATTTCCATTGCGTGGAGTTGAACAATTCGTTTATTCATAAACATTTTGTGTTGCAGCAAATATTACAATAACCAAAGCAAGTGTGCGGCCAGCTGTTTGTATATCGATAAGAATATCGATAATTTCATCGGGGCTGAGCTCGCGGTTCTAAAAAGTTAAAAAAATTAACGGTTTTAATCGTTTTTGGCAGGAAAGCTAAACCGTGCTGGCAAACCGAAAATTAAAACGGTTCGGTTCTAAAACCGCAAGATAATAAAACGGTTCGGTTCTATTCATGACGCTCACTGTCAGATAACAATACTTTCGGTTAGGATAATTGGTTTTAGACTTCAATCTTTAAGGGTGAGCTGTA
Organism: Lordiphosa fenestrarum; assembly: GCA_035044985.1. Taxonomy (NCBI): domain Eukaryota; kingdom Metazoa; phylum Arthropoda; class Insecta; order Diptera; family Drosophilidae; genus Lordiphosa; species Lordiphosa fenestrarum. Next base: position 65,226 of record JAWNNO010002550.1, on the reverse strand, counting down.
GCGATGGTTATTTTATAACTTGTGTGTCCTTACATCTCCTGCAATTGACCATTAATTATCGAACATAGCCTTCATCCAAGCTTCTTATTGATTAGCCTTAACATTTCATTCTTAATATTATGTGGAAAGTTCTTCATATATTTATTCAGCAATAGCCATGAGGTTTTTTTTATTATTATTGCACTCTAATCAGCTTTTGTAACGTATTTCGGTTTGATTAATGGGGCAATACGACAGCAAATCACTGATTTGTGGGTAGTTTAGATTTGTTCAGATATTTAGTATATACGTATTAAGTTTATAAATCTGTTCAAATGTTTTCTATGAAATAGGAATAACCGAAAATATGTGCGAAATACAATTCCATGTGAACTTTTTAAATTTCAAGTAAGGAACGAATTGAAAATGCATTTTATTTTGCCGTTTTTTTTTTACTTGTAATGTGTCATGTTTGACATAATAGAAATACCCATATCTGTCTTCAAATATTTTTAACATTTTTATAATGATTTTAAAGCTATTCAATCGATATCAAGGAATTAAATTTCTAAAATCAAAGGGATACCAGGCACTATTTAAAAATGTACTAAATTGACCACTGAACCGATTCGAAACCGCGGTTGAGATAGTTCTAAAATCCATTTAATGACCAAAGCCGTCGCGACGGCGCAAAAACCTTATGAGAAAGTTGGGGATTTGAGAACAAGCCTAAATATTCCAGAGCTCCAAAGCCCAACCAGTTCTTATTTCCTAGCGACTTACAACCCAAGTTCTTGTTATTTCCAAGTTTCAGATTCAACTTCGACCGCACAATACTTCAGCTACCGCAAGATATTTTCATAATATTTTCCTTAATATGTATAATTATTGATAATAATATTGTCGTCATCCAAATGCGTTACATATTCTAAAAATACATTTCAGGCTTCAATAAAAAAAAAGAATGATGAGTTTGATTGGACATGTCCTATTTCTCTCAGTGTTAAGTTAGATATCTGAAATACCTAATTAAAAGTCATTAACATATAAATGATATGCACCCTATCAGTTAACCGAAAATTCTTGCGATTGATTGACTTCAATAGTTTTTTGATTTCCATTTTAAGCTACATTCTTTTTTTTTTTGATGTAATGCCGGAAGTCAGCCAGCAAATTAGCTGGCTCGAGCAGATATTATCGAAAGAATCATTATCGTGTTTACAATTTTGCCTTCGTTGCTACTGGACACACTTCTAACAGCTGCCATTAAGCCCGCAGGCACGCAGTCTGGCCGGCCCTTGTGCCACATGCTGTCAATGAAATTATGTATTCCTTTTGGGGCAGGCAATGAGTCAACCCTCTGTACTCCATCCACCACCCACTATTACATGCCTAACCTAACCAAATGATTCACCAAATTTTGTGTGTAAATTATGCACCTTGATGGGCAGCAAATAGGCCTGTAACACACATTTCCATAGAACTCTTGCTCTGCTCTCTTAATGGTTTTAAAGCGCCTGCGCATTGGAACTGCTGCCCTTGGGTGAGTTTGGTAAGACAGGGCTGCATTGACAGACCAGGCTTACAAAAATTTCACCTCATCTTGTTAGTGCTCAATTGTGCACACTTTCTTTCGATGATAATTGTCGGTTTTAATCATGGAAATTCATGCCATTTAGCCACGCTTCGTTTTCTTCTGTGAAACTCTAAAAACCTATTCGATATGTTGCATGTCTGTCTTAGACCCATCATTAGCCCAGCTGTGCGAGATTGTTAGATAATGGCTTGGATCAGAATTGCATAGATAATAGACAGTTTGGTGTCATTAACCTCGAAACGGGTTCTCACAGCTGTTGGAAAACTGTTTGCGGTCGGGATCATTACCATTCTAATCTGCATTAATGCGGCGGGAACGTCTTGAAATGTCAACTGCCGGAAACCAGTTTGTAAATACTTGGCCAATAGGCCAACACGATTGCTCGACGCAATGCGTGACTGCTGGTGGTTATTTTATTTGTTTTGTATTTTTTGTTTGGTAATTGATCAAAAAGTAGAGCCCACAATTTGATTAAACGTTTGCTTATCAACGCACTGACTTGACCAGACTGGGGGGTAAGTAGTCATAGTCGTACCATTCGTTAGTCTGGGAAGTGTGTGTGTCATACTCGCCGTCGGCTATCTCTAGACAAATACAGCTGAGTGCTCTAATTTTGAATGTGCATGGGGTCTCTGCGCTCTCTGCTCTCTGGTATACTCTAACAGAGAAAAGTTAAAGGCATTTATGAATCGTTCAAAATAAAGAAAACAAATTATATGCACCATAGTTGATATTTTTCATAGTCGAGTCTCCCAAACACTGCCAAAAAATGTATGCAGCATTTACTCTACTCGCGCGGCATATTTGTGCTTCGCTCTTGCAGTGCCAAGGATACCAGCGCCACTCGTATGATTCAATTAACCAAACCGCAGTCAAAGCAGATGTTATATATCCAAGAAATTTGACACCCGCTCAAGGAAGACACCAGTTACAGAAATACTAGTAAGACAAATGCGTAAGTGTTGTCAGGACACACCGCATATGCTTTTTTAGCGAGTGTAACCGATCCACTTGTTGATCCTAAATACGTATTTAGTCTGGGGAATACGGAATACCTATACAGCTTTTCCTAGAACATGATGATCTTGGAATCGAAACAAGATTTTAAAAGATAATCTTTCTTATAAACTATCTCAAGGTGCACTTGATATACGATTATTGTCATTGCTATTAAGCAGCGGTGGGCATGTGTAAGATATTTTTTTTTGAGCGATATGCAACCCTTTTTGATAGGATGGAACATTTTCTTGGACACAAATCTTTCCCCATAAGAAATTACAATCTCTCGAAGTTCTGGGACACCGACGGATTTTTCAAGCGATTTGCAAATCAACCGAAGACAAATTCTCTAGAAATTTCCAGGTCACCCCTGCATAAGACAATTTTCAAGTGTACAACATGTAGGAAAGTCGGTCAATCCCGGCTAAAATATACTCTTGACCTCCCAAAGCTTGCATTTATCACACTAACCCAAGCGTAAATGTTTGTTTTCCCCATAGCTCGGCAATCGTTTATCAGATCTTCACCATTCCTTATTTCCTTATTTCATGGCTATATCGACTCGGCTGTTGATGCTGATCAAGAATATATATACTTTATGGGTTCGAAGATGCTTCCTTCTGTCTCTTACATACTCTTGCACAAACATAATATACTCTGTGTACCTCTGGAACAGAGTATAGCAAGTAACAGCGCTGCAGTGGAGTGTCCATTTATTTGTTTTGGAATTTGAATGTACCCGAGGGGGGAATTTTTTCCAAATCTGAAACAAACTTTATCTGCGTACGGTACACACCTACCTTCATGCAAAAATTTGTGGCTCTATCTCTTAGAGTCTCTAAGATCGACGCGTTCATACAGACAGACGGACGGACGGACAGACGAACGGACGGACAGACTGACAGACGGACATGGCTATATCGACTCGGCTGTTCATGCTGATCAAGAATATATAAAAATGTTTCCTTCTCCTTCTCCTGTTACATACAATCGCATAACTTCAAGCGGGATTAATAACCTTATGTGCCGATCACAACACCAAATATTCTACGTCCTTGCTTTAAAGGTGTAGATTGAATTGTCCGAGTTTTCCATTTCGTGTAGTCTAGTCAAGTTGGTTTTCCTTAATCTATATTTAGCCACTTTCGGTTTTCTAGTTCTTTATAGAATTTTTGTACTCTGTACCGTAGGTACACAGTTTTAAAGAGAGGTAGTTCGTTCCTTCTGGACATATTTAGTAATCAGGATAACTTATCGATCCGCCAAAGGAATGGTGAAGATCGGATATCCGGTTGTCGAGTTATGATCAAAAGACTGTTCGCTGCTGCAGCGCTATAGCAGCGCTGCTTTCAGCTGCTACTGGCTACGTTGGTACAGAGTATGTTATAGTCGGGCTTCGGAGTGGAGAAGTTCTCGTCCCTGAGTGGAACTAGCATCTTCGTATTCCAATTAATAAGTATCATCGAACTGAATTCATAACAAAAGCTATTTTATTTAATACAGAAAGCCAATGCCACAAAGCCTTTGTGAACTGAAAGAGTAAACTTTATTCGTCTTGAATTTATGATACACTTTTTATCATGTTGGCCAACTTTATGCTGCTGATGGTAGCGACTGGAGGGGGTGCAGTCGCTGCTGGCGTTTCGGGCTCTGCCAATGTTGTGGCAGCAGCGCAGCGCCAACATAGCGAATGGAGTGAGAGCGTGGCGAGCGCCTCAATGAGTAACAAAGCAGCGCCACACATTGACGGTCGGTTGTCGCTCGCTCGCGCGTTCGCTGGAATTTCGCCCATTTGTGTGTGTGTGTGTAAATCTTAACATATTTAAATAAGTTTTCTTGAAAAAAGTGCTTAACTCCCCACATGATCCAATAAAATAAATTTTATTTCTGTCAACGTAATTGCTAAATCGATAAGAGAGTTCTGGGAGAACTTGCCCCTCTGTGAAATTCACCACGACCAACCAACCATTCAACCACCCACCGTGCAACCTCCCCATCTGTGTCTCTGCCTTCTGTGCTCTCCAATGCGCGCTGTGTATATATTTCGTTTCCAGTAGTGCATTTCAAAAAATATCGTACAATTGCCTCAAATTCCTGTGGCAAAAAATAAATATTGAATTTTGCTTTGTGTGTCTTCTGCACAAAAAAATTTGTTATAAATTAATCACGTTTTATCGCTGGAAAACAAAGCTTGATAAATGCGTTATGTACTCGTATAGCACAAATGGATTTTTTGTTGCTCAATCTTCGGCGAAACTATAACTGGATTAAACTACATTTTGAATTGTGAAAAGGTAAAGTTCGTTTATATTTAGCCTTAAAAAAGGCGCAGCCACAAGTTTTGGGTATTTGTTTTGAAAAATCGATTTTATGAGAATCGGCGCTGTTCTCTTTTACGGCCACTCACAGCTGTTTCAGGGGTGGTGGTCTCGGTATAGAAGTTTCCTTGACACGCAAAAAGTTGTTTCTAAATTCGTAGTGGACCCTTTTGTGCACTTCCTGTCCATTTCTTGGGGTAACCAAGTCACCCCTCAGGCCAATTTCCGTCTATATTTATGGCTTTTAATGTGCAGACAACCCTCTGACCGGCCAAAGACTTTTAATTGAATCACGTATCAATAATTTATGGCCTAATCAGGTTTTTGTTTCTGCCTCTGTGTAATACATTAGAATTTTAAGTTGCACCTCAAATTGTTTTTGGCCATACTAAATATGGACTGCACTTCGATTCGCTGATTGTCATTGTATAATAAGCAAAATATTCAATTGAATGGAAAATAAATTTTATTATTTATTATTTATGGCTTGGCAAAAGTTGGCCAGAGGCGTCGCCCACATATGTACCCAGATTTCAAGCTCTCTAGCTCGTATTTTTTCACTTTGTCATCTTGTCTCAAGTAATGTAAACAGTTTTAAATTACAAAACTGTTTACCCAGGGGATACGTGAGATCTTTGTTGGCCAAGATATGGTGTGGCCTGAGTGTGGTCTGTTTCAGTCTATTTAGGGGCCTCATCACTTTCCATCTCTGGCGCACCTGCTCTTCATTCATTGATCCTCTGTTCTGGCATCTCATTCAAGATCAATTTGTGTGTAGCATCACTTAGCCAGGTCGTTTCGTGTACCACCACTTGAGTGTCTGTTGTTTGTTCGTTTTTCTCAAAACTAATGTAAAAACATGTAAAAATTTAGGTTAAACATGTGTGAATGAAATATCAAGATAGATAGTGGCCAATCTATGGGGTTCTTGTTCTTAGATTTCGACTGACAGTGCCACTCCAAGATAGCAAGGGAAAACTGGGTCATTGGACTGATTTATATATTTGGAAGGGAACTTTGTATATGTAGATGATTAATCAACAGATTGCTTCGTGTGACAAAGCTTTGAAGCATTTTCTCTCTGGTTAAATTTATTGCTTTTATTCAAATAAAATGCATCTTTCAAAATACGAACAGACAATCCTATGATAACAGCAATGGGTTGCACAACAATGACATTAACTACAATCCCATCCCAAATACAAAGGCTTCATTAGGCTGCTTTCATTAAACCGAACCTGTTCAGGACCACAGTAGAGACCACACCTTACTTTGCGTGGGTGCTGGCCAGAGTAAGTGTTGTGTGGCGAAAAGCTTAATAGTTGCCAAATAAATAATGTTCTTTTTACTACTAAATGAAGAAATATGCAGTTACTGGAGCTTATATGCAGACATTAACCAAATCCACAAAAAGTTGTTTTTTTCTTGTATATATTCCTGAAGCAAGTATTATAAGCCATATATAAGCAAATTTCAGCTTATTCTTTAAAAAGGTTTCAAATTAAACACCTTTTAAACATTTTTTTAAGTCATTGACACGGCTCAATATCTAACAAGTAATGAAGACATGCATAATTACGAACTAAAAAGGTTTAAACTCCCCCAAAAGCCAATTGAAATTCCCAATTACATGATTTACTTTTTAAATCTGAATTAAATATCGTTTATAATAATGTCATTCTTGTTGTCATCCCTTGCTGTTCGGAACTCTCATTATCTTTAGCGATTTCACATGCTTTTCCCCCTAAAATGTAGATAGCAATAAGGGTCTACTAATCGAACTTGGAGCTGAGGTATGGAAAACTATGTAGACTACCAATAGCGAGATTTTTGACTTGTGTATTGGAATTGCAAGTAAACCAACCCAGATGTTGGTCGTTTCCATTCACCTCTGAAAATATGGTAAAATATTTGGCAGTGGTACAAGGCTATTACAACAGCACTTGTGCTCAGAGAGCACCTCTAGTTTATATTACGAGTACAGAAAAGTTTTAAAGAATTTTTTTTTTTATAGTTCAATTTTATAGTTCTTCAAAAGAGCGATGCGTCGAGAATGACGATTTCATTTTGGAAAATTATTTCATCGTGCCTTTGCTTCAATGCTCGGCTCAAGCGCATCAATTGAGGTCGGTAGTGTTGCATCGTGATGGTTTCAATCGGTTGTGAAAAAAACTATTTTAGTAAGGGTTAGTTCAGACACATTGGCAGTTAGACATATTTTTAGGTGTCAGTTGCTGTCAAGCACGTGTGAACACCTGCCAGAGCAGCGCCAGTTGACTGATGCCATATGTGGTCGGAGACTGGTTTACTGGTGCCATGGTGAGAGAAATCTGTCAATATCAGTGTACTCAATCTGAACAGACTGACAGATACCTGGCATACAAAAATCTGGCAGCTTGCCAGTGTGTCGGACCCTAACAAATATTTGTATGAATTTAATGGAGTTGTGCGAAAGAATGTCACAGGGAGATGAAAACATTTCCGACCCTATAAAATATACTTGTATTCTTGATCAGCATTGCCAACCGAGTCGATATAGCCATGTTTGCCTGTCTGCCAGTATGTATGAACTAGAGCTGTGCGCGTTAGCGAATTTTCTGACTTGTACGCACGATTCACGCATGTATTTTTTTAAGAGTTTTCCGTGCTTCACGAATCTTGCACGATTCTCTTAGATAATGATATTGATAACGATAATAAACGCATATCCTTACAAATTGGCAACCCAAATATGCTATTTATTATACCCGTTACTAGAAGAGTAAAAAGGGTATACTAAAGTCGTGCAAATGTATGTAACAGGCAGAAGGAAGCATCTCCGATCCCATAAAGTATATATATTCTTGATCAGCATCAATAGTCGAGTCGATATAGCCATGTCCGTCTGCTGTATGAACGCCTAGATTTCAGAGACCAGAAGAAAACTAGACTAGTATTGTCTGCAAGCAGATCAAGTTTGTTTCAAATATTGGCGAAATTATACGCTCAGCATAAATTTTGATGCTGCAGTAGCAGCTGAAAGCAGCGCTGCTATTGCGCTGCAGCAGAGAACAGTCTTTTGATCATAACTCGACAACTGCTTATTCGATCTTCACCATTCCTTTGGCGGATCAATAAGTTTTCTTGATTACTAAATATGTCCAGAAGGAACGAACCACCTCTCGTTAAAACTGTGGGAGATATGACGATTTATCTAAATTGTGGGGGACGAAGGGGGCGTGGCCAAAATTGAAAATAAACTTGATCTGATAAGAAGCATGTGACCCATACTTGTCAAACCTCTATCTCTTACCATCTCTGAGATCTGTGCGTTCATACGGACAGACAGACGGACATGACTCGGCTGTTGATGCTGATCAAGAATATATATCATATATGGGGTCGGAGATGCTTCCTTCTGGCTGTTACATACTTTTGCACAAACTTAATATACTCTATGTACCTACGGTACAGAGTATAAAAATATAATTTACCTAAGCCAGGGGTCGAACCTGAACCTAGCGTCAAAGACCTCGGTGAATCTGCACCAAAAAAGTTAAGCGGGTTCAAACCTCGCAGCCCTAATTTATTAACATTTCTTTCGAATCACGGTTTACACCCCTTCTGTTCACACAAATATGTATTATTATCGGCTTTTACAAAGGCTTCCGTACTTCTTCTTGCCCATGTTTTCGGTGATTAGCTTTCAGGGGAAAAGTCGACGACTTGTGTGCAACGAAGCCGAGACTTTGATGACTGGTGTCTTGCCAGAGTCTGATAATTGTTGGGGGAAGAGAGCTGGCTGGAGAAAGACATTTGCGAATTCCTCAATCACTTTATTGCCGCTGTGAAGAAGACAAAACAACAGACACTTGTAGTGGGCGATGGCGTCGTATGGAATGCCAGCTCAATTCCACTTTGCATCTTTTCCCTATGAATGTGATTTGAAAATTGCTTTGTAAATTATGCAGCCTCTTTTGCTATTGTTTGTTGGGTCCGTTAAGTGATTACAAAACTTCCACCATTGAATCCATAGATTGTTTCCCTATGGCACATCGCCTTTTATGGTGCGTGTAACTGTTTCCCATATAATAACTGGCGTAAATAAAAGCATTCTGTGAAGCTCAGAGAATGGCAATGGAGCATTTCCGTTCCATTTGACATACAAAAATATATTACTTACAGATTTTCTTACGATCTCTCTCTTTCTCTCTCTCTCTCTCTCTTGTCATTGCAGGTAAGCGGAAATGCGTACTAAACCCAGTCCAAACCCATATGGTTATAAGCAATCGATGGACAGTTCAAGGTCGAGTAAGCAGCTACCCACATGCGTTGAGTGGGTATCCATATCGAGTTTTCGCATCTAAAGGCTGCGTGCTCGAGTGCTTAAGCCCAAGCCCAGGCTTCAGACACGTCAGGCCACGCTCAAGTGATTCGATTGACACAGAAACGACTTCAAGAGTCGATTCATTGTTCTGTCCCCTAATCATCAACTGAGGAAAAAACAATTTATAGCCATTTGTTCTTGCAGTTTGCATTTACGGCATATTTAATGAAATGCTTGGCACATGGCGCTCGCAAAACACATCATTATCTTCTTATTCTTTGATCCGATATGTTGATATCACAACTGATTCGTTTTTGAACCGAACCGTTCTAAAAAAGATGGCATCCGGCTATAGTTGTGACAGATGATTTGGTTCATGTATCGGACTTTGTGCATAGTTTTATGCAGATCAAGAACATACATATATTTTTTTTTGTCAAAGATGTAACCTTCTTTGCGTTAGCTACCCTCTGCAGGGGGATACAAAAATGGTGCGTGTTCAATATATTCCTTTTCTGGCAGATGCTGCTGCTGCAAAATGAAACACATTTTCGCAATTTCTTAATCTAATAACTGATTTATTTTCTCTATCTTAACTTAGTAAATCATACACTTGTCCCCATTGTTCATTGGGGTGCCCAGGGCACAATTAAATTCCCTACCAAATTCCTCTGAATTACTTAGCGGACCATTCACATCCCAGCGTTCGGGTGTACGTTGCCTCATTGGCATTGAATTCAAGACCACCGCCTCATCAGCCCTGGCCCAGCAGCGTGTCTGTGCAAAGTAGATGAAGAACAGTTGAGTGTTGGTGAAATTTAACTCGGGCAGCGTTTCTTTATAGAGCAGTGGCCGCGGTTTGTTATCTTGCTGCTCTAGCCAGGCTAGATACGCATTGAAGGCCACATTTAGGGCACTGGCATCGGCAATGATCTCTCGCAATCGTGTGGCATTATAAAACTCTCCCGGCTGGTCGTACAGATAATTACTATACTGGGCACGCTGGCACTCGCTGACATTCCGATAGCCCGACATGGTCAGCTCATTCCATATCGATGTAGCCTGCGGTGGGCGATTCCAGCCTTCGTCATCGAATGCCTGCAGCAGAGCACTGGCCAAACGTTGTCCCAGCAGAGCATATTTTAAGGCCCTGGGATAGTAATAATTATAAAATGGCATCTGCAGCAGACCCCAGCCCAATAGGACTGCCTGCTGACGCGGCACCAAAGCGGCACGCACCTCAAATGCATCCACCCTGCCACTGCCATCCTGGTTAAACTCACTTTCTCTCAAACGATCGAGTTCCTGGCTTGCCTGAAAGCCTAGGGCAGCTTCAAGTTTCTGCCAATAGTCGTCGGACTTCTGAAAATACAGCTTGGACAGATCCAGACTCTGATAGTCTGGCATTTGTGTGTGATACTGGGATAGTCTCGCCCTGGCCGTACGCCGATCGTTGTCGTCCATCCACTCAGCCCTTAATTGTTGATCAAAAGCCTTGATCAGATCACCAAACACCTGCTCCAGATCATTTACGACATCGTCACGCTGTACCTGCCTTTGAAAAATGTCACCTAGGACCTGGGGGAAGAGGCGTTGCATCATTTGAACGCACTGGCGCGGTCGTCTGATGGGATGATCTACGGGCGGCTGATTAAGCTCATTTAGGGCCACATACATAAAGTAACTGGAAATGGTGTAACGATTGTTGGCCTTGATTGTGCGTACCAAATGCTCCAGATAGTCCCGAGAACGCAGATAGACGTCTCCAGAGTAGACGGTTTCGAGCAATACCTCCACATACAGTTTAAAGTCCAGAGTGTTGTCCATCTCGCGTGTTAAATCGGTTAAGCTAATGCCACGGCTCTGACGGTGCAGTCGATCCTGGCCAGTCCGAGAGCGTGTTCCATAAAATGGAACGGGATTGGGAGCGGAAGTCTTTTCCGCTGGCAGCAACTCCTGCTCCCTCATTCGCTTGCACAGTTCGAACTCAAATCGCACAATGTCACCGGCCAGTCGGGCCGCCTCATTGGTATCGACATTAAACCAATCCCTCATATTGTTCGCCACTTGCTGTTGGATTTGTTCATAGATCTCATCGCGTACCTTTGCTCCTCGTGTGGCCCGGATATTGCAATGCTCCGCTGGTATAATCGTTAACTTGGGTTCACCGAAGTAAATACTGTTGCCCTTCATCTGCTGCAGATTGAGATCCACCTCCAGGCCAATTAAAATGTCCATGCCAAAGTTGCGCCGCAATTCGGCCAGAGTCTGTAGCCATGGCTTGTTGTGTTGCCAGTTGGAGTTGGGAACCGTACGTAACCCTCCGTAATGTTTAAGAACGTTCAATAGAAATCGACGACGCTCTACGGCATTGGCCTCCACAGCCACACAAGACTCGTAGAAACTGCGCACTTTTCGCACATTTGCGGCACTATTCAAACTAAACTCTTGTGGGTGATGTTGTGGTGGCAACGGTTGTGTCAACATCTGCTGCAGTTGATCCACTATGCGAACCTCGACCAGTTGCTGTGCAGTGGACAACTCCCCCGGTCGCTGCTGCCGTCTGTGGTAGCCCGCCCAGTGGCCGCAGGCAAACTCGAAAAAATCCACACAAGGATCGGCACTGAAATTGATGTACTTTTGTATATCGGAGGACATTAGTTGACGCACTTTGTGCTCCTCCCGACTGTCCGGGTTGGTGTGCTGCAAAGGGGGTGGCTGACGATTTAAGTTATTGTGTCGGGCTGTGTGGACACAGCTCCAGCTGATCTGGAGCAGCAATATAGCGCAGGTTGTAGCTTTCATCTTGACGTAAAAAAATCGACTGAGCTTGGATTTTTTCGATGATAAGAGACGTTACTGGAGGCGCTCATGAACTTCATGAATTGGGTCAAGTGTGCGCTCAGTTCCCGTTTGGGTTATCGTCTACAAAGAGAGGTAACCTCTGCGGTGTGAGAGAGAAGTAAACAAAATGCGGCCTCGTGCAACGAACTTGGCAAATAGAACGGATTATTGGGGTATTTAAAAATCGAATTACAATTACAATTATTTCGTAATTAAAAATTGATTCAACAATTAATTAAAATAATTAAATTATTTGGCAGTCGGACTTGAAAAACGTCGTTTAACTCAAAAGCCGTCTAGTTAAGCCTTAAGCAGAGGAGTGCTGATCGTTTCTTATCTATTATCGAGGAGGTGCTAGTCCTATACCCACCCACTTCTTCTCGTTCTCCACTTCAGTTCATTTTTCTCGACTATTTTAAAAATCAGAGTCAAATGATGAATGACTCGAACCTCGTACTTATTGTACTTATTAAACAAGCAGCTGGTCTATCAGCTCTACTCCAGATTGCTCCTCGAAAAACTGCATATTAAAGGGTAACAAAAGCTGTTATACAATGTATGGGAATGTGAAAAACGCGCATCTATCGGCTCTGCATTTGTCCAAGATCAACTCAAAAACAAGTTAGAAAGTCGGTCAAGCCCGACTATAACATACTCTGTACCAGAGATGGGCGCGTGTTGATTTTATCCAACACGGCACGACTCTAACACGAAAACACGCACACCACACGCACGTTCAAACATTTGTTAAACACGACACGCACGACTTGATTTTATATGAAAAAATCAATTAAATATCTATCGATAATTCGATTTGCCTTCACATAATTCGAACCATTCTGTCCGTTCAATATTTCGTGTGATTTGAATTCGCTGCGATTGTGAAGAAAACACATTTTAAAGCAAAGTTAAATCGATCTTGGAAACAACATTTGTAACGATTCAGGACGCCTGTGTCAGTTGGAGGCAAATACGAGAACACAGTCTTGCAATTGCTGCAGCACGCAAAGTCGATGAGTTTGTCGTCCCGTTTGATTAAGAGAAAAGAATTTTTTTTATTAAACTATTTTTATTTTTAATTAACTCTAAATGCTCGTCATTCATTTTCCGAGAGGACTTTGAATTGCTATTCAAAATGTAAATATTTATTAGTATATAGTATATTTATTAGTATATTTGTTCAATTGACTTAGTATCGTTTAGGGAGTAAAGCAGTGTGGGAGTGAAGCAGTATTGGCTTGTGGGGATTTGTTTCGTGCTTTGACTAAAACTGACACGCACATGCACGATATCTGATCTTGCAACACGAACACGTTGTGTTGAGTCGTGCGAGCTTGTTGTGACAAGACCGAAAACACGACACGCGCTCAAGTTTGTAAGTGCTGCCCATCGCTGCTTCAGCCGGTGCTGCCCAGCATTAATATTTGTTTTCCCTTTAACTCGACAATTGTGCAATCGAATGAAGCCCTCATCTTTGCTTACAAACAAACCACTATTTATACATTTTAGCTCAAATTTGTATACCCTGTTCCCATTAAAAATGGGAAAAGGGGGATCATGAAGTTGTGCGAATGTATGTAACAGGGAGAAGGAAACAGCAGCGCCCTTACTGGTTTATTTTTAGTTTTATTAATTTCTTAAATTTAAATCTTAACTCGATTGCCATTTGTCCTGGTTTGATGTAGGCTATGTCGAAATCGCTTAGTATATGCTACATTTATCGGCGGGATTCATTGGCGTGCCGATGGAACAATGAAATTCTCGTGAAAATTCGGCCATATTCTGCAATGGTCCATTTATCTGTAAACGTATCCAACTGTGATTCTGACGCATACTGTACCTAAAACCCTTCTTTACAAAGGCATACTCCTCGCTTTCCTTCCTGCGTTTTTCCTCGAGCTGGCAGTGCTCTTGAGCATACGCCACAAAGAACAGAGCCGTGTTCGATAAGTTTAGGCCAGGCAGAGTCTCCTTAGTTAAGCTTAAAAAATCATTATTCGGCTGCTGGAAGCCCAACCAAGTCAGATACGCACGAAAGGCTACATTCAGGGCAGCACTGTCCTGTATCAACAGTTTGGTGGCCGTAGCATTCTGCAGCAAATACTCCTTCACTTGTTGAGCAAAGCATTTGCTGCGATTGTGATATCTCCAGGCCGTCAAACCATCCCAATCGTCGCGCTCTAGCAGACTCCTGGACCAGTGCAGATCATCGAATGCCAAAACCATTTCTTGCGCCAAACTCACACCCAGTGTGGCATAACTGATAGCTTGGCCATAGCGGACATCATAGTCGGGCGGCTGAAGTCGTGCCAATCCCAGATCCAAACGTTGGTGAACGGGTCGATAACGCATACGCGCTTCATGTGCTTCCAAGGGATCGCTGGGCTGTGGCAGTCCTTCCTCGAAGAGAAGTGGCAAGCGTTGAGACTGCACCACACCCATCAGTTGGTCCAGATTGTGCCAGTAGTTAGATCGATCCAGTTGTAACTTGTAGGCTAGCGGACGCTCATACTGTGGCAGCCACAGTTTCAGATTACCCAATTTGCGCTGTCCCAAACGCCGGCTACCCTCCTCGAGCCATTCAACACTCAAACTTTGCTTGAGAGAGTCCTGCAGTTTGGTAAACAACTCTACCAACTGCGTCTCAGATTCATTGCTGGCATATTGACGGGCATATAGCTCACCCAGAGCCGTGGGCATTAGTCGTTTGACGTGCGCCAAGCACTCAAACGACCTCAACGTTGGTCGATCCTCCAGAGAAAAGGTGAGCTCCGATACGGCTCGATACATGATGTAATTGGCCACTTGGCTCGTATTGTGGGCCGCCAATGTGCGTTGGAGTTGACGATAATAGTCTGGTGCCGCCATGTACACTGGTTTGTAGTAAGCCTTATTATAGATGGCCGTGACATAGGCGTTCAAATCCATGCCATAAAGTTGACTAAACTCCGGCAGCGTTTTGCGAGTGTAGTTTGCCTCATATAATCTCAATTCAGCATCCCAGGGTTCTAGGCCATGCATTCCGCCGCAAAGTTCGTGCTCGAAACTAAGCAGATCGGCGGCCAGGCGCGCGGACTCTTCATTGCCCAGAGCCAGCCAGTCTTTAAGCTGCGTTGCTACTCTACGTTCCAGCGGCTCGTATACTTCATCGCGTATGTCCAGACGTTTTCGACTGCACAATTCATGGGGCAACAAAGTGCTCGGCTCACTGAAATAGAGGCTATTCTCCTGCACCCGCTCAAAGTTATAGCTCACACGCAGTCCAATCAAAATATCCAAGCCATAACGTTGCCTCAAACCGCCCAATACTCGTAACCAGTCGTAATCATGATGATGCACATTCCAATTGGAACCTGGTACAGCGGGGAATCCTCCATTCTGCTGTATAAATTCACTAAGGAATTTCTGCTGCTGTTGGCTCTGATGTGCCTGAGCCACCAGGCAGGATTTGTAGAACTCTTTGGCCTGACGGGCCAAAGCACTGTCCTCGCGATGTGAACTATCTTTTAGCAATCGCATTAAGTCCTGATCCGTACGCTCCACTAATTCTGATAGGGGTGTACTAGTTTTTCTCCAGTAGCCGCAGGCATACTCATAGAAATCCGTACAGGGATCCGCACTGAGATTCATATAACCACGTATCTCGGTTGCTTTCGTCTTACGCACCGTTGCTTCGGTTTGGAAGATACGCTGAAATGAAGATGCTTCATTGGCAAACGTTTGCGGTAGTCTTGCTAACAACAAGAGCAGCCATACGAATGGTGTTGTCCAGCTCCAGACCAACATGATGCTGTAGCTTTGCCCGACTGGTCGACTGTTGATGGTGGACGAGAGAACAAAGTAGCAGCAGAGAGTCTTTTAAGCTGATAAGGGCTAATGGGTCATTGTGGGTTATCGGTAGAAAAGTATAGAGACATAAAGAGCGGAACAATGAGAGTGTCTGATAAGCAATCGACCTTTTGGAGAGTATGATTTTCTAGGAGTTCCATTTCAAATAGAGTCACTAAACAGATTTATGCGGGACGCGATACGCCAATTAATTAATGTGGTTGTAAAATGTAAAATGTAAATTTATCATCACCTAAGCTTAAGTAGTCTTTAGTCAGAGAACTGTTTAGCGTTTGCAGATTTTATATGAAACATTTTTCTTCGCTCTTTAACTTCCGACTTGTGTTCCCTGAAACAATCCAATCGAAAAGTGCACCATTCTCGAAGTGAAATCCTAATGGTCGGCGCCTGAACATTCGACTTCATATATGAATTCAAATTCTGGGAATTCACTTTAGAAATCATAATACAGAAAAAGGAACTGGCTTCCATGTAGGGTGAAACTGCGCTTCAGTTAGGTTTATAGGTTAGTTGTTAGGTTAGATTAGGTGTTGATTTCCCATCAAGGGCGTTGATTGTTTGTTGATTTGAGGTTTATTTTCTAAAAATACAAACCGAATTAGAACCGAACCCGAAATTTCGACTTTCATTTTACTGTCAACCGAACTTTGAACCGAACCTCTTTAGTTATAGATGCTGAACATTGAGTTTGAACATTGAGGTCAAACAGAGTTCGGTTCTGAACCGGCTTGCAGCCATGTTTTTGAACATATATCGTCTTTCTAACGCTCCCAAAGTCGTTCTGAACTATACTATGCCATTTTAATTTCAAAAAATTAAAATATTTTGTAATTAATATTATGTTTTTATAAACCCTTGATCTAACATTATTTTATAAATTCGACTTGGCTCTGAATCGCATTTGGATCTGAAAATATTGAATGACCGTTTGCTGCAAGCGCTTGTTATGGCCTCAGTTAATGATCCAATATGTGGTCAGGATAATACTGAGGTTATTCCATTTAAGCAGTTTGTGTTTGGACGTTATTATGTTGAAATGTCCAAGTTTGTGGTGCAGCGGGTAGTGTGTGTGCCAAATTTAACTTTTTCACAACCGGTCGTCTTCTCGAGCCAGCTCTGCCGTTCGGACTCGGTTTTAAATCAGCTATCCGGAAACCGTAAAGAAAAACCATTATCGAACATGTGCAACCCGGTGGCTTTATTTTAAGACTACGTGAATTACATTAAATTGCATTTGTGCAGGAAATATGTCGATTGAGTGAGTGAGTAAGCGAGTTGGTGCCTCAGAAAAGATCGCACTTGAAGCGTGAATTCACCTTGTCTCCCCTTGAGCAGCTGTAGGCATTCACGAATGGCTGGGAGTTGGAGAGCGCAGCATTGATACGTAATTGCTCGGGCAGCTCATCGAAAACTTCAATCGTTTCCGGATAATCAGAACAGTACAGCTGGGCATAGGCCAGAAAGAAAAGTTGATTGTGCGAATGGTCGAGTAGTGGTAGGCGTTCCCGTTGATAGCTAGCCGAAGATTCAGCCGAATTCTTTAGCCACTTTTGGTAGGCACGGTAGGCAATATTCACCGCACCATTATCAGCCACAATGCGCCTCAGTACCTGCTTGTCCTGCACCGGCTTCTCTCGGTACTGCACATACACTGCGTATTGTTCCTGGAAGCACTGAGCACGGCGACCGTACGAATTCTCCGAGTTGGCATCCCACCAATTGTTCTGGTAGCCATGGCTGTCGTAACGACGACCCACATTATCAAAGCCATGCAACATCTGGCGGGCCAAGAGCACGCCCAATGTGCCATATTTCAAAGCATTGGGGTAGGTGGGATCCCAGAAGAAACGGGCCTGCAAGAAGGTAATGGGCACCTGAATTTTGTTTGTGGTCAGCACATAGTGCGGCGTCTTGTACTCCTGATCCGTCAGCTCTGGTTCTTTAGTCAATTTAGACAACTGCTGCTGCGTGCTCCATTGGAGTACCTCTATCAGATTTTTATAGAAGTTAATTGCATTCAGATTGAGACCGTACATATGTCGTATGAGCTGTACATCGTCATGAGAGCGGAATTGAAGGTCCAATCTATCCAGTTTACCTATGGCCTTCTGTCTGGTGTCCAAAGAAAGCCAATGCAAATTTTCAGAGGCCTGCAGATCCTCACGGAAAACACGTTTTATGTCCGCCCAGGTGGATTGGAGTTCATTGATCATCTGCATGTTGTTGTAGTTGCGGTGGAACAGGCTCTCCAGCTGCTGCGGGAAGTATTGGCGCGTCAGTTGGACACACCAGATATCGGGTTGAACCGCTTGTGGTACTCGCAACGCATCCAATGTGTCCAGAGCACGCCAGATGGTATAGTTGGCCAGCTGTAGCTTAGGTGTCACACGTATAACATTTACCAAATTGGACAGATAATCCTCTGGGGTCTCATACAAATCCACGTACAAGGTTTCATTGTAGATAAGCTGCAAGTACCGACTTATATCCAGATAGGTGCCATAGGCGGCCTTCATCTCGGCTGCTGTGCGTTGACGCGTGGTCTGCTCCAAGGTGAGAGCTGGGTTATGGGGCAGACCTTTGGCCAATTGCTGCTCGATGTGCAAAACCTGCGAGGCTACTTCATCCACCCAGCGTTTTGATTGATCAGGAAAGTAGAACTGCAACTTTTTGACTATAGACCGTTCATAAAGATCTCGTTCTCCGCCAAAATGTGCATCCAGGTAAAGCCGACGGCTGCCCAAAGGCAGTTGCGGTGCTCCCAACTTAAGACGATGCATATTCTCCTCTTTGTAATCAAGGATCACTTCTAGGCCTATTAAAATGTCCACCCCTAGGCGTTGCTTCAGCTTGGCCACCACTTGCAACCAGTCATACTCATAGTAATACCACGAGGGTACACGTATCTCTGGCCAGCCACCGCGGAAGTCAGTAACCTGGAGCAGTGCGCTCAGGGCCGATGGTGTGTCACTAGCTTGGCTGCGACATGAGTTGTAGAAGTGCTTCAGCTGCCTGTCCGCACTGCTGTCCGCTCCACGTGTGGCACTCTTCAACATTTCAGCACACTTGCGTACATACAACTCCTGCAGCTCCTCCAGATAGTTGGTGCGTTTGTTTTGTATCCTCGCCGGATGTAAACGAGGCCAATTGCCGCAAGCAAAATTGTAAAAATTCTGACAAGGCTCTGCTCCATCCTTATCCATGTAGGCCTTGATATGAGCAGCCTTGGCTAGACGTAAAATCTCATTGGTATAGTTGGTGGCCAGAGGAACCGCCCCCCAGCTAAGGGGCAGCAATAGACTAGCTGCCATTAGGCAAAACGGGATTGCCATCATCTTGATCTGTGCTTGCTTGTCTGCTGTCCGATTGTCGAAACGAAACTGAGCCGAGAATTGAGAGATGCGTCGATTTTTGACTTGGAGGCGGCGCCGCTTGATTAGTTAATTATTTTCATTAACCGTTGCAGCGAATTCGCGCTCAATTACGACCCACTGACCCAAATTCTAATTTGTTTACTCAGAGCAAGCTCTCACTCTCGCCTAGCCTAATCGTTGATTTTGTCGCACTTGACCCTCAAGGTAGACTGCCTCCCCAACGTCATCCCTCTCTCTCTCTCTCTCTCTCCTGTAAGTTAGTTAATGAGCTAATGGCTTTTCCGGCCCAAGGTTGATTTTCCTCACTTAATTTGTTTGTTCTGTAAATTTTAATCACTTCCATCTTCCGCTCTTTTTTTCATTGCAGGCAAAGCTCTTCAAGTTAAATTTCAGTTTTTTATTGAAAGAGTTGACTAGAAATTGCCCCCAAGCAACGACCAGCTACAACAAGTAAACTTAGCACACGGTAAGCATCTGTTTCTATAAATCAAAATAAATTGGGAGGAGTACTCCTAAGAAGTGCAAAACTACAAATTTAATGATTGGATTCGATCAAAAAATATAATGTTCAATGTTTTGAATTTAAAACCTGGGATGCACATCGCTTAAATGCCAAACAAAACCACTTTTTAAGTGCCAAAATACAAAAATCAAAAACCACACCAAATTTGTTTATTCGAGCATGTGTTTAATGCTTTTTTTTATTTGATGGGAAGGACTTTAAATTATGGTCACACAGACGAGAGAGAGTATTTCGTGATCACCAAAACATGCAATAAGAATCACACATAACAAGAGGTTGAGAGGAGCTCGGCTTGGCCTTTGATATCGATAAAAATTGTTTTTTTTTATTTGTCTGGAGTAAATGCTTGGGGCATAACTCTTATCTGCCTGATGGCAAAAAATGTTCCACTATTTTTTACAGCGTGAATGTATTTTTGACCAAATGTTCCTAAGCCAGAAAACAACCTTAACTAAGCAAGCTGTGTCAATAAGTAGAGAATCATCAGCAATCGAAGATCGTAAATCAGTAATCGCAAATCGTAAATCAGTAATCGTAAATATTAAACTGCCTTTACCAGTGGCGTGAGCGGGATTTTTCCAAGGGGGTTTTAGTAAAACCCACCTTGCTTGACTGTTTTATACAAAAGGTCATACTGGATTGAGAGAGGCATGGCTTGTACTTTTGAGGCTACAAAGTCAATTGTTTCATTTATTTGAAAGGTTTTGATCAGGACTGCAAACCGGTTCTGAACCCGGAATTCGGGCTTTTACTTCACTGTGAACCGAACCTCTTCAAAAAGAAAAGCTGAACCCGAACCTGCTCCAAACCTCAAATTTCGGTTCGGTTCAACAAAAATTGTAGACATCAGATAATTGATCTTCTGTCAAGCGACATAATCTTTCATCTGGCTGGTTTTAAAATGGGCAGGAAAATGTAATAAAAAACCAAGATATAAGGTTGTCAAAAAAGTCTTGCGGTATTTTTATTGAATTTTCAATTGTTCATAAAATTGGTTATAATATTGCGATTTAAGTCAAATATGCGCCGTTTTGTTCGATGACGAGTTCCCAACGAGATGCCAACTTCATAATGCCCCTCTTATAGAAGCTCGCTTCCCTATTGTCAAAAAACTCGGAGAGCCAATTTTCACAGGACTCTCTTGTGGCCAACTTCCGACTACCAAGCTCTTTTGCCATGGACAGAAATAGGTGGTAATCACTTGGTGCGAGATCCGGACTATACGGTGGATGCAAAAGAACCTCCCATCCGAGCTCCCGGAGCTTCTGGCGCGTCACCAAAGATGTGTGTGGCCTGGCGTTGTCCTGATGGAAGACAATTCGGCCTCTGTTGATCAAAGATGGCCTCTTCTGCATGAGTGCTGCATTCAAGCGGTCCAGTTGTTGGCAGTACAGGTCCGAATTGAGCGTTTGGCCATAGGGGAGCAGCTCATAGTGGATGATTCCCTGCCAATCCCACCAAACACACAGAAGAACCTTCCTGGCCGTCAATCCAGGCTTGGCCACCGTCTGGGCAGCTTCACCGCGTTTCGACCACGACCGTTTGCGCTTTACGTTGTCGTAAGTGACCCACTTTTCATCGCCATTCACCATCCGCTTCAAAAACGGGTCGATTTTGTAGCGATTCAGAAGCGATTCGCATGCATCCATACGGGCCAAAATGTTTTTTTGCGTCAAGTCGTGTGGCACCCATACATCGAGCTTCTTTTTGAATCCAAGCTTCTTCAAATGGTTTATAACGGTTTGATGACTCATGCGCAGCTCTTGGCCGATGCTACGGCTGCTACTATGCCGGTCTCTTTCGATCAATTCAGCGATTTTATCGCAATTTTCGACGACAGGCCTTCCGGACCGTGGCGCATCTTCGATCACCTCTGCACCAGAACGAAAACGTTGAAACCATCGTTGTGCGGTGGAAATGGAAACTGTATCGGGTCCATAAACTGCACAAATTTTATTGGCAGCATGAGATGCATTTTTGCCTTTATCGTAGTAGTACTGTAAAATATGCCGTATTTTCTCTTTATTTTGCTCCATGTTTGCGACGCTATAACTCACGAACGACTAAAAACAAACAACAATAAATCAAACACGTGTTAGCGCGTGAAAAGAGCTTTCCAAAAGCTCTAGCGTGAACCGATGCGACGAATACAACTAGAACTACGCGATTGCAAAGACAAGCTTGCGGAAATACCGCAAGACTTTTTTGACAACCTTATATCATTTAGAACTACTTTTTAAATACACGCCCCTAATGGCATCTGTTTTTAAGATCCTCGACTCCAAATCTTTTTTGTTGATTTACAAAATCAAGATATAATATATAAAATAATAGTTTTCTACAAAAACTACCAATGGAATTTTACTTATCAGTAAACGACCTGATTTCTATACAAATAGAAACTACTAATATATATAAAGTTGGAAGAAAACGAATGAACGGTAGTAAAGTTATGAGCAGAAAGAATGTTCGATGCAGCAACACAGTAGCAGCGCTGCTTTCAGCTGCAATTGCGGCATCAAAATTCATAATGAGCATACACTTTCGTTTAAGAAAATCATAATATTTCCATATTTTTTTTGTATACAACACAACTTTTGCACAGGTACAGATCGTTGTATTTTCCATTTTATCACCTGTCCTCCAAAAAGAAAGTGATATCGGTCTTTTTCATTCATTTCAATATGATCTTTACATCAGCCACAATAGTTCATTCAATAATCCATTAAATAACACATTTTGTTCGATTATATTCGATAATTTTTGTAAATATTGCGTGCAGGTCGAGTCATTGAGTATGCGTTCTGAATCATAAATAATTTATTTCCGATTTTTACTTTCCGTTACACTTAACTTTAAAACGTTAATTGTTAAAATTTGTTAATACTTGCTGCTCAGCCCACAATCACCTTAAGCGTTTTACCATCCAAACGTGTTCCTATCGTTACAGGCTGTAAGCTGAAATTGTACTGGACATGATAGCCCGAATCATCGGCTTTATAGAAAGCATTTTCTGTATATAAACTGTTGTGGGAGTCCGGATCCTTACCGGGTAACACAATTGTTGAAGTGCGAGTGCCAGTGATGATTAGTTCAGGTTGAGTTTTGCTTTCATTACTGGTACTCTCCGTAAGCACGCCCGTTTTGTTGTGTTCGTTGTTATATTTGCTGGGTACTTCCTTTATGCTAGGCCGAAAATAATAGAAATTATTGGAAAGGGATTTAGTTTGACCGCACTCACTGAAATTCATAGAACACTTTGGTGGCAGCCTGAATCCACTGCACATACACCACAAGCACTAGCCATAAGCACAAAAACTGGGAAAATCGAAAGGGCGTTAATGTTTGAAAACCCACATCCTTGCACACTTACTCACTTTAGTTACTCTGATCATACTAGTTGAAGCTGTTAAAATGCACTGAATGAATGAAATTTCTATGACGCTTTCAATATATATTTGTTGTGGCGTTTCTGCTGCAGCCACTACTACTACGGAACAAGTAGAACCGGTCTGCTCCGGGAGCAAGTGCAATTGAGAGTTCTCGGTTCTCGCAATTCCGCACCATTTATTCTTCGGATAGAACTGATGTGCTGTCAGTGAAACGCCTCAAACGGGTTCCGAGTCGAGCGATTGGCTGACTCTTTACATTGGTATTGGGCCTGAGTTATTGACTAGATTCTATAATTGCACTGACCGACGTGACGGTCATGATGCTGATTGACAGTAATTGCAATCTTTTATTACCATATCAGTCGCGTTGGGAAAAGCACTTCAAATCATATGGAAAACTAGGCCTTCAGGGAAGTTCCACCTCAAAGCTAGTTATATGGAGATATATCTGGACAAATGGCATGTTTATTGAGCTTGGTTAGCCTAAGATTACCAGTATTTTTAAGAGTTTCGTACTTAGTCTGGTTTCAAAACTAGAGGGATTAGATTCACAATTATTATCACACTCATTGGGACAATCGTAGGAGTTCTTGTCCATGCTAGACTCTGCCGGTGACTTGAAAGTTGGTTTCGAAGCGGTGGGCAGAGGTACGAACAACTCGGTGCTGGACTGGGTGCGTGTTTTCGAAATTGGTTTGTACGTGGTGGGTGGTGGTACGAGCGACTCGGAGCCTGTAGTACCTGTTGCTGCACCCCTTAAGATGTCGTAAACGTCGGGAGTTTCCTTAGGTTTATTTAGGCCAGTTGATGAGGCTTGCGTTGGTATAATTTGAGGCATTTTTGTTGTAGGAAGTGGTGGACGTTCTTCATCATAATCACTGAATGGTTTGCCATTATTTTGGGCTGACAAGGCTGTGGGATTTAGTGACTGAGCGTTACATTGCGCCCAGCCAAGAAGCACTAACAATAGAATCTGTAATTGAAAAATTTATTTATATTTTATGCTAATATTCTGCTATCCGATGGGAGCGTTTGATCGATACTTACATACATTGCCATTTCCATTGCGCTACTGTGGATTGTTTCCGCGCTTACGTTGAGTTTTATATGAAACTCAGAAGCTAGGCATTTAGAAATATGCGAGTAGTTTGATCAAACGAGTTAGACGTTGGGATACAATCTCATACTGGCTTTGAAGAAACCTCATATAATATACCAATTAGCTTTCATTGAATAATGAACCTGGATTTCTGACTCAGTGAGATTTCTAGACATAAAGAAAAATAAGCTAGTATTTTGTAACGAGAAATTGCAAAAAAAGACGAAATACTAGAACACGGAAACTTAAAGGCCGAAAAGCGTTCCTGATTTTATCGTTTAAATTCAGAACCCCCGAAGCGAACCAACTATTTTTGAATAAAGGTTTGGCTTAAAGTATATACCATTCGATTTTCATTACCACGATCAGCAAACAATTAAAGCAGGTGTTTTTCAAACTTAACTGATAAAACCATCATTTTCATCTACAATTACTTGAATAATTCAAGTTTTCAAACAAAATTATTTTAAAGTCCTTAGGAATAATATTTCAACCAGTAAAGGTTTGGTTTGTTGGAGATGGAAACAGGAATTATTTACCAGATAATTTGAAATTTTCAAACTTAATTAGTAAAAAAATTATATTTTCAAAAACAACTATTACTTAACAATGCTACTGTACATGTGCATTTATTAACGTAATTCTAAATCGAATTATATTTTGAAATATTTGTTGAAATATCGTAGTTCCAAATTACAAATATGATTATATGACTATATGATATGATTATAAAAGTAATTAGGTAAAGAAAGCAATAATTGCATTAAAAATTGGATGACTGTTTCAATCGAGAAAAATCGTAATATTTGTTTTTATTTTAATTTTATTAAAAAATTTTTGTTACAAATATTTTTTATTATTTTAAATACTTTTTATTTATTATTTAAAAGTTAATTTTTTGTATACCAATGAATTATTTAGTTAAATACAATTTTTTTTTAAATTTATTTTGTTATTAAAACATTTTACAAGTTAATTCATTAACTTTATTTCCCAGTTTAACAGAAGAATTTTTTCTCTCTGTGCTCAATTTTCTGGTTTTTTTTTTTAACATTAAGGCAAAGTTTGAAAAGGTTTTTAAGTTCGATCAAGTCTTTTATTCTATAAATTAGCGTCCATTGACTTATCTTAATTAGTTCTACCTCATCGATAGTCTACTGTATTAAGTATATTTGGTAAATAAATAACTTAATCTTTAACACATTATCATTATTTTCCTACTTCAAAAAGTGAGTATTTTTAACAATTTCTCACTCAGTCTTGTTCCAATTGAAAGTGGTTGGGGCCCATCGCATTCTGTTAATTCCTCTGCTGAATTGGTATAACAATCATAATTGGTTGTAACTTCAGTGCTGTCTTCGGGAGTTTCCGGTGGCCTCCTTAAGATGATGAGCAATTTTGACTCTATCTGCGGATCTACATGAGTTTCCTCGCTGACAGTAAAATTATTATCCGCAGTGGACGAAGAAGAGATTGAATTTAGTTCAGTTTGTACTTCAGCTGTACTCCTGTTCAAAGATTGCGGTATAAACTTCGCCCAACCCAATAGGTATAGTAGGATAGTGTATAATATCATCTGGAGTGAACAATTAGCAATTGTAATTAATTATGTTAGTTTTAGATCTCCTAGTAGGTTACTTACAAACAGCAGCATTTTCACTTTTGTACTAATCCCCAATCTTAGTTTGCAGCGAGCTTTATATGAAACGTGGCTGCTAGTTAGCAATGCATGAAAATTACCCAATCCGAAAAGTCGTTAGTGTCGTTCGGGTTCCCAGATCTTGTCTCCTACTCGTTTTGAACAATAAGCAAAGGGTTGTTTGGGGAATTTCATCGGAACTTATTTGAGTACCGAACATGGATCGTAAGTGATTTGGATTTTATATAGTCTATTTTAGTCTGGAGGCTATATGATATCGAACCAATTTTAAATGCAAAATAAGTTCAAAATGAATCACTGAGAATCCAAGAATTCGCTCTTGGTACAAGCAGCCCTCAGGTGAACCGATACATGATTCACAGCTTAACTATAATTATTTCATATTGCTATGAAATATTGCACTTGAATTATTAGTAGACTCACATCATTGGCCAGCTTCGCATATTTGACAAGTCTACTCATAATTCACTTATTTCAAGGCTCCACCTTGTGTTTAATTCTCTGTACCAAGTGTACACCGCAAATATTATTTCCAGCCATCGAAACTTAAAACAAAACGTCTTATATTCTAGACATATTTATAAATTAACATGGTTTTTCTATCTGTCAAAGGATTGGAAAAGACGAAGTTATAAGTAAAAGAAAGTTTGCTGCTTAAGAGGAGGTGCTTTCGCCTGCACACTGAGCATACACTGTGTCAAGTACAGAGTATACCACAGTCGAACCTGACCGACAATCTCACTTGTTTTTGATAACATTGTGAAATATGGATAATTACAGTGCAGTTTTTTTGTTACAAGTAAGAGTGCAGCACTTTCAGATTTCCTAGGCTGATCGCGTGGCCGGCCACTAAATAGGTGTGAGCGCAAAAAAGAATACTTTTTGGCTTGCAAGACAGAGGTAATGCTGAAAGCGCTACAGAGTAAATATGTTCCCAGCTAAGGTCTCTTTAAGCAATCAGCTTTAAACAACACAATCACGTCATCATCCAAGGTGACGAATCACTGTTTGGGTGTTTTCTAAAGACAATATAGCGATTTAATTTAATTGCAAAAAAAAACAACAAAATTTGAATCAACTTGTACTCAGATAAGAAATGAATTCGTGATCTTTATGAGAAAAATTCTCATTTCCGACCCCAAATTTTATTTTCATTTACGATCAGGGCGACGAGCTAAATCGATTGTTCCTACGCAAACTAATCCTTCAGTTTTGAAGCTAACGAGCTGAAATTTTCACAGTCATCATGTTCCTGCACGATGCTGATATATATGTTGGAACCCATTAAATCGAATGACTATACCAAATAGTTGACATCGAAACGATCGGTTGGAAAGCTTGATTAAGCGAGAAAAAGCTTTTGGTTTAAACGGAAATGTTTACAAACTTCGTATTTATTGGTTTTTTTTTATTATTACTATTTCATAATTCTACCAAGTTTGATTAAAATCGGACAACTATATGGTATAACTGTCATACATAAGATAGTAAGAGGATATTCCCTCTTTAAGTTTTGATTGTATCGTCTTGAGTTTGATCCGACCCCATAAAGTACGAATATATTTTTGATTCGAATCAACGGACGAGTCGGTATAGCCATGTCAGATCTTAGAGATGGTAAGAGATAGAGGTTCGACATGTAGTAGACATAATCTTCTTATAAAGGGCGACTTAACAATTTGGTGTTTTTGTATGAACTGTCAATGTTAAAACAACATTTTCATTTTGGCGAGGTTCATGATTCTCCAACGTTTAGAAATTATTAACTTTACTTGAGAGAGCTTACCCCAATTTTCGGCCGTAGTAATCGTCACACCCGATAGTCTGTGCGTGCTATCCTCGATATTTCGAGTCCATATTTTCTCTACTGGACGTTTCCGTACCCAAATAACGTATAACGTATAACTTCCGTAAAAAAGTTCAAAAGAAGACATCATGCCCTCATACAGCCTGGTACACAGAGTATTGTAAGTTTGTGCAAAAGTATGTAACAGGCAGAAGGAAGCATCTCCGACCCCATAAAGTATATATACTATATTCTTGATCAGCATCAACAGCCGAGTCGATATAGCCATGTCCGTCTGTCCGTCTGTCCGTCCGTCTGTCCGTCTGTCTGTCTGTCTGTCTGTCCGTATGAACGCACAGATCTCAGAGATGGTAAGAGATAGAGGTTTGACATGTATGGGACATATGCTTCTTATGTCTGCAGGCAGATCAAGTTTATTTTCAATTTCGGCCACGCCCCCTCCCGCCCCCGCAATTTAGAAAAAACGTCATATCTCCCACAGTTTTGAAGATAGATGGCTTGTTCCTTCTGGACATATTTAGTTATCAGGATAACTTATCAATCCGCCAAAGGAATGAAGAAGATCGGATGAACGGTTTTCGAGTTATGATCAAAAGACAAATTTTCTTGGTACAGAGTATGTTATAGTCGGGCTTGACCGACATTCTTTCTTGTTTTGCTTGGAACACTTCATATCTAGTAGATCAAATTCTTATGTCCCTAATGGATACCCGTTTACTTGCAGGCAGATCAATTTTCTTTTCAATTTTGACCAAGGCCCTTCCACCCACCTCAATTTGGAAAAAACCCGAAATCTCGCACAGTTCTATAGATAGATGCTTTCGAACTTCTAGTCATATTCTGTAATCAGCAAAATGTATCGATCCACCAAATGATTGGTCAAGATGGGATAAATGATAGTCAAGTTACGAGCAAAAGATTGTTCGCTGCAGCAGAGCAGCAGCAGTGCTGCTTTCAGCTGTTACTACAGCAACAAAGTACATACTGAACATAAACATTAGTTGGTAAAGAGTTAAATTCTCGCAATTACCCACCAAATACGCAGCCGCCAACAATCTTATATTATTAAGCTAAGTATGACTTTTCCTTTCCTTATTTAAAAGGTGTTAGGTTATTTTTTTCAACCAAACCCTGAAGCCAATTGCCTCGCATCAAATTACCCCATTTGCTTTGGTAAGCGTACTATATTTATACCTGGGAAAAAGCTCACCATTGACGCTCATAAATGGGGCCGCATTTATAATGCATATCTATTTGTATGTACGTCATTAAAGCCAAGTCAATTGATTTAGATTTGTGTTTGAAAGATGAAATCGAGCTTAAACATTTTGCTAAATAAATAAGAAAATTAAAAACGAATTATATGTTTGTCTTTTTTTATATATATTTCGTACAAGTAAAACTTAAGATCTATTTAGGAACAGACTTGGCCACAACTTGGCTTATTATCAGTCTTAGTGAGTGTTAATATTTGCATTAATTATTCTGATTAACAATATTAAGCTAGGATTTTCAGGAGCTTTGCTGAAAGATTGTTCACTGGCTCTTTCAGAGGCTGGCTAGCAGCATTTAATTTATGAAACAATCCTTTCTGTGCATTCAGACAGTTGTTGACTTGGGAATGATAACGATAATCCAATGTGATGCCTGAATGAATGCTGGTGGTCCTGGGCTTCTTGTGTTGGCTGAACGCTGAGTTGAAGCTGCTTCTGATATCAAGTTATTTGCACTTGCTGCTGTTTCTTGATGTGTTTATTTCTCTTGGCTTGTTTAATGGAAACTGTAAGATAATTGTACAGAACACTTGGATTTTTATACTTACGGCAGCATTTGTGGGCATACGACCTATGGTCAGAAGTGAGATCGACCCGTGCCGTGGGATTTTTCCCAGCACACTTCTAGCAGTTGTGAAAAAATCACCGAAACGCGCCTATATTTAGCATCACCTGTCATCCGCCATCCCCAGTTTAAAAATGCAGTTTACGATCCAATTAAAGATGCAAAAACGGTTGATTTAACTGAAATTGGCTAGCCGAGCTGATTTAAATGCAGTTGCTAAGAAGAGTACAGTGGAGCATAACTTTAAACAATATTGTGTAATTGTTATCCCCTATTATTAACGAACATGAAAAACCGATAGCCCGCCTTGTCCGAACTTATTATATCTGTTCCTCAGTATGTTACTTCAGTATGTTACTTAACAGAGCATTAACATCAATGTTTACATATTAACATTTTGATTTTTATGTTGATTTTTGCACCTATGATGCCTTGGAATTCTCTACCAATGAAAACACTCTTGACATGATGATTGGCAGTCAATGTGCAAAAACTATTAAAGATACAACCAGGGGTGTCCAAACAACGTATGACCTCTAGCCGGCTTGAAATTATTAGTTTTAAAATCAAAAACAGAAGAAAGCTAACTTCGTCTCAACCGAAGTCTATATATTATGTGATTTTCGCTTCGAACTCTGCTTGGTCTGATTGAAACTCTTAAGCTTTGCTTTCATGCTCATGAGCTGTACGAAAGTGATTCCATCTATAAAAAGTACTGTGACGAAATTACATTCCGGGGTGCTGTAAACAGACCCTAAGACTACAGCTTAGACCTGACTTTTCTTTTAACGTTAAACTATATATGACAGCTATATGTTATAGTTATCCGATTTTCACAAAACTTTATAGAATTGTTTACAATTTTGAGAACATATTTCTTGAAGACATCAAAGTGTTTCCTACTAAAACTACTTTTCGGACTTTACCTTTTTATGACAGCTATACCATATACAAGTCCGATTTCAAACAAGCTTAGTGGATTCATGAAAAAACGAAAGCCTACTAATAAATACCAAATTTGAAGGCGTTTCCGCTAAAACCCAACAAGTTTCTCTTACTAAATCTAGTTTTTTTAACCGATCATTCCTATGTCAGCTAAATGATATAAGTCATCCGACCTAGCCGGTTTCGACAAATATGCAGCTTATAAGGATTTAATGACTTGATGTAAAGTTTGGTAAAGATAACTTTAAAACTGACGGAGGAGATATTAGAGAAACATACGGAAGCATGGGTATAAAAAGGTCGTTTAATAAATCACATGGGACTCTCGCGGGAAGCTCATCATAATGGTAATTTTTGAAGCAACCTTTTATCGGATTGAATTTAATTCACTAATCGAACTTAATTTAATCTCCGACATTTTTGCCCCAAACCGATTTCAAGAACAAATGAAGTATGAAAATCAAGCGTAATCTTAATTAATCTGGACTAGGGGATCAATTCAAATTCAAATAACAAGCAACAATCCGAGTGTTGTTGAAAAAACCCTATATTTAGCTTAAAATTTAAAAGTCTGCGCACAAGTCAATTCTACTAGGTTCGAGAAAATCCGGGATTGACCGACTTCTGACATCTCGGATTTTGCTTTACTCAAGGAAACGGTAACTTATCTATACAATTTCCCCGTTCCTTTCATCAGTAGATTTAGTTAAGACCTTTTTGAACAAACGCTTTCAAATGCAAACTATTTTTATTCAATTCTAAAAGGGTTCTAATAAGTGAATTGAGATGAAATCTTTTGTCAAATACTAGCTACGATCGGTCGTTGGAAGTATTTAAGGTTACTTTTGGAAACCATATCTTATGCACCTATTCTATGGCAAGAATCGTTTGGAATGCTCACAAACTTACCAGCTTTTATTTATACAAAAAATCAAAACGTTTGAAAAACTTTGTTTGAAAATAAATATATACTTATTTTGGTTTGAAGAGGGGATTAAGCGTTTCAAGTTCCTTTCATTTTTATTAGTTTAATTTTTATGTTGTAAATTTGCTTAGTTTTTAGCGTCGCAAGAGCAATACAAAAAAAAAATGAAAGCAAAGCAAACATTTTAAATAGTATTTATAATTTTCTGTTGTTTGTGTTATGCGAAGCAAACTCACGTGTATCCCCCTCTTCAAAATTATTTATTTTCAGACAAAGACAAATAGAAAACTATAAAGAAATTATATAGCCAATGCCCCTCGGCATTGCCAAACGACAAACGACAATCGTCACTAAGCCTACACGGTGTGGGGTTTTCTGTACCGGTGTGCCACCGCAGCGCCAGTTGCTGGCATGGGCGCCAACGTCTCGCAGCTGGAGCGCGAGATCGGCACGGATCTGTTTCCGCCCAATGAGCACTACTTTGGGCTGGTCAACTTTGGGAATACCTGCTATAGCAATTCGGTGCTGCAGGCGCTCTACTTTTGCAAGCCCTTTCGCGAGAAGGTGCTCGAGTATAAGGCCAAGAATAAGCGGCCCAAGGAGACGTTGCTCTCCTGCCTGGCCGATCTCTTCTATAGCATAGCCACGCAGAAGAAAAAGGTGGGTTCCATAGCGCCCAAGAAGTTTATAACTCGTCTGCGCAAGGAGAAGGAGGAGTTTGACAATTATATGCAGCAGGACGCCCATGAGTTTCTCAACTTTCTCATCAACCACATCAACGAGATCATACTGGCCGAGCGCAACACGGCGGGACCCAGCAGCTGCGGCACTAGCAATGGCAACGGCAAGTCTGGAGCAGCCGCTTCATCTTCAGTCCATTTGGTGGGAAGCAAATCAAATTCCTCGAACTCCAACTCTACCACAAATTCCACATCGAACTCGACCACCACCAATGGCAACAGTAGCACCTCCACCGGTTCACTGAATGGCACCACCAGCGTTCTGGATGGCAGCGGCAGCCTCACAGCCACCACCACGCCCATCATCCAGACCAATGGAGCCAATTCGGAGCCCACCTGGGTGCACGAAATCTTTCAGGGCATTCTGACATCGGAGACGCGCTGCCTCAACTGCGAGACGGTGAGCAGCAAAGACGAGAACTTCTTCGATCTACAGGTAGATGTGGATCAAAACACTTCCATTACGCATTGCTTGCGCTGCTTCAGCAACACGGAGACCCTGTGCTCGGACAACAAGTTCAAGTGCGACAACTGCTGCAGCTATCAGGAGGCCCAGAAGCGCATGAGGGTCAAGAAGTTGCCCATGATATTGGCCTTGCATTTGAAGCGCTTCAAGTATATGGAGCAATTCAATCGCCATATTAAGGTCTCACATCGCGTAGTCTTTCCGCTTGAGTTGAGGTTGTTCAACACCTCCGATGATGCAGTCAATCCGGACAGGTTGTATGACTTGACCGCTGTGGTCATTCATTGTGGCTCGGGTCCCAATCGCGGTCATTACATAAGTATTGTGAAGAGCCATGGTCTGTGGCTGCTATTCGATGATGATATGGTCGATAAGATAGAGGCCTCCACCATTGAGGATTTCTACGGTCTCACCTCGGACATACACAAATCCTCGGAGACGGGCTACATACTGTTTTATCAGTCGCGTGACTGTGCAGCTTAAAAAGTTTTATGTAGATTTTAAGTTCAAAGTGCGTGGTTTTTTATTGCAATTTTCAGAACAAACTGTTAAGCTAAGCCTATGACATTTGCTATTTCTATTCCTATTCCTACCCCTATACACAAATATCTTTCAATAAAACAACAATAATAAACGACAAAAACGAATTGCATTCTTGCTCTAGGTCAGTGTGCCATCGATATCTTCCGAATCAACTTGGGGGCCTGCCAACTACGCAACGCTTTGAGATTTCCCGCTAATCCCAAGTCGCTAATTTATGCCAGGTTTGTGCATTTCAATAGAATTCCCCCGCCCAGGTGGTCTGTCAGTGGCGAGCGCTAATTGTCATCTAATTGGAGATATACGACCACAATTAAAATTCTCCACTGGTTAGTCACGGAGCCACAAGTGCGGCACGTGAACATAAATCAAGTTCCATCTTAAGCGCATTGTTCCTATGCAAATGTTATCTAAACTTACCTCATCCAATTGAGCGACACGGCACGGCACGCTTGGTAAGAGGTTTCACGTGAGCAAATATGTGTATGCAACTGGGTACAAAGTTTTATGCTATTGCTGTTATTAGGAAAGACAACTTAGTCATCTTTAAGTTGTGCGGTAAATTGTTAATTGTAAATTGTCTTGATTATGCAAGGTATTGAGGTGAATTTCAAAGCAGTTATTTGCTGGCCTGTTTGGCCAGTTCATCTTGCATTTTCATGATTGCACCAGTGAGTAGACTTTGTTGGCCAAGGCTCAACAAATCAAAATTAAAAAGAGATTTTGTATGTGAATAGATTCACTCAGTAAATTTGTAACATTTATCGAAAGAAGTGCGACCAAGTCGGTTCCATGCACCACAATGTGTCACCATTTGTAAGCATCGAAGACATGCTAGTAACCGAACTTATTTTTGACATCCAAATCTTAGAAGATCTTGGAACAGCTGCTTTTTAAAGCTAATCGAAACACTATTATAGCCATTTTGATATCGAATATATTTTGTTTCAAGAAGTTGATGAGTTAAGGATTGAGGTATTGCTGAAAGGCTTCCCGTTATGGGTTATGAGTCCAAATGGTTAACGGAATACAGATTCTAAGCACGAAATTTTACACAATACGAACCTGGTTGTGGAAATTCCATATCGCTAGAAAAATATGTATAAATTAATCGAAGTGGGTTGAAGGGCTGGAACATTTTGTATGGAAAAAGTATTGTTACCCGTCCAATAGACTTCAAACCTTTTATTTAAGAAACAAGAAAGAAAGTCGGTCAAGCCCGACTATAACATACTCTGTACCAAGAAAATTTGACTTTTGATCATAACTCGAAAACCGTTCATCCGATCTTCTTCATTCCTTTGGCGGATCGATAAGTTATCCTAATAACTAAATATGTCCAGAAGGAACAAGCCATCTATCTTCAAAACTGTGGGAGATATGACGTTTTTTCCATATTGCGGGGGCGGGAGGGGGCGTGGCCAAAATTGAAAATAAACTTGATCTGCCTGCAGACATAAGATGCATATGTCCCATACATGTCAAACCTCTATCTCTTACCATCTCTGAGATCTGTGCGTTCATACGGACAGACAGACAGACAGACAGACGGACAGACGGACAGACGGACAGACGGACGGACGGACAGACGGACAGACGGACATGGCTATATCGACTCGGCTGTTGATGCTGATCAAGAATATATATACTTTATGGGGTCGGAGATGCTTCCTTCTGGATGTTACATACTTTTGCACAAACTTATAATACTCTATGTACCTACGGTACAGAGTATAAAAACTGCGAAATTATTGGAAGCTTTTTACCGATTTATGAAAACTCAAATTTTTTTCAACTCACTTTGTTAAAATGTTTTCTAAATGGTTAGACTAGTGATCTTCCGATTTTTAAAGATCCACCCTGAAATGGGAAAGGGCCAGTAAATGTTTTACGGTAAAATCTTATCTTTATCCAACCGACTTTAATTCACAAGTGTGCTATTTGATTTTGCGAACAACCGGTGAATTTTGCATGAGAAGCTCCCACAACTCCAAAGAAGCCCTATTAATGCCAAAGGGTATTCTTCAGTCGAGTAAGGGCAAATATAAATCTAGTCCTAGAGAACAGAAGAGAGCTTAGGGGAAACATATAACTAATATTTTATATTCCCATTGCACGAAAAACCAACTTGAGAATTACAAGCGGTCTCATTAATGTGATATGCAATGCGATCTCCTGACATGTTCCCTCAATTGATTTCTGTTCATTTATTTTGTGTGATTCATTAAACGTGAATTCTAAACTGTAAACGAGAAAGCAAAGCACACTTTGTCTGTGTCGAAGTTTTAATACACTTGAATCAGATCATTCCTATGGCAGCTACAAGAAATACTCATTCTAACCTCACAGTTCCGGGTGTGTAGGGCAGCGTGTAGTGTGTGTACCTACTGTGCATAAGACCGTGGGTTAGTTTCCGCCTCGGAACATCCAATGAGAAGGATTTTTCTTTAAAAATTTACAAAAGCGGTCATTTTCACTAGCTATTGGTGCCCGCTTTAAAGTAACTGGCAGTGTGCAGCAAAAAGAAGACTTTGTTAAAAATGTCAGCTTCAAAACGGAGGGACTATTTGGCGTTGAAACCGACAGGCGGACTCGTCATGCTGATCAAGAATACATATATGTTTGAGTTGATTTCTTCTATTTATTACAAACTACTGGTCAAAACTCCAAGTCACTTTTCAAGTGTATACAACTTTCGTTAAGGTAAATAATGTAGCGAGATGAACGGCAAGCTGTGCCAAAAGGCAAATATTTAGATGCTTTGAGAACTCTTAAGCTAAGCAAACATTTTTACTATTTTTCTAAGAAAACTTCCATTACACCGATCGACACATAAGACTTGATAACTTAGTAGGCCTGCATTTCAATATATTTCGCCTAAGAATTTGAAAATATTTATATTCACATTTAAAACAACTTAATCACAAAAATTATTCGTTTTACAACTCTGAAATGGGGGTGAGTGCAGTGTTCAGCTAGTTTTGTACATATATAGTTATCTGCATTATTTATCGATCTGAAAATAGCCAAATAAATGTTGAAACTTAAACGATTTCATCAAGCGGATAGGCATTTTAACGCCCTACGTTTTCTATTGTTTATGTATTTCCATTGTAATATTTGTTTGCTTTGGAGGTTGCATTAGCATTTGCGAGTAATCATTCACTTTAAAATAATACTGAGAATTTTTAATGACGTCCGTCATATTAGAATATAAAAAAGTGCTTCCATAGGAAATTTTGGTCATAAAATGAATCTGAGTAGGGAAACACGATTAATTTAAGATAATGTAACAGAATTTTATAGGATCAAACTAAGAATGGAACGCTTTCGTTTCCTACAAGAAATGAGGAAGATAAAGAAAGGTTTTTTTGTTTCCAATTAGGATATGCTGTGACAAAAAAGTCTACAAAAAAAAATAAGAAAACTAGATCTTACATTGTGTCTTGAATAATGACCAGATGTTAATACTAATAACTAGACATCGGATTTTATGCAACTTTTGAAATGAAGACAGATTGAAGTGAAAATCGAATAATTTTTTGGTGATACTTTTCTGGGATTTTTTTTAACTCTGATTTTTCTTCACTTTTACCAAATTGAGCTACAATTGATGATATGATGATTTTGAGAGATAAATCTTACTATGACGAAAATAAAGATAAAAAATAAGATAAAATTGTTCTTTAATATTAATTAAATAAAATACATCTATATATAAAAAATATAAAAAAGGCTTTAAAATACATATCTTCAATTCATATTTTGAATTGAAAAGTCAATGGTAGAGAAATTGTATAATTATACCTATAATGAATGAGGTCCATTCGGATGCTGGTTAATAATTTTATTGGCTTCTTTTTTTTCAAACAAGTAGAGGATCGGTCTGAGAACTGAACCTCAGACTTTACAACAGGTTTGAAACAGAATTTCAGAGGTGTTTCGCCTTGATATTTTGCCGTGTTTTGGAGTTTTGATCCTTAGATTTTGATCTCAGTTAGAACGCAGTTTTTAAAGCGTGTTAAATTCTAAATTATCTAAATTTAAATTACCTTATTGACCAAATTATTATTTTTCGAACATATTGTCGATATTTTTATAATCTGTACAAAGAGTATTGAAGGTTTGTGCAAAAGTGTGTAACAGCCAGAAGGAAGCATCTCCCACCTTGAAGTATAAATATTCTTGATCAGCATCAACAGCCGAGTCGATATAGCCATGCCTGTCTGTCTGACCGGGTGAACGCACAGATCTCTGAGATGGTAAGAGATAGAGGTTTGACGTGTATGGGACAAAATATTCTTATACTTGCAGGCAAATTAAGTTTGTTTTCAATTTCGGCCTCGCCTCCCGCCCCTGAAATTTGAAAAAAGCGTCATATCTCCCACAGTTTTAAAGAAAGATGGTTCGTACATTTTAGACACACTAAGTAATCGGGATTACTTATTGATCCGCCAAAGAAATGTGGAAGATGGGATGAGCGGTTGTCGAGTTATGATCAAAAGACTGTTCGCTGCAGCAGCGCAGTTTCAGCGCTGCTTTCTGCTGCTGCTGCAGCATTAAAATTTTAGCTGAGTGTATAATTTTGTTGGTACAGAGTATGTTATAGTCGGGCTTGACCGACTTTCTTTCTTGTTTACCCTAAAATATTTATATCGAAATGATACTTTTCAATACCGTCAGAAATATCGATATAGATATATTTGAAATATCCGGCAACCCTATTCGAAATGACAAACGATTTCTGGTGCTAATAAAGAAGCCATGTTCTGTTTAAACTTAAAATCTTCCAGTTTCTTGCCCACTGAAATGATGGGGTAGTTATGCTATCTGTGAGCACACCCTATGCCTGAGTGCTGTACAAAAACGCTTGTGCATGTGGAGCCAAGGATTTCGACACATCGGCATTCATCAGAGTACTTAACCCCTCACTAATTTTCTATTTTCTGTCTTGTCATTTAGGAAAGATTTAACAATTTGTACAAATTGGACAAGCGTTAAACGCCATTGACAACCGCAGCAAACTGCAAAAACAACAACGACAACTACAAGTTGTGTAGGCCCGACACAAGCGGTGCGGGGGCATGCAGCCGGCGACAAGTTACACTGCCGGCAGTTGCACGCATTTGTTGCGGCGTTGGTTTTTTGTCGTCTGTCATGTTTGCTGGTTTTGCCTCTTTGCGAGTGCAGTTGATCGATTGGTTTTATCTTATGGCGCGACTAGACTATTCCGCATTTTATGGCCCGGTAATTACGCATAATTTAGACTTTCACTTTGATGCGTGAAAAACTTTACGCAATTTCTTTAACGCGCAGCAAAGGCAGCAGCAGCAACATGTGAGACATGTTTGGTATTTTACTTGCCAGTCTGGTGGCATGTGGACATTTGACATATTGCTAGATGTCAATTCATGTTGCCACATTTCTATTTTCGCCCTGGACGGCAGATGTGATTTTCTTCAATGATTTTGAAGATTTTTAATTTGAGTTTCCATTGAGGCGTGCCGAAAAAGTTGTGGAAAACTGAGTAGTTTCCACTTTGAGTAAACAAATGGTCTTTAATTAGCTCGTGGCCACATGCGATGCTGTGGTGCAAGGGGCAACGGCACCCCTTTCCTTTCGTTTAAGATTTGTCTTCCAGCAGGGGCTGACATAATTACTAACTGTGAGGAAATTAAATATGTCATTAAGTATATTTCCGATGACTAATGCTGCCATTAGTTGACTTAATCTTAATGTGAGGTGCTGGTAACCTAAAACCTGCTATTCAAATTTCATTTCTCTTGGGACGGGCGTCAAGCTATTGCGTCTTACGGTTTTGCGCAGAAAATTGCGCGCAGCGTGTGGGATGGCAAAGAGAGCAAAGTGCAGCAGCAGCTCACGAAGCCACAAAAAGAAGAAGACCTGATGGACCAACCGCTAGGAAATTGAAGATGCACTCGCTGCTTAACTTTGTTTACTTAAGCAATTTATTTTTATGCAAGGGGGCAATTAAAAACGCGCTGCCTCACTCATGTGGGAGGCCAAACAAAAACACACAAGCGAACCTGCTAATTTGAATTGAAACAGAATTAGCAGGCTGTGGGATAAATGAATTTGTCACAATTGACTTTGGAAATCAGGCGATGAGTCACTGCCACCGCATCCACCAACACCACAAGCTGCAATTGGGGAAAACAGCGAAATTCAATTAGAGCTAAAAGGCCGAATCAATATGAATAAGGAATTTTTGGGGGCCACCGAAAAGTATGCTAAGCTATTCTGAAATTTTTCCTCACTCTCATTCTCTCTCCTCTCACTCGCGCTCACCAGTTTCAATTTCAATTATTCTCACTGCTGTGCCTGGTATTTTAATTTATGGATCATAAGCATGACCTCCTCTCACTCTTCCGACGCCTACACTTTCCCAACCGACAATAATTAATTGAAAAATAAAAGTCGCAAAAAAAATATATGCACAAAACACAGATACGCTGTTTTGTATTTCTCTCTCTCTCTCTCTCTCTCTCTCCAAATAAACAAGCCAATTGTTTTTCATTGAAACTGGCATTATTGTTTAGTTTCTGTTGTTGTTTATTGAATTAGAGCAGCAACGGTCTCCCAAATTTTACTGAAAAGCGCAGCCACAACAAATAGCATTGAATTTTGCTTTTTGCGAAATAATGTAATGGGTTTTGTGGGCAAAATGGGCCATTTCGTGCCCAAAAGAGTACTAGAGCCTAGCTTAATAGATTTATCAATATTTTATGTATCTAGGTGTAATTGTTGGATTTCGACTTATCTTTAAATGTGCTCTATATTTCAATCTTTGTTGGTTTTAAAACTAAGTACGAAACGGTATAAAAATAGAGGGAAGTTAACTTCGGTTTGCCCGAAGTTTGTATATTCTTGCAGCACGTTTTTCTAACTAATTTGAAGTGTAGTGTAAGCTTTTTAAATTTTTTTTCGCATTTTTTTAAATGAATGCCTAAAATGTTAAGAATATTGTGTCAACATTTCAAGTCGATTGGAGCAAAATTGACGAAGTTACGAGTATTTTTATACCTGTCGCATTTCAGGTACCGTACAAATTTTTTAGTGTTCAAAACTTTAAAGCGATTTTCCCACAACTCACGTTTTCAAAGTCGGTGCCCCTCATAACATAAAAACTACTGAACCGATCATTTTGAAATTTTGTACACTATTTCTGTACATAATTTACGAGGTAACGCTGTCGAGTTTTTTCCAAATTTGTTAATAATTTTTTTTTTACAATACAAAATTAATCGAATTTTTTCCAAAAAAATCGATTTTTTCACTTCAAAATTTTCCAAAAAAGTGAAAATTAAAATTTCGAAAAAAAACTCGACAGCGTTACCAGGGGAAAACTATTATCTAACGAATAAGTTTTGGTTTTTTGATTTCGGATGATCCAGCACCAAGTTATGAGGGGCACCGCAATTCACCTTTTTCCGAGAGACTTCCGAATATTTGCTGCCATTGCCGTGTTTTTTAATATTTCTTCGTGAAAATTTTATACAACATTCTTTAAATGTCATACTTGAATGTGCTTTTAGTTTTAATAAAGAGATTTTAACTGTGTCATCACATAAAATTCACAAAAAAGTGAATTTTTTCGAGCGATTTGAACTTACCCCCCCCTTAAAGACTTTTGACTTTCTAAACTTTTGTGATTCGGTAAGAGGCCTCATATCTAGAAAAAGTTGGCACTTGCATTAGAATTTTAGAGGCTTAAACTAAGAACATTTCGTATTTGTTTGCTATACTCATATTTCGTTTCAAGAACGTCAAGACGTTCCCAATCCCAAGGGAATGAGATAGAATTTATAAGATTTTTAGAAGTACATTTTGTACTTCTTTTGAGAATTTGTTGGGTTTACTAACAACCAATTTAGAAGTATTTTGAAATGTGTGTAGTACTCCGACGATGTCTCAGGATTTTACAGTGGCCTTACGTCTGTCCTATTCTTGCATCCTTGCAGTCCTCAAGTCCTTTATTCTCCACCTTTCTGGTACAATTAGAAATTTGGTAATGGCGAAATGGACTGAAATTAAACTCTGAAGTCTTGAGCTTGCTATATTTTTAAGGCTTGATTTCTTATGTTTATCACCTAGTTTACACCTGTTACTTCTTCACACACCATAAGTAACATCCGCTAGTAGTTGTAGCTGTTGATCAATTGATTTTATTAATAAAAACAGTTGGGAAATACAAGAATGGCGGAAACTTGGTAAGCTTATTGATAGAGGGAAAAGAGTTTTGAAAAACAGAAAGCCTAATGAAGAACCTGAGGGGTCAACGACAGGAAAGCCGAAACTTAACATAGATAATGCAATTGTCGAAAATTGACTAAGAAACAGGTCACTAATATTCAATTATACCTTATGTGCATATTTAAGTCAACTGATGATTTAAAGAAAATTCCTTTGTTTGATGATTCGAGAATTTGACAGTGGCAGCAAAAACGAAATGTTAAACCCATAAGTTAGCCTCCCGTATTTCCGAGAGTTTAATTTCCGATCATACCGAGACTTATGCAAAGCAGCGCTCCGTCGACGAGGGCAGATCAGAGCTAGTTTGCACACACGCTCTAACTTTTTGGCCTGTCTCTGACTTAGTGCCTATTACATTTGGCCATGATTTGGTAAAAGTTAAAACCGGGCAATGCCATTAGGAGTTAAAAACAGGATAACGAACCCAAAACGGAATTGAGATCGATATACTTTTTAAAAAGTAGTAGTATAATATTTTAAGGGTCACCAAACTAAAAAGCAGTTCGCTTACTTGCCTGTGGTCTTCGATACCTTGTTATGTGAACCCTATACCTTATAAGGCTAGCGGACTTACGTAGAAGGATTTGCTTTGCACTTGCCGCATTAAAATATCCATTCAACGTTAAATGCATCTTAAATTTTCATCCAACTGAGTTGAAAATCATCCAAAAGTTATTGAAAATGTATATTTTAATGTCAAAAAAAGGATGTTTAAAAATATCCATAACAAATGGATCTATTATTTTCTGTATAGATTGATACCATGTATAGATAGATGCCATGAAGTAAAAAAAGGTCAATCAGTTCCCCAGCTGATGAATGAAATAGTAAGAGAGCGGTATATTCGAAAAGCCAGACTTGCAGGGCGCTTGTGTTGTGAATAGTAAATGTTTATTTAATGTATGCCATAACATTGTGCCCCAATCAGATTCCTAAGTAAATTTATGCACATTTTTAATAGTTTTATTGGGAAAAATGTAGTGCGATCCACTGAGAGTGACGGCTCTGTAATCATTAATGAACACTTGGCTGGTTCCCCCCCTCGAATTTGTGTGTTTAATGTTGGTGTTTAGTTTCAAGTGGCATAGGGGCAGCTGGTTGTTGTGGTTGTTGTTTCCCATTCGCGGCACGTGCACATGCGCAGTAACTTGAACTCGATCTTCATCCTGCCGGAAGACCCTTTTTGTGTGTGTGGGGGTAGGGCAGGGATTGATTGTCTATCTGTTTTGTTTAAGTAGCCACTTGGTTTGCCACTTAATTGGAATATATGGAAACTGCAGTTGAATTTTTAACCAGATGGTTTTGCTCGCTCTCTGCCCAGCATCCACCAGCGTGTAGCT
This sequence comes from Lordiphosa fenestrarum, assembly GCA_035044985.1. Taxonomy (NCBI): domain Eukaryota; kingdom Metazoa; phylum Arthropoda; class Insecta; order Diptera; family Drosophilidae; genus Lordiphosa; species Lordiphosa fenestrarum. The sequence continues at coordinate 22,410 of JAWNNO010002550.1, read as the reverse complement.
TGTCGCTTTCGTTGTGCTGCACATTGTATAATAATCTCAAGCAAGTGAGCTACTTCGTGCGTTCTTTTCACACACACACAGACACACCAAGATACACCCGGCACATATTTGGGAGGGCGCCCAATGCACACACCACACCGACCCGGAGAGCCACTCGTCGCTTTGTAGTCGTCAGTGTCGCCGCCAAACAACATGGTCGTCGTCGTGTTACGCTCGCGTATTTTTCCGTCAGTCTCCTTGGGCTTGTGCAACTGTGAAAATGTACGGCGCGTCGAGTCGCTAGTGAAAGATATCAGTTTATTTTATATATTTTAATTTTATTTTTCATACATAACATTGTTTACGCGCTCGTGTGGCCAATCAAAGCAAACAACAATCGTATACAAAAAAAACACTTAAAACGCCTTAATTTGTGCGTGGGCCAACATCAGGCCATGCTTGAGTGAACTATCTGCCAGATACTTGTTAAATAAAGTGCATTTGTGTGTGCCTCTGTCTGTGTGTGATTGTGCGAATTAAGACACAAAGGGAACTTTTGGGGATTATCTAATATATTTACATATATATGCGTATGTATGGGTGAAGTAAACATGAAGCATCTATCAAATATTTAAGAGTTTTCTGCAATCGGAAATGAGATCATCTGCGGACAGTTTAAGTTTCTTATCGCTTTAACATTCCCCTTACGACGTATCTTATCAATAAAACAAAGCGTTTAGGTATCCCTTGTGTGGCGGCAACTGTATCTGCATCTGTTTTTAGACTCACTTTGACCTTTTCTTTCGCACACAACTTACAAATGACTTCCGTGTTGATGATTTCGTAATTACAATTTGCTAGAAAATAGAAACACCGCAACTTTAACGTATCTTGCATCTGCAGCTGGCTCATTTAATTGCAGCATTTGGCAAGCATTTACTTTGCAGCAGGGAGAGAGTTTTATGCTCACTTTGTATGTGCAATGTAGGCCAACAAGTACATTGAACTAAAATGCCACAATTGCGCATATATTCTTTCCAAATGTTACCAGCCAAAGTAGGCTGACGTCAGCCTTAAGTACTTACTTGGGTTGCATTCGACATTGTCAAAGTTTTGACTACTCTCGAATAGCAAAAACACAGAGAGTTCAAAATGTGATTGAACCTAACCAGATGTGGGGAAACTGTACTTGCTCCATGCGCTGTTTATTTTTACTGGTTGCAATTATAAGGTGCAAAGCGAAATCCAAATGAGTTGCGTGCAACATCGACGAATTCAACGCTTGCGTTCGTTTGCTTCGCTTGCTCTGTTTATGTTTTTCAAGAACTTAAAGTTCTTTTCGTTTTCCATTTGGGAAGCCATTTTGGGTGAGACTTTACGTCCTTGCTGCGCGTGAGCACTCCTTGAGGAGGATTCCTTTCTGTTAGAAGCTGTTGTCGTTGTTTTTGTGTCTGACTTTCTCTTGTGGGTTTTCGAACTATTGCGCATTTATTCCACTGTGGTGGGTGGCTGCCTCTTAATGGTCTTATTGCAATTTGAGCTGATGGAAAGTCATGTTGGGCGTTTCCCAGACGCTTGATTTAGATTTGTTTTCGTGCATAATTAGAATTGAGTAATGGAAATTGAGACAATATTATAATGAACTGCAGAAATTACTGTAATCGAAAGAGAACTTTTGCAAGTTGCATAAACGGTCTTAGGTTTTGAGTTAATCATTTGGAATTTCGGTGTGTTTTTTTTTAGCAGTCATTGTTGAATTTTTATCAAAATCTTTGAAAATGAGCTGAAACCTGATTAAAAAAAAAAAAGAGTTTTTTCAAACAGTTTTCCATATATTTGTAACTAAACCTTCGCCCTTACAACCCAGAGTACCCATTTTCCTTCTATTAGGATGAATTTGGTATGCAACTTCTGTTGAATTTTCATTAAAATGTTTAAAAATGAGTTTGAATCTTATCAGATGAAAACCCAAAGAGTTTCAACCGACTTTTCGAGTAGATTTTTCAAAATTTGTAAGTTACATAGTCCATAGCTAAATAGAAATTAAATTTTCGCCCCTACAACCTAGATCACCCATTTTTCATATACTAAGGTGAATTTATTGGAAGATTGGTATGCAGTTGCTAATGCATTTTTAACTACATCTTTGAAAATGTGTTTGAACCTGATCGGAAGCGTTTTTTTTGGAAACTTTCCTAATTTCCCGACATTTCAACATTCTGATCTTAGTAAGCACTTGCAGCTTATACCGGCTTTTTTATACCCTTGCATACCCTTGGTATTATAATTTTGCCCAGAAGTTTGCATCGCATAGAAATATTCATTTCCGACCCCATAAACTATATATATTCTTGATCAGGGTGACGAGCTGAGTCGATTGAGCTTTGTCCGTCCGTCTGTCTGTTTCTACGCGAACTAGTCTCTCAGTTTTAAAGCTATCGAGCTGAAATTTTGCACAGAGTCTTCTTTTTGCTGCACACTACTAATATGTCGGAACCGACCGGATCGCATGACGATATCTTATAGCTCCTCTAGGAACAATCGGTCGATAAACTAGTTTTAGTATGAAAAACTTTTTTATTTTCAATGGAAACGTCTCCAAACTTTGTAGTCGTAGGTTTTCTATGTTCTTTTAAAATTCTACCAAGTTTTATTAAAATCGGACAACTATATGGTATAGCTGCCATACAAAAGATAGGTCTGAAAAACAGTTTTAGTTCGAAAACCTTTTTTGTTTTTAATGGTAGCATCCTGTAATTTTGTATTTGTTTGTTGCACGTACTTTCACATAATTTTACAAATTTTTGGACAAATCGGATGACCATATCATATAGCTCCCATACGAACGATCGGTCGGAAAATGGGAAAAAGACTAGGGTATAAAAACTTCGGCACGGACGAAGTTAGCTTAGCTTTCTCGTTATTATTGATGGATTGATCTATCTATCTATCTATTGATCTATTATGATCTTGTAGAAAGGGTCCTGCTCTTTAAAAAGCATTCGAAAGCTGTTCCTAAGATCGAATTAATGTAGTTTTCCAACATTTCGACTACTAAAGCCTACTTTACATCTTCTTTATAGAGCTATCTGTGACATAAGCTAACAATACTCTCTTTACAACATACTAAATATGGTCAGCTGACATAGAAAAAAAAAACTTATCAACTATCAAATTGAAACACTAACAAAAATTTACAAATTGAAAAACTAACAAACTGAAAACTGACAATTTTTATAGGATAAAAAATTGGACCTTAGTCGATTTTTCTGGATCAGATAACTAAATTCTTAGATACAAACCATGCCGGTTTTCATAGGTTTTCCGAAAATTAACATCTATTGTGTTCTTAAGTTTCGAACCGAGATTATTTCTCTTCTGAATATTCCAAAATTGTTGCTGTTTTCAAAATTAGTTCTATATCTTTTGAAAATTATTGATTATTCAACTTATTATACTTATTGTAGTATAATTTTGAGATCTGTTAATATTCCACGATTCGATTCGAAATTCATCAAAGTCTTGGCTTTTGAGATAGCTTGCATCCCTGTCAAACACTATCTCTTGCTGATGTCAATCATCAACTATGCCACATGAAAGTATAATGCTCTGGCACCTGGTTGTTGTTTTGAATTTCTTGGCAAGCACATAGAATTTTGGTTTGCTCTAAATTCATTTTTCAATAGCAAATGTTATGATGACACATCATAAGGTTGGCCTGGCCATCCAACTGTCAAGATTAATAATGAACTTGGACAAAGCATTTTTCCCATTTGATTTTGCTTCACCTGAAAATTAAGCTGCATTTTCTGAAACTTATCCAAATGGATCCAAGGTGAAAACAGGTGCAGCTTGAATTCCCATTTCCGTTGTAGGTTTCCGGCCAGAAATCCTTTTGGCCGCAATTTATGCGCATAAATTAGGTTCCTAACGAGACTCGACGGTTGCACTTAAGCCTTTTGCTGGCCTAAAATGCAACGTTGTAAATTTACGTCAGGTTCTGCTTCAATATAAAAGGGAGACTATTTACATGGTTTGTTGTTAAAAGTTAAATTTAGGAATAGGAAATAAAAGTTTATGAAAACATAAAAATATCTTCTCGTTGTCTTCTTGTTGACTGCAGAAAACTCATAAATTATTTTTATATGCTTCTACAAAAGTTTAAGACTGTACACACACATATGCGCCGATATAACTTGTCCCTATGTCTTATACAGAGAGAGCAAAACAAACTTTATAAATAGCAAAAACAAAAAAATACCAAGAAATCAAAATGAAAACACAAAAATCCAAACAAAATGTGTAACCAATCAATGAAGTTGAACCCTTAAAAAAAAAGAGAGCCAATAACTAAAAATAACAGCAAAGAGACGAAGAAAACTTGGCAGCAACAGCAGCAGCCGTTGCGTTGGTCCAAAGGCAGTGCCAACCGAAAATAGTCAACTGGCAACATATTCGAGTGTGTTGCCGCAACATTTGCTGCGTGCAGGATTCGGCAACAATTAGATGTTGTTGCTGCTGCTAGCCTTCATCATGAGATACGTAGACATTTCCAAACGCTGCGCTGCCTGCTCTCGGGCTGGCGTTGATTGCACGCACAGCGATGCCAATGGCAATAGAGCCTGTTGGCAACATGTTGTTACAGCGCCCAGCAACAGCAGCAGCACCAGCAGCGGCTGTGACAGCAACAGCTCTTCCAAGGAGAACTACTATGCACCCCAACAGCAGCAGCAGCTACAGCATGGAGTGGGAGTGAGTCCACAGCAATTGCAACAAATACGTTACTATCAACGCTTGCAACAGCAACAACTGCACTTGCTGCAGCAACAACTACTGCAGAGACGGCGTCTACAGCAGCAACTGCTGGAACAGGGTGTGCCTGCAGCAACAACCACGGCAGGCTTAACCTGTAATCAACAGTATTTAAGGCGGCAGAGACAACAACAGCGTTATGGCAACAATGATAATGACTATTTGAACAACATCAACAACAATAACAACAACAACAACAACAACAACATAAATTTTGGTCAAGGTGCGACTTTTAGTTTTTAAGTTTAACTTAATCTTTTTTTTTCTTAATTCACTTGAAACTCTCTCGAGACGATTTCTGTTATTTCAATTAATCTTAATTGAAGTCCAAGCGGCCTGGCCTGGGCCAGTCCATTGCCCTAACAAAGAGTTGCATTTACAGTCATTGACATATAAATAGCACCAGGGAAAAGACTCAATCTTTCATTACAAAAATTATATATTATCCACAGAAGTGATGTCAAAAACATGAAACAAGAACTTATACTTAACCTGAAACCGCACGGTACACGCATATATCCGAAATCAAATGGGATTTATCAGTTTAAAATTCTGAAAAATTCTGAAAAAGGCTGAAACTTAAGGATCGAACCATCAAGAAATCTAAGGTTCGGCTCGAGAACTGGGTCATTAGCTTGTTCAAACACTAGTTCCCTGATATATACTTTTTTATTACTTTTTTAAATGATCGGCTCTAATTTTTGTTGAGATTGACTGTAATAATTTTTATAATTGGTTCTATTCGACTTAACTTTGTCTTCATTTTCCTTCGCGAACTCGTAGAATACCAAACTAAGATATGCTTTCGCATTTTCACCTACAACTACATAAGTTTTTATAAATTCAAGTAATTTTTTCAAGTGACCCCGGGCTCAGGTTCAGGAGTTCATGTCTTTAGAAACGTTGGCTCACTGTCGGGTTTCAGATTCCCAAACACTAACCATGCCGGGTTCTGTGGAGTTGGACTCTGAATCGATTTGCAACCCTGGGACTACTAGCCAAAGCTTGTTATCAATGAAATTCAACCAAATTATCAGGCCACCTCCCGCCCAATCGTAAATGCGTGGGTAAAATCATAAATTAAAGTAATCCACAGGACAAAAACAAGCTTTGGAACCCAATAAATTTTTTGTAGCTCCGGGTCGTGGGCTCATATTGCGTTTTACCAATGGTCAATGTAGGCAAATGTTGAGGCTCGATGCCTTGAGTAGCGATTGCCTGTTGATGTGTATGCTCGTGGCTGTCTGATGCGCACGAAATCATTTGAGTGCCTAACGACGAATGCGAATTGCGCGCATTGGCTGTGGGTACCTCTTTTTGAAATATGTTCCAATCTTTTAAAAGGTTTGATTTGCGCAGTTCCTTTTGAATTTCTTTGAAAACTCTCATCGATATTTGAAACATATTGGTAAGCCGTTTAAATAGCAAAGATAACTTTCGTCAGCTTCTGAAAGTGAACCCGTCACATGGTAAACTTTGTAGTTATTATCCGATCTTCATAAAACTTGTTAGACTGCATAAAATGGGTACATACGCGACACTCCAAAAATATGTACCACTTTCTAGACTGGATCCAAAATCGAAAATCATACTAAATGACTTAAATCTGCCCTTAAAATTGACAAATATTGATGAAAATGGGTGTTTTGGATTAGTTTAAGCCCGAATTGTACTCTTCTTACCAGACATTTCCAAAAATTGGGAAGGTATGTACCGTTTTCTAACCTTGAGAGGGATTACCGTTCAAAATCGAGAAGCAGATTTCAACCATATGACCCAAATATGGATGGCAATGGGCGTTATGGATTAGTGTTAGTCAGTTTTGTACTTTTTCCAGACTTTTCCAAAAATTGGGAAGGGTAGCTACCTTTTTCAAGCCTTGAGAGGGAGTATAATCCAAAATCGCTGGGTAAATTAGCTATTAGTCTTTAGTATAATGGGAATCCTATAAATTGGTTATTTGAAAAGGGCTAATCGTTTCGTTCGAGGCGTTGATAATAGTACCGCAGTTTAGAACTACGGAGATAAATGATGACATTCTAAGAAGCTTTAAAAACGAAAGGAAAAGAGGTCTTGAAGAGGACTTGAACAAAACCTTATCAAGTAAACTTCGTCGTCCATTTGTATTATTCGTATGACCGTGGCTGTACCTTTTGCTGGAGATGGCGACCACCCTCCAAGCACATTTGTCTATACACCGAAAATGCATTAAAAATTTCTGTTTTATTTGTCTCCATAATCTGGCTGTGGCCCAAATATGAAATGGAAAGACATACATATGTTTAGAGATGGGGGAGAAGACACATGCGCCATAGCGCTTTTGCCACTTGTCGGTTGGGCATAATGCAGTCTCCCCCAAATATGAAATATCTTTCATATCTCTGCACTGCCTCTGGCTCCGGGAGGCAGCAGATTTGCTTTGTTTATGGCAGAGAGTTAATTTTAAATTTTGTTTAATAAATTACATAAGAAGACATGTGCCGGCATACTTACCGTAGAGGATCGATAGCCAGTGCGCCAGTGGCTGAGAAGTTACCGTCGTTGGACATGCAATGCCTACGAAGTTTAACCTTTAATTGGCATGGGCAACCGGGTAGGTTCTCTTGCATGTGCAATGCCACATCCACATGATAGGAACTGTCAGCATTCCATGTGGCTGCTAGGGAGTTGGTACTATAAAGTGACATTTTCGTATTGAACTTTTTATGAGCTGACACACAGGCAGTCGGCGGTGCCTGGCCCGAGATGCGCTGCTTTTAGGGTGTTGCAGGCGGTGTAAAAATAATTTTTACAACTTTCCTTTTCGTTTGGTTTTTTTTTTAGGACCATAAAAATTAAGTGAACTATTCCCCACTGGGGCCTGATTTTATGTCTTTAAAATGGGCGGCATGCTAATGGGAGACACTGTGGCATGTTAATTGAGCCAAGTTCAGTGTCAATGCTGATGAGCTAATTAACATTAGGCTTAGCAAGCGCCAGTTTTGTATTCATCTTTCTTTTCATTTTGTAATTGCAGGACCCAATCTTCGACGTGGCATGACAGAATTCTCAACAAACAACGACCAAAGGAAACCGCATTTCACCGCATCTCAGCAGAAACCGCTTCAAAATTCACCCATTCACCAACAACAGCCACAACAACCATTTAATAAAACTAATCCCCACTCGCCGCATCCTCATTTGCTTCAACGCTTAGCCCAACAGCAGCAACAGCACAACAGCAACACGGCTGCCCTAGGATCCTCACCACATTCCCCCTTGAGTTACCGCAATCCCTTCAATAGTCCCAGTAACCTACCCTTCAGCACCAGCAACACGGCGCAGACGACAATTGGCAATCGCTATCAGCAACAGCTGACCGATCGCCTGCTGCAGCAGCAACACTTGCAGCTCTATCAGCAGCAACAATTGCAATCGCTTGGCGCTAGTCCCTGCGAGGAACAGGATGATGTTGCCGCCACCGCTGACGAGATTAGCGAAGAGAGTCTGAAGCAGAATGTGGCCATTGTCCTAAGCAATTTGGATCGCTACAATAACGCACTGCGCAGCATTATACTGAATGAACAGGTGAGCGGATTCACAGCCAGCCCCAGCGGCAGCAGTAGCCTGTTCCTAGACGACAACGACAGCAATTTTCCCTTGGACAACAACAACTTTGTGTGGGGCAACAGCGCGATGGCGGCCACTCCGGAGTCGGACTACAACAGCAATGCAACTACACCAGGCGGCCCGCAGCAGCAGCAACAACATGGGGTAGGTGCAATGCTTTGTGGTGGTGTTGGTGGCGGGATGCGGGAAACTACTAATGGAGGTGGCCAAAATCTCAACTGTTCTTTGGCCTCGTCGCATGATTTTACTCATGACAATTCCGATTATCAGTGGTTCCTGGACTACGGCTATCGAGATGGTTGCAGTGGCATGCAACGCAGCGTGCTTAGCTCCCTCTCGGCCTCTTACAATGCCATAGGTGATTTAATCTACTACGAAGACTTGGCCAAGAATCTGGATGCAAATCTAGCCGAGGTCGATATGGAGAGTTTTCGTGCCGAGGATATACATTCGTTGCTATCGCAGCTGCCCTCCTATTGTAAAAGCCTAGGCGGAGCAAATAGCCGTCTGCAGCAATCGCTGTTATTCCAACAGCAGCAGCTGCCCCACAGCAACATGTTGCCCATGGCGCAAAACATGTCACAGACATCCACAACCTCCACAAATGAACTGATCGACAACTCGTTCTGCAAGTCCGAGCTGCTGTTCTCGCCGGTCAAAGAGTCGCACATCTCTGTGGACTCTCTGGACATGGATGCTTATCCGGATGATGGCGATATAGTGCTCACCTGCAACAAGGACAACTACACAATTGCCTTTGAGGGCAGTGTGCTGTACTCGGACGAGAGTTTCTATGGTAAGTGGAGCTGGATTTTAATTACAAAGCGTATCTCTTACCTGGAATCCTTTTTTTTGTAGCGGAACCCAATGACATGGCCCTGCGGAACAACAAACAGAACTGCATTAATTTGCACAGCAATCTGGAGGATATAGTCAAGCGCAACAAAGCCCTGGAGGTATCCATGTCACGCTCAGCTCAGGCATTTCAACCGCTGTGCCCCAAATCCCCCAAGGGTCACAATAACACCATGGCAGCAGCAACTCAGTTGCAGCGGTAGGTTAACGTACAGACACACACAGAAAAAGACAAAGATTGGTGGGGATTGGTTATGGCTGGAGAACCCAAGTTAATGTTTGAACCTAAATTAAGGTTCCTGGGACCGGGCATAGAACTAAAGGTTATGGCATCAGTTTCTCAGCATTGTTTTTTCAAAGTTTACAGAATCGTCGAAATACGAGTGACTAGTGATTCCATTTTATGGTCATCCATGACCAATCTTCCTCTTCCATGGTTGCAAAATATGTTTAGACCAATGAATCTAGTACTCACAAAGATGAGTAATTACCGTTCATGTGAATATAGGAGAAATTTGAGGGGAAATTTGCGATTGTGATTGTTTTGGCAAAATACTGCAGAGAGCTGTCACAAGTAAGCTCGCTCAATGCGACACAAGTAAACTCAACACTCTCTGTTCGCCAAGCTCATTCAAGCTTTATACTTAAATCAAAAATTGCAGAAAGGCACTGGTTGGTCTTTACTCATGGCGCCAGACATTCTGCTGCTTGCAATGAGAATGGGAATCCTTCTCTTATTTCTCTGTGCCTGCCCTGTCTAGTATCGACGAAGCCTAGACAACTATCAGGGTATATCTGAGCATCCTCCTAGTTAGTCACACTTCTCAGACTTATTTTGGACTGAAGCTTAGTGAGTTTAGATAGAACGATGTCCGTATACGGTAACACAAAAAGCCAAACCATTTGGATTGGACATTCTTCTCGAGTTTGATTAGCTGGGTTACACCATTAACTCGTTGGAAAACTCGTGCTCTTTGTTATTCGTGTTCTTCTTGTGTCATGAGCCTTGATTTACTTCCAACATCCCACACCAAAGGTATTCCTCTCTAGTTTTACATATTATAATTACTTCCACTTCGGTTTCCAAGTAATAGTTTTTCTTTGCTGCTGCATTCGTCACCGTCATGATAAGCGGAGGCCATTATTTCTTCCCCTCTTTGAGTGGGGTAACTGCTCTCGATGCAGCTCTCATGCTCATGTGAGGTCATTTCAATTGAGCTCAATTTAGTTTCATTTGTTTGCCAGACCAACGAGGGAAATTTATGTATGTAAACCGGGACTTTCAAGTTGGCATATGTGTGCTGCCGCGTCAGCTTAACCGGCTTGAAAGTGGGCTGACCCAGCTAGTTAATCTTTGGAAAAATAAACACATTTGCGGGCTAGACCCAACCAAAATTTCATTCATAAAGCGATTAGCAAAGCGACAAATAAAACCCGAGCACATTATGCAAGCTGACCCTGGTTAGACGCCGGGCCAGCAGGTAGCCTCCGTCCAAAATCAATCCGCAAATTCCCTACCTAGAACCATTTATAATCCCAAATGCCCGATGTGTCTAAAGACGCTCGTTGTTTTTCGTTTCGCCCGCTCGCAGGTATCCCTCGGGCAACAACAATACGGAAACAATTACCATCACTCGTCACTTGCCGGAGTGCAGTGTGCGCAAGAGCAGCAGTTTGCCCAATTTGCAGAGCGAGGAGGAGGCCAAACAAATGCCACAGCAGCAGCAAGCCGATCAGCATGAGCAGTCAGCTCCTTTGAATGTCTCCCAGGCCATTAGCACCTCAACGATGGAGTCGTGTAAGTCACGGTCACGCAATTTGCTGCCCATGTGCCAGATGCCCATTTCCATAAGCGTATCCATAACGGAGAGACTGCAGCAACAGGGAGAGCAACAGGTGGCGCCATCGCAGCAGGCCCAGCACACAGCACATCATCAGCATCGTCACAAGCATCAGCATCGCTGCAGTTGCTCCCATGAGAGTCAGCATTTTTGCTCGGCTGCCCATATCTCGGGATCAGCCTCTTCGGGCAACTCTTCCAATCCGCCGGCCTTTAATCTAGTCAAGCTTTTTATCAAGCAAAAGAGCTGCAGCAGCGGGCAAGAAGAGGCCACTGCTCAGGCCAGTGCTCACACCTGCATGGATGTGTCCTCCGGTTGCTGGCCCTCTAGCGATGCGGCCAGCTCCAGCAGTGGCTCCCTAGAGCAGCGTTTGCGCAAGAAGAGCATGAATGACTCGGGCAAGGGCTCGGCTGTGAGTAGGCATGATGAGGAGGAGGAGGAGGTGACGCCCAAGCGACAGCTACGTTCCCGTTGTGATGCGGTCTTTTATGATGATGCGGCCAGCTCCAGTTCCACCGGCTCTTTAACGGCCACCAACAACTCTCCAGCACATCGTCGTCGCAATATGCCGCTGCGCAATCCTCAGCTCTATCAACTGGCAGCCAACACTCAGCCTCAAAACTCCTCGGCCAGCCAATTGTCATCGGAGGGCAGCTCGGAGCAACTGACACAGATGCCACGACGAGCTGAAGCCACACGTCCCTTATCCTGCGCCTCTAGCTCTGAGATGATCACACGTTCCATGCAGACATCATGCGGATCGTTGAGTACTAACCGAACTAGCCTAAACGAGAGATACAGATGTGTGCCGCCCTCCTTTTTGGAGAAGCTGAACAACCTGGGCGAGCAGTGCCAGGCGCCTATCTATGTCATCTATCCCAACTATGCCCTGCCCGACTTGGGATTTGTTAAGACCAACACCAGTTCTGATGTCATCTTCTCGCCCTTCAACTACAAGATGACGCTGGATGCAGCTGGTGCCAGTGCTGACGCTGCCGGCTCGTTGAAAAAACAACAGCAACGCAACAGTCAGGGGGGTCTCAATGAGGATGAGGTTCTGAAGACATTGGACTACAAGCACATTGCCGATTGGCAGTCACTGGCCACCCTATTGCCAGTGGAGTATCGTCGGCGGTTGAAGCATATTCCGGAGGTGAAGCAGATAGTACGTCAGTTGGATGCAGATCTGTCGCAACGTCCCCTCTTCTGTATGAGCCCGCCGCTTAGACGAAATCGCACGCATATCTGCGACTGTGCCAAGTACTTCCAGCAGCAGCAAACTCCAGTGGAGGAGGGTTCCAGCTCTGGCTCCAGCCAACCACCTAGCTCTGGCTACCGCGGTTCGTCAACGCTGCTCACCGACTCCGAGCTAGATGCGGATCCGCTGAAGCAAATGTATGTCTATCAATACGATCAGCAGCAGCGCATGGACTCGGGTGTGGAGACGAGTCCGGCTAGCCAACTGACACAGACTCCACCGCAAGCTAAGCCACGAGGCATCCTGCGCAAGTCTAATTCGGCCAAACGCATGTCCATGATCGAAGCTCAGCAAACACAGCAGCTCTCCAAGCAGGAAAAGCGACGCAGCCTTCAGGAGCCGCCCCTCAACTATGCTTTTGGCTCCTACGATGAGCTGGCCGATGTATTTGAGGAGGAGGAGCTCAGCCAGCTGACTCCACCAACCAAGCAGCGTCTCTCCCGTAAGGATCTGGATGCGCGTACACGTGCTGAAAACTTTTTGTCCTCGCTACCTCGCTCTGAGCTCAAGTATTATGCAGAAATTGCATCCATTTTAGAGTCTTCCGGTGAGCAGGTGCAATACGATGCTGCTGCCCTGAAGAAGGAGGTGAGTCGCGTGCTTAGCCAGCAAAAGAAGGTGTCGTTCAATGATGAGGCGGCAGCAGCTGCTCTTCAGCAGCAACAGCAGCTTCTAACTAAGCGCTTCTCCACGCCACCAAATTCACCAAACATTTCCATGGCGACGTTGCAGCGACGCGAGACTCTAGATGTGCTGGAGCAGCGTAAGATTGAGACAAATCGCTTTAAGCGTCTGCAAATCCAATGGGAACTGATGAGCAAAGATTCGAGCATGCTCAAGGAGCTAGCCAATGAGGCAGCCACCAAAAGTGGCGGATCCACGCCCACCTCGACCAATTCTGCACCAAAATCACGGATACCACGACCAGTGAGCTACCCAGCGGGCAGGTGAGATTTCTTTCAACGATTTAGGTTCTAAGCTGTTTTTTTTTTTTTAAATGGTACACAGCTCACAAAAATAGAAATTGACACAGCAAACCGACGTCGAATTGTTTGGATTGACGCGCGGAATGCGTGAGCTGTGTACAAGTTTAAATAAACGAAATTCTTGTTTTGAGAATATATGTTAACAAAATTTCATTTTCTTTTTAATTTCTTTAATTTTTGGTAAACTCGTATCTCTGCAATCCTGCATGAATTTATCATTTTGCATGATGTGTCCTCGATTTGATATGGGGTACGGGCAGAATGTCCTCACCCAAGTCACCAGCTCTCGCCTCACCCAAGACTGTTATTAAAACCCCCAACAAAACCACTCTCGTTTCCTCCCCTCGCATAAGCAGACTCAGCCATGCACAGGATGCCAGCAGTGGGGCCAAAACCGGTACACGATCGCCCAGCCGTATGGTGCAGCCGAAGCGTTACAGTTTGGTCGGCACACCCTCACCAACAACGCCCGCCACGGTCAGAGCACGTACGCCCAATAGTCGAGTGGCGGTCACGGCACCAAATACTCCAAAACGTCAGAGTGGAGTCGCCCAATCGCCCAGGTAAGTGGAATGAGATTGTTACAACAACAATTTACTGACTTCTTCACCATCTTTCTGTTGCAGGCCCACTTCGCGGGTGCGCTAAAGCGTCCAGTCATCCCAATTAGTCAGCGAAACCCAAAACTCAAAACATATTCAAACAAACAAATGGAGAACAATGTGACATTGTAAAATTCTAGGCTAAGGCTTTTTTGTGTGTGCTTAGTTGCTGCTATTGCTGCTGGACCGGAAAGTGATATTTAGACGGTGGAGGCAGTGGAGAGGAGTAGGCTGAGATCGGTCCGCCAGTGATTGACCTGTTTTTTTTTGCTTAAGTTGCGCAGGAGATAGCTAAATTTCTTTTCTACAAAGTATACAAAAATATACAACTTATTATATATATATATGCCAATCAAATATTTGTATGTATATACACCAGCATATACATACATACACAGAGAGGTGGAGCAGATTTTCCACTGGCCACTCCCCTCCCAGATATGACACATTGTATAAAATATTTTCTAAAAACTATGCAGCATATAATCGTAGCATAAATACTCAAACTCAAGCAACAAATTAACGGCATACACACATATGAGAAACACATTACTTAAACCGTACGAGAAATGCTAGAGGGCGGCTTCATTTGATATTAGGCCATGTCCCGAGGTTCGAGGTGCATTCTGTGGCTGCTTTTCCATTTCAATGAAATTAAATGTAGACGAAGACGACGACGAGTGGGGAACTAGCTGTATGGCCTTCGACTTTCAATTAAATTTTATGTTGCGTTTAATGCTGAGACTTTTGTTTATAACGAGCTTTGGCCGCTTTGCCTCAGCTCCAAGTGATTTCAAATTGTACGATATATGTTTAATACTACCAACTATTACCATTTTCATTTAAAACTAAAGTGTATATCCAAATCCTTTGCTTTTAACCGCTGGAAGACATAATTTAATCTCTAAGCTTAAAGTCAATCACTTTTTGTATCCTTAATTTGTATAGTTAGTATTTTTTATTGTATTATGTACAAGAAGCAGAAGAAACCACACATATTATTCAGAAATTGCGGGAGAACTTATCATCAAATGGATATGCGGGGAATATAATAATGTATTAAACCGAAAACAAAACCATACAAAAGCAACAAAAAATGTATAAAAAAAAACACACAAAACCAATAAAAATATTAATAAACAAGTAAAAAGTATTACCAAAAATAATAAGAGAGGAATATTCATTTGTACGAAATGCGGTGTCATTAAGGATCTACAAAATAATAAGAACCTGAACTATAAACCAGGGATGCAAACCGGTTCTGAACCGAACCGGTTTTGAACCGAACCGAACCGCTTATTTCAGTTGGTGAACCGAACCGCAAACCGAACCGACTTCCTTTCAGAATTACTAAACCGAACCGAAAACCACAAATAAATTCGGTTCGGTTCGGTTCAGTTCACTGACGGGTTTTAACGGGATCCCTTTCCTCTAGCCAATAATTTTTATCAATTTGGGAATTTGTAAATGTAAAACTGTAAGTTCTGCAATTTCTAATATACCTGTCATCAATCTGTATTTTTTCTCTAGTAGACAATATTTTCAATTTTCTGTAGAACTTCTTTACCTTAATTCAATCTTAGACGGGGAGAGAATTTTCTCATATAATCCCTGCACAGTTCTACGTTTTGGTACTGAATTTTTCAGGGCTTATTCAGTAGGAATAACTGAATTTAATGTGTGAATTCAACCATATTTTAGTACTTCCCATGAAAATCATCCATGGGTTCTGTTCTGAAATCATGCCTAAAATCAACTAAGCTCATGACGTAGTAGGACATGTCAGTGTAAAAATCCCTGGCTGAGACTCATAAAAAGGATGCCATGAATTCAGGACCAGCCCTTTCATTCCAGGTCTGATTCAGCTATGATTCAGGTCTAAGCCTAACTTAAGGGATATGATATAATATATAGGGTCATTAAGATGCATGGTACGTATTCTTTTTTAGGCGACATTCTCTCTTTTCGTAGGGCATTCCTCTGGGAACTTATAGACGAATCCTGGAAATCCGACATAATAAACTTGGGACATTCTTCTTAAGATTTTATAGATATTCAAATGGTGTATAAAAATTAAATTTCTAAAGTGTTTGAAAAGTCACATTACTAGAGAAATCATAATATTTCATAATATCCCTTTGTGAACCACTGAACCGAACCGAAACCGCGGTTCAGTAAGCTCCAAAAACCATGTAATGAACCGAACCGGCGGTTCAGAAACTGTGTGAGCCACTGAACCGAACCAGTACTTATTTTCGAGTGGTTTGCATCCCTGCTATAAACAGCAATTCTCTTTATCTAGTGGCCTTTTTATTAAAAAGTTTTTAAAACTGGTTGCAGCATAGTCGAAGCTGCGACAACTCGCGGCACTCGCTCACATCCATGAATCAATTGTGGTATTCCTAAAAGCAATTCAGATTCGATTTAAATTAGTCTTAAATTTCGATATGAGCTTTAATTTATAAATGTTGTGCATTGATCACGAACTAAAATTTCGAATTTTTTCAACAAAAAAGTCACGCTCTCACTCTAAGAGACAGACTAACAGACAGACAAACATTTTTCATTAGTTTCATTTATGCGCTTATGGTTGGGAATCCAGTTGAAGTTGGATCGATCGATCTTCACCTCTATTCACCGTCTTCAAGATAATCTAAACTCATGAAAATTTTGCAAGTTGTCGGTCTATTAGACCGTTGGATCATATTTATCCGTCTATAATTGCCGTCTTTCAAGTCTTCTCTTGGCTGGTCTTCTATGCTCCTCAACTCAAAAATAGTCAAATTTCGCAAATTCTTTGGACTGTTTAGCTTCCATTTACCAACGCCGTCGATGTATTCTAAACATTAAGCGGTTTCATGAACACTCGTATGGTAAATTTTGCAAATATCGCAGTTCTTTGAACCTTAGAAACATTCGCGTTCAACCATTGCTTAAAGTTTTATCGCAATCGGATGAACGGTATAGTTCTTTGAATTCGCGGTCCATTTCTTCAACTCAGAAACTTTCTGTCCAACCATGCCAAAAAGATTCATCGGAAGTGGGAATATGGCAAATATCGCGGTTTTTGAAAATTTGGCAAGTTTCGGGGTTTTTGTACCATTTTCTGCTTTTTTTCAACTTAGAAACAAGTAAGCAAGCTTACAGCCAATCCCCAACGTTTCATTACAATCGGATGAACGGTACAATTTTGCAAATTTCGCGTTTTTTGGACCAATTCCATTTCCTGGCCATTTTTATACCCTTGCAGACGGTATTTAGAAAGTGTCCAGATGATTGTAACGCATAGAAGGAAGCATTTCCGACCACACAAAGTATATATATTGTTGATCAGCATAACGAGCTGAGTTGATCTAGACATGCCCGTCTGTTTGAAAGCTATCGCGACCAAACTTTGCACGAAGTCTTGTAGTACAAGTACGCTGCACAAGTATTGAAACCGGCCGGATCGGACGTATTACTTAGTTTGTACTCCTTAGTTGGCTATGCTTACCCATGATTTCACTAAGTTTGGTCGAAATCGGACATCTATATAGTATAGCTGTCATAAAAAAGAAGAGTATGAAAAGTAGTCTTAGTGAGAAAAATTTGTTTGTTTTCAGTATAAATGTCTTTCAAATTAGTTAGTAAAATGTGCTGCAAGGGTATATAAACTATGGTCGAGCCCAAATTAACTTTCCTTATTTTTGTACTTTGATTTTTCTTAGATTATACAATTTTAGATGATAGCTATAGTTATTCAACTAAGTCAACAAATACGTTTATATATTCGGCAAATCGGACAATTTATTTCAACTCAGCACCCGAAAATACATTAGGAATACGTTTGCTATCTTCTTTGGTTAAACTTTGCATTTTTATACTCTGTACCGTAGGAACACAGAGTATTATAAGTTTGTGCAAAAGTATGTAACATCCAGAAGGAAGCATCTCCGATGTAGTATATATATTCTTGATCAACATCAACAGCCGAGTCGATATACCCATGTCCGTCTGTCCGTATGAACGCACAGATCTCAGAGATGGTAAGAGATAGAGGTTTGACGTGTATGGGACATATGCTTCTTATGTCTGCAGGCAGATAAAGTTTATTTTCAATTTTGGCCACACCCCCTCCCGCCCCCGCAATTTAGAAAAAACGTCATATCTCCCACAGTTTTGAAGATAGATGGCTTGTTCCTTCTGGTTCCTTCTGGACATATTTAGTTATTAGGATAACTTATCGATCCGCCAAAGAAATGAAGAAGATCGGAAGAACGGTTTTCGAATTTTCTTGGTACAGAGTATGTTATATTCGGTCTTGACCGACTTTCTTTCTTGTTTTCGTAAGCTTGTCTAAATGTCGCATGCCTCGCACGTTTTTATTATACCCTTGCAAAGGGTATTACAATTTTGCCCAGAAGTTTGCAACGCATAGAAATATTCATTTCCGACAACATAAACTATATATATTCTTGATCAGGGTGAATAGCTGAGTCGATTGTGCTTTGTCCGTCCGTCTGTCTGTGTGTCCGTTTATACGCGAACTAGTCTCTCAGTTTAAAAGCTATCGAGCTGAAATTTTGCACAGAGTCTTCTTTTTGCTGCACACTACTAATATGTCGGAATCGACCGGATCGGATGACTATATCTCATAGCTCCCATAGGAACAATCGGTCGGAAAACTAGTTTTAGTATAAAAAACTTGTTTCTTTTCAATTGAAACGTCTCCAATCTTTGTAATCGTAGGTTTTCTATGTTTTTTTTACAATTCTACCAAGTTTTATTAAAATCGGACAACTATATGGTATAGCTGCCATACAAAAGATAGGTCTGAAAAACAGTCTTAGCTAGAAAAACTTTTTTGTTTTTAATGGTAGCAGCCTGCAATTTTGTATTTGTTTGTTTCTCATGGTTTTACATAATTCTACAAGTTTTTGTCCAAATCGGATGACTATATCATATAGCTCTTATACGAACGATCGGTCGAGAAATTAAAATTTTTTGAAAATATTTAAGTGAGCACTTGCAAGGGAATAAAAACTTTGGCACAGACGAAGTTAGCTTAGCTTTCTCGTTTTGTTCTTCAAATACCTCAACTTGAAAACTTTATGGTTCTCAGCGGGAACTAAGAAATGAATTAAGTCACTTAGTCTCATATTGAAATTTTCTAAGGGTTCTTTGCAGTTTCCTATTCTGGTGTACACTTACCACATTTTTTTGGAGCCGTACGAATTGACCCGCCCTAGTGAATAGCCTATTCGTTTTTATTTCGTTTAAGTATGACCTTTCTTTCATGGCGCACTTGCTGCTTGTTTGTAATCGTGGTGAACGATACAGTTTTTAGCATTGCAAGTTGCAATAATTCAATTTATCATATATTTGGTGCATTTTCGTCCAATTTCTTAAAGTTGACGGAGTCATAAGTGCTCCAGTTTCTGCAGTTTGTACTTGACTTCTTTAAATATGTTCGCGATTTTCTCTTATAATGCTTTACGTAACAAAATCTAACACTTAAACCTTGCCAAATTGCACATATGACTTCAATTCATCACAAACAAATACATAAATAATTGAATTCACTATTGTAAAATTGTGTGAAAAATAGACTTCACACTTTTTTCAGGCATATTTTGCTTTCGCGCCTTTTTTTGATTTACACTGTCACACTGACAGCAATTAAACTGAATCAAATCATTTCTCAAAAAGGATCGACTTTCAGGAATATCACTAATAACTTCAAAGTAGCGTTACACCGAAATCATTGCACAAAAGTCAACTGAGAAAATCGAAGCTGCGCACTGAGCTAAATATCGCGATCTTTTTATACCCTGATCCCATTGAAAATGGGAAAAGAGGGATCATAAAGTTGTGCTAATGTATGTAACAGGGAGAAGGAAACATTTCCGACCCCATAAAGTATATATATTTTTGATCAGCATGTACAGCAGAGTCGATATAGCCATGTCTGTCTGTCTGTATGAACGCGTCGATCTCAGAGACTATAAGAGATATAGCCACATTTTTGCATGAAGGTAGATGTAAGCCGTACGCAGATCAGGTTTGTTTCAGATTTGGGAAATTCCCCCCTCCCCCTCTAACCACCAAAAAACCGTCACATCCTAGACCAAAAAAGCAGTCAGATTCACAATTTTTAAGTTAAAGCCTCGTAGTTTAGTATACATCAAGCTAGGCCCAAAATCTATCTATTCTGAAAATCAGATCAAATCAATCAGATCTGACAAAAAACATCGGAGTTATAAGCGAATCAATTGAGCTGATAGCACCCCCAGTTGTTAGTTAGGACTAGAAAAAAGTGTTGCCTACATTCAGGATGACAATTTAATAGCTGTTACAAAAACCTGTTACATTCATCTTCAAAAATTCAAAAACAAATAAATGAAAGCAAATGGACCGGGTATTTTGTAGTCGGTCAACTCAACTGCAGCGCCCTTATTTGTTTTTCAGTGTAGTATCATGGTTCAAAGCAAACTCTTAGCTTCAAAAATATCTGACAGATCTGTGTGAATAAAAAATACAAAACACATTAGACAGAAAAACAATAAACATTTTTTAATAAAATTTAGAAAGAAGGAGGAATTTAAGCAAGTTGACTTTGGCAAGCGGCATTTTTGCTTATCTGAACGAGTTCACATCCACGTTGTGGAAACTCTCGATGGAAGAAAACAATATTTAAGAAATAATCAGAGTCATTATGCCAGTATTCCTTTTAGGCGATTCGGCCTTAAGGTTTTCCACCATCTTCGATCATGAAACCGTATCCACTTCAACTATCAGGTCTCCAATTGCAGGCGAGTTGTGGTAAACACAAGGCTTACACGTATTGGGAAAGGTATTGAGAACTCAACTCGCAAAGCAAATGCCATCATTCTTGAAGTGTCCACATATCTACAGGGAACAGGCCACCTTAAGCCTCACAATGGTAGACCGCAGAAGAGGGTGGAAATAATAGGATATGCCATAGCAGTTAATTTTTGTAATAACAATTAAATTTTTAAAGCAATTTAAAATTATGGTTTTGTCATATTTCTTATTAATGTCCTATGGGCATCGCTCAATATGGTCGCCCCGGTGCGCCGAAGACCCGGCAATGCTCTTAGCTGTCTGCCTCATTGCTATGGTTTAGTTCAAAGATTATTTCAGACTTTTGGTTGACTTTTAGAATTCTTTATGTAGGAATTCTCCATAAGGAGATGCTTAAATTGCGGAGTCATACAGCCATTAATAACGAGTAGTTCTTAATCTTTCTCAATTTACTTTAAATTTCAAAAGGATAAAAGAATGTTGCAAAAATTGGTTGAAGTGAGTATACCAAAACGAACACTTGCAAGGGTATTAATCTTCGGCTCAGACGGAAGCATTTCTGACCACATAAAGTATATATATTCTTGATCAGCATGACGAACTGAATCGATATAGCCATGTCCGTCCGTCTGTTTCTATGCGATATCCTCCGTCAGCTTGAAAGCTGTCGCGACCAAACTTTGCACGAAGTCTTGTAGTACAAATACGTTGTACAAGTACCGAAATCAGCCGGATCGAATGACCATAGCATATAGCAGGCATAGGAATGATCGGTCGGAAATCTAATTTTAGTAAGAAAAAGTTTTTGTTTTCAAAGCAAACGCCTCCATACTTTGCATATCTTAGTTGGTTATGCTTTCCCATGATTCCACTAAGTTTGGTCAAAATCGGACATCTGTATAGTTTAGCTGTCATTGTACTTTTCACGTCGAAAAAGTAGTCTTTGTGAGAAAACCTTGATGGTTTTCAGTGGAAATGTCCTTAAAATTAGTTAGAAAAACGTGCTGCAAAGGTATTCCTCTATTTCTTTTTTTTTATACCCTGTTCCCATTGAAAATGGGAAAAGGGGGATCATGAAGTTGTGCGAATGTATGTAACAGGGAGAAGGAAAATTTTCCGACCCCATAAAGTATATATATTCTTGATCAGCATGAACAGCCGAGTCGATATAGCCATGTCCGTCTGTCCGTCTGTCCGTCTGTCCGTCCGTCCGTCCGTCCGTCTGTCTGTCTGTATGAACGCGTCGATCTCAGAGACTATAAGAGATAGAGCCACAAATTTTTGCACGAAGGTAGATTTATGCTGTACGCAGATCAAGTTTGTTTCAGATTTGGAAAATTCCCACCCGTCCCCCTTTTATCCCCAAAAAACCAAGACCTCCTCTAGAAATTCTAGACCTAAACAACCGTCAGATCCACAATTTTCAAGTTAGAGCCTCGTGGTTTAGTATACATCAAGCTAGGCCCAATATCTATCTATTCTGAAAAGTACAATCAGATCGGACCAAAAACACCGGAGTTATAAGCGAAACAGTTGAGCTGATAAGAGCAGTTGTTGATCAGGACTAGAAAAGTATTGCCTACATTTAGGATGACATCTTCAAAAATTCAAAAACAAATAAATGAAAATAAATGAACAGGGTATTTTGTGGTCGGGAAACTCGA
>JAWNNO010002549.1:0-292176 GCA_035044985.1 Lordiphosa fenestrarum | reverse complement strand
TGAAATTTCCACATTGACCTATATCGCCGAGTGAATGTCAACTAAGCCGACCATATAATGGCTGTAATTTGCAAAACTTACACGAATTTTGATAATACAATTCAATAATTTGCAAGTTCTAAAAGGGCAAACCTTACTGAGCATTTCTGATTCATCATCTGGACTAAATAATGCAGAGAACATGTTTAAAGTTCTTTCCATACTTTTTTCTATCCAAAAATTATAAACATTTGGTTCTACAGTTGCTAAAAATCCGAGCCCAAATCATTTCTACGAGGTTTTGGTTGTTAACAGTAACAATTCTTTGCAAAGCTCCTGCTCGAACCAAAGTTCGAGGTTCAAGGATTTGGTTTAAGCATTGCAGAACCAGCAGAACTACGGGGTCAGGTGATCCTTCTCTTATAAACCTTCTTTGAATAGAATGATCAGTATGATCGATTCAGTATGATCGAAATAAGCTTCGATCTGTCCTTATTGAAAGACTCTCTAACCTTCAAAATGAATGATTACTGAAAACATCTGATCCCATGTCGGTCTGGCTGATCTTGTTTATATTTCATATAAGACCTTGTAAAGAAGATGATCCATAGATTATGTCTGTTGGCTACAAACTGGTCCGGAATCGAAACCTTGTTCTCAACTACACTTGCGAATAAGTTTTATGATTTAGAGACACAATTTAGTCCAACAAATTGTCGTAGGTCTAAAAATTTGAATGGAAAGCAGTGGCGGATCTGAGAGGGGGTTCTGAAGAGGTTGAAGCACGCCCAGAGCCCAAAGTTTACCAAATATATGCAGAAAATGCTGGAAATTAATTAGAATTGGTCTCTGGGAAGGGCTTTAGCCCCTTAAGGCTACCCTCCTAGATCCGCTACTTGCTAGAAGAAAGAAGAGGAAGAATATCTTTTTGTAGGATTTTCAAAGCTAAACACGAATCTGACTTCCAATCACCCATGCCGAGATGCTAGAAGCCTTAAATTAGGCTAACATTAAAGCTTAAACTGTCAACCAGATGAATCGTAACGTAAAAGCCCTGATTCAATCCCAAATTTTCATGTACGATCTTTGAATCAGATAAAAAAGTTATTGTTGGTCGATCGAGCAGTGTAAGCTACCTTTGTGACCTTCTTACTATTTCTCAAGTACAGGTCAAAGACCATACAATGCATAGATATGATATCTCTGGTAAAATATGGAATATTTTTAGGTGGCTGACGTGCAAAGCTTGGGTTTAGGTTTAGGTTTTAGTTTCTCTACATGAAAAATCGTGTTCAGAAAATAGATTATTTCATCTCAAAACAAGAACAGAATGTGGTCTCAAATTTTTGAGAACAATTGTCCAAATGTTCTTGAAATGAGCACAATTCACAATTGAAGTGAGTAAATCCGTTCATCAGAAGTTTTTGACAACGAATGTGCTCATATTGAGACCAATGTTCTTGGCTTTTTCCCTCTGTGTAGCATCTATGGATCTTAAAATTGACTTTTGGCTCTTTCTTCTGCCATATTAGTCTGATCTCAAGAAATATTATGACTATTTCATCAGTATACAATAGCTTTAGTTAGTGTTTCCAGTGTGTATCGTAAAAAGTTAAACATCTGATATAATCTGAGAAAGAACTATAAGGATATATATATATATCTTAAGATACCCATAGTCTAAGCCAGAGATGGGCATGCACACATATCGTCACACTTTTCACACGCATACAAGCACAATTTGCGTGCGTAGCTTTCAATGCTTATAGCGTACGTGTGATTCTGTGCAGTCGGCAGCGGCAGAGGCCCTATGCACACGAGGCAGCGTGTGCATAGGAACGTCGCGACGCACCCATCTCTGGTCTAAGCCCTGGCAGCACAATGGTTTTTGTAAAGCGCAACACCATAGTTATACAAACCACACCCGACAAAAATCGGCTTCTTTACATGCTTAAAATTTTGTTTAATAAAATTTGTAAAATCCTTTAAACATTGCCCCAGTTAAGTCATTGAAAAATTTCCAAAATAAATCGAACTCCTTTGCCATGTTTTAAAATTGCTGAACAGATTTATGCAGCTCACACACTTCAAAAACCACATAAAACTCACGAGTAAATTACATTCAAATGACATGCTCGCCAGAAAAGCCACTTCCAATGTGTCTCCCTCCGTCCGTCTGTCTGGCTGACAACTGACATATTTTCAAAAGTGGGCATAGACATGACAACAACAGCAGCAGCAGCAACAACAACCGCAGGCACAAGCGGAGCCCCGACTGTGGTCCTTTAGTGCCTGGGCTCTTCTAGTCAAGTCAAATGTTGTCTGGCCTTGTGTCTATGTCATAACGGGCGTTGGGAAAACAAATTGCTAAAAACACCCCGAATGTGAATGCAGAGATCCCCGTGCCCTGTGCCCTGTTCCTGCCCTGTCCCCTGCTTCTAGTTTTTGTTTTCTGTGAAAAGTTAAACGAAAGTGACAGGCAGCAGGCAACGCGCAGGCTCGTAGGGGCTGGGAGTAAGTAGTGGAGGGCCGGGAGGGGTGGACTCTGCCATTAAACATGTCACACACACACACACGCACACACACAACGCAGTTGAAAAGTTAAATGGCAGCGCGCGCAACCCAAAATGAGCAGCGGCAGCAGCAGCAGCAGCCATGTTAGGATGTAGTTATAACCTACTCAGGGATATGTATCTCATAGATACATGTTGCTCCTGCCCTCTGATGACGGTGGCCATATTGCATTTTCCACGTAACCCTGCCCTCTCCCTCCCCCAAGGAGGGATTTTTGGTTTGTTTTGCGGCTTGTCATAAATTATGTTCAGAGGCTGCTTCTGGTTTTTCACCGTGTATTGTATTATTAATTGCTTTTTAGTCGCCAAAGTCGGCCCTTTTGATCTCCGTCTACGTTTTTGTTTAAACTTTGTATTTATTTTGTTATTTATTTTATTTCTCAATGGCAGCTTTTTGTCGGCGGAACTGTGTTCTTTCTGTTTGGTTTTGTTTTTCGGCTAATAACAAGTTGCCATCCGTTAAAAGTTAAACGACAATTATTTGTAGCTACAATTGGCAAGAGCCATTAATTTTCTGGATAAAAAACGGTAAATTTATGTTCACCGACGCATTGATTAATGGAAAAACATTGGGCAGCCATCGGCAACAGTTGCCGTCGCGTCGCGTTTTGTTTTGGTTTTTTGTTGATATTAATGAATGGGATTTATGCAGAATGCTTGCCATTAATTAAGTCGTATTTTTTTTTTGAGGAGACACTAAACTGAATTTGTACAAAATTCAATGGATGCCAAGACAAATGCACTTGATAAGGCCAGCAAACGTGTAATTGACATGTTTCGAAATAACAGAAACAGAAAGGCTGCCTTGGGCAGTGTGGAAGTTGCAATACCCTTACAATCATTTGGCACTCAAATAGTTGCAGTTTGAGACTTTTGTGTGCAATGTTCACTCGAAAAAAGTAGCAGAATGATACTTGATAGGTTAAACTTCAACCGTTTTCTTCCAGAACTTTGTCAGAACGATTCGTTCCTTAAGGCCACCAGCAAGAAAGTCGACCAAGCCTAAGTACAGGGTTGACCATAGTCGACGGACCCATGTTTTTTTTTAAAAAATCAAAGAAAAAAATCAAAAATTGGCGGTTGGCAATCTTAATCATTTAATTTGTTCCAAGTAGATTTGTTTACATAAATTTTTGAATATGATATCTCTCAAATGGCCGCCTCTGGCGTTGATGGCGTATTGTGCCCTTTTTGCAGCATTTTCCATCGTTTTCGCCAGAGGCAGCATTTCGGCCGGAATAGCGGCTATTTCTTCACGAATGTTGTCCTTGAGCTCTTCTACGGTCCTTGGCTTGTTAACGTAAACCTTTGACTTCAAATATCCCCACAAGAAGAAGTCAGGCGGCGTCAAATCGGGCGAACGCGGTGGCCAGTCCAAATCACCACTTTTCGACATCAAACGGCCCGGAAACAATTTCTTCAGAAAATCGATTGTTATGCGACTTGTGTGCGGTGGAGCGCCGTCTTGTTGAAACCAGAACTGCCTCATACGCTTTCGACGAATAATTGGCATCACAAAATTGGTCATCATGTCGCGATAACGCTCCTGGTTGATGGTAACAGCATGGCCATTTTCATTTTGGAAGAAAAACGGCCCAATGACCGTTTTCGCACTAACGCCGCACCAAACTGTGACTTTTTCGTCATGAAGAGGCACTTCTTGAATCTCCTGATGATTTTCAGTGGCGTAAATACGGCAATTTTGCTTATTTACGGTCCCATTCAATGTGAAATGGGCACGTTTTAAAAGCACGTTGAGTTTTCACAATTGACTTGTTCTGTTGAATGTAAATTTCAACTATTTCAGAGCGCTCGCGTGGCGTGTATTGTTCCATGGTAACAATCTGCTTGGACTGACGCTTCAAACGCGGTATGTCATTAAGCGATCTGACATCTCTGTCAAAAGTTATGGCGTTGCCAGATGGGTCCGTCGAATATGGGCAACCCTGTATAACCAAAGAATTATGGATATTATAGGCATGCAAGCCGGTTCAGAAACAAGCCGGTCCAAACCGCATTCGAACCGCTTATTTCACTTGATAAACCGAACCGCAAACCGAATCAGCGTCCTTTCCAAAATGCTGAACCGAACCGCAAACCATAAAGCCAAACGTTTCGTTTCGGTTCAAGACCTATAAATTTAGGGCATTTTTATCGTTCGAAAAGCTTTTCGGCTTGAAATGGCTTTCTCTGACAACATGTTCAATATTTGAAGGATAAGTTAGAACAAATAAAGGTGGTTCAAGCCAAATTTAGGGCTTAATACCTCGACAAAACCAGCACTACCTAGTATTCGCCTTTATTTAGGTAATCTTATGGAAAACACCCAATCTCAAGACCCACTGAATGCATCCACTGCAATTTGACGGCTATTTAACAAAAGATATTTATGCTATTTTGCTGCATCAAACATTTTTGGAGTCTTGGAATGAGGCTCGCTCGAATTTGATGTTGTTGTAATTGGCATTTATGAAAGGCGAAATGGTGAAATCTTTCGAAAGTCAACCCGAAACTTTGTGTTTTGTACTGTGAAGTTATTTGAGGTTACTAATGGAATTAAAGACCACAAGCCATCAAAGCCTTGAAAAAGATTGAATTCGTCGAAATCCACTGCGCAATCAGAAAATCATGTCTATTGAGATGAATGTCAGCAAGGTCATTATGTTCTAACCTTACTTGGGATTCAGTGCATACAAGAGACACACCGGCCACTTGCTCACAACAGCATTGAATTGCGTTGCCAGTGCGCCAACAGTGATCACAAAAAGATAGTTTTCACCATAGGGGAATCCTTTAACAAACAGAACGAAGCGAAACAAGCGCCTAAACTCATTCCGAGAGTTGAGAGAGGTCTTCTTATGTGATGGTTTGATCTAGTGTTGCCTATGCTGGGGTCATCAAGCTCTATTTTTATACTCTGTACCGTAGGTACATAGAGTATTATAAGTTTGTATAAAAAGTATATATATTCTTGATCAGCATCAACAGCCGAGTCATGTCCGTCATGTCCGTCCGTCCGTCTGTCTGTCCGTATGAACGCACAGATCTCAGAGATGGTAAGAGATAGAGGATTGACGTGTATGGGACATATGCTTCTTATGTCTGCAGGCAGATCAAGTTTATTTTCAATTTTGGCCACGCCCCCTCCCGCCCCCGCAATTTAGAAAAAACGTCATATCTCCCACAGTTTTGAAGATAGATGGCTTGTTCCTTCTGGACATATTTAATTATTAAGATAACTTATCGATCCGCCAAAGAAATGAAGAAGATCGGATGAACGGTTTTCGAGTTATGATCAAAAGACAAATTTTCTTGGTACAGAGTATGTTATAGTCGGGCTTGACCGACTTTCTTTCTTGTTATACTCTGTACCGTAGGTACATAGAGTATTATAAGTTTGTGCAAAAGTATGTAACAGGCAGAAGGAAGCATCTCCGACCCCATAAAGTATATGTATTCTTGATCAGCATCAACAGCCGAGTCGATATAGCCATGTCCGTCTGTCTGTCCGTATGAACGCACAGATCTCAGAGATGGTAAGAGATAGAGGTTTGACAGGTATGGGACATATGCTTCTTATGTCTGCAGGCAGATCAAGTTTATTTTCAATTTTGGCCACGCCCCCTCCCGCCCCCGCAATTTAGAAAAAACGTCATATCTCCCACAGTTTTGAAGATAGATGGCTTGTTCCTTCTGAACATATTTAGTTATTAGGATAACTTATCGAGCCGCCAAAGAAATGAAGAAGATCGGATGAACGGTTTTCGAGTTATGATCAAAAGACAATTTGAATTTTCTTGGTACAGAGTATGTTATAGTCGGGCTTGATCGACTTTCTTTCTTGTTGTTAATAAGGCATCAAAACTTCGTCGAAAGGTTGCCAATTTGACATTTTGGAAAAGTTTGTGAAGCCTCTCAACGCGACATTATTGGCAAACAAGCCGGGAACCTTTCAACAAGACTTTGCTTTAGTTCAAAAGGCAAAAATGAGTCAAACCCAACTCAATGTTACAGTATTCTGTAAGGTATAAGTATAAGTATAAGGTTTGCTATGTAGTTCCTCACTTCTGATCTACACCACTCCCTCTCATCCTCTACTGTCCAGAATAAGCTGTTTTACTTGGTGTGGTGGCACATTTTCCCCCCAAAACCTTTTGAAACGCTTCACTCAAATTCATCTCAAACCCAAAACATGCCTCTCCCCACACATTTGTGTTAAGAAATATCATAAATTTCACTGAAAAATAAAACAATTCAATTAAAATGCTCAACAACTGGCATTGGCGTTTCACTTTTTAGTGTTGTCGATGAGGGTTTGGCAAATGGCAGTAGCCAAGTGATCAATTCGGTGAGATAGGCAACCTCATTGGGTAGATAAATATGATAGAACTCTGCGGGTTTCCAAGTGCGAGTTTGATCATATCTTCAACACACACACAAAAAACGGATGTGCTGTTGTTGTTCTGGTATATATATTTTTTTTGCTAGTTTATTTAGCTAGTATTATATAAGCATTCCCCCCCTGGCTCCGTCTCCCCGTTGTCTGTTGTCTACCCTATCATAAAAATTCCACATTTTAAAACTTGCACCTTGCAACTTTTGCTCGAAATGCCATAAATAACCCGGCTGGGCGCAATATAAAACCAGTATAAAAACCAAAAAAAAAAAAAAAGAAAACAAAAGGGCGAAAGATACTCGTAGAATCATAAAACCAAGAAAGACGCTCAAGAGTATGCAATAAAATTTACTAGCTGCCATTTAATGCTCCAATCGAGTGTTGGAAAAGTGAGAGGAGGGGGTAGGACGGCGCAGGAAAACTAAACTAGGTGTACCTGTGTGTGAGCTGAGTGGAAACAACAAAAACTCCACAGTAGCCCAAAAAGAAACTATATCATCTTCCGAAGATCGATGACAATTTTCACGTCATTGCGCAAATTGAGCGATCATCATGGTCCGGGGTTAGACTTTGAATCGATCGATTGATGACAAAAGCCCTTGGCAGGCCTCCGTCTCTGAATTGGTTGTGACTTGTCATCTGTTTGCCTTGGAACACACTCAGCCACACAAATGAAAATAGCGTGAGAATGTTGCGCTCCCAAAAAAAAAAAAAACCATGACAAAGCCGCTTGAAAGAAAAGACAACCGAAAATAAACAATATATATATACATATATCGGCTAGGCTAAGTTGGAGGCAGTTATAAAAACAAACTTGACCACTTGTCACTCGAAGGCATTTTGGCAAATGTTTGCTTAAGGTCGCTTTAAGCGGATTGAAACCGTTTTCGAGAGGGCTGCTGCTGCTGCTGCCACACGGATTCAACAAATCATATTTTCCAAACCGATTCCAAACTGATTCCGCTTATAGACTTTCGACACAGGCGTATCGCTTATTAATTAGGGCTACTTTTTTCGTCGGGCGTGGGCTTTAATTTGGCGTTAAGATTATCGTCGCAGCTGATTGTTATTTAATGACTTTTGGTCGCCTGCTCTTTTATGAATGGCGCCCACGCCGCCTCGCCGCTCTTCTTCTGAATACCCATAATGCCCATAATACAATACTCGCACGCTCCATAAATTGGCTAAATGTTTACAAATATTTCATCGGTTCAACGGTTGAGTTGAATGTGTTGTAGTTGTAGTTGTTGTTGCTGTTGCTGTTGTTGCTGTGCAGTGTTGAGGTTTCTCTGTATATATATAGACACAAATAAATGAATGTTGTCGCGTCCATTGATATGGATATTGATCCAATCAAATTGATGGGCGGCCATAACAGAGCAGCAGACAAAACCGTAACGGAAGGGGGGAAGGCACAACCAGTGCGTATGCAAGGCAACAGTCTTTTTCTATGCAGTTTACAGTGGGCACAGACTAAGACGGATTTTTTCGTGGGCGAAGCCTACTTTATGAAGTTTTTCAACAACCTCTTGCTTGTGTGAAAGAGGTGTTGGGGTGTCAGTTTAACATCTACACCCCTTTTCTACAAAAGAAAGCTTTTTCCAAATCTTCATGAAGCTTTCATCCCCATGTAAATCATGCCTTAGACTGGAACTTTTTGTTTGAAAGACCTGTAGAGGGACAAGCGACACCACTACATCCTTTTTTCGACAAACGAAAGCTTTTTCAAAAACTTCTCCGTGTAAATACCTTCTTTAACTGTAATTGTTTGTTAAAAAGAGCTTTAGAGGCGTAATCGACACCACTACACACTTTTTGTACAAACGAAAGCTTTTTCAAAAACTTATTGAAGCTTGCTTCACCGTGTAAATCCCTTCTCAAACTGTAATTGTTTGTTTAAAAGAGCTTTAGAGGCGTAATCGACACCACTACACACTTTTTGTACAAACGAAAGCTTTTTCAAAAACTTATTGAAGCTTGCTTCACCGTGTAAGTCCCTTCTAAACCCGTAATTGTTTGTTTGAAAGATCTGTAGAGGGGTAAACGACACCACTACACCTCTTTTCTTCAAGCGAAAGCTATTTCAAAATCTTCAAGAAGCTTTTATCCCCTTGTAAATCCCGTCTAAGACTGGAACTTTTTGCTTGAAGTAGCTAAAAAAGGGGCAAGCAACGCCACTACACACTTTTTCTACAAACGAAAGCTTTTTCAAAAACTTCTTGAAGTTTGCTTCACCGTGTAAATCCCGTCTAAAACTGTAATTGCTTGTTTAAAAGAGCTTTATAGGGGTAAACGACACCACTACACCTCTTTTCCACAAACGGAAGCCTTTTATAAATACTATTTGAGGTTTGCTTCACCGTGTAAAACCCGTCTTAGACTAGACTTGTCTGAGGGAAAGAGGTGTTGAGGGGTAAGCGACAACGCTACTCCTCTTTGCTACAAACGAAAGCGGTTTTAAACACTTCATGAACATTTGTACCATTTGTGCAATGGCCTAGTGAGCTAACATGTCGCCGTCATTGATTTCGAAAGGTCTGGGGATTTACTTCAGACAAGTGTGACCAATTTTCTTTCTTTTTAAAAGAAACTAAGGTGGATTGTTGCTGTAGTTTTGTTGTACTTCAAGATATATATAAAATTTCAAGAAATATGGACAAGCGGCAAGCAACAGCAGCACATCTCCAATGCTTGTAAATAAGATTAACTCCAGAGCTGATCAATTGAGATCCCTCAGAATGATCTTACATAACCCGAACCTAACTCAACTTGTGTTGTTACCCAGTTGAGCTAGAAATGTTTCCAAAAGCGGAACATTTCAATTCAAATCAAGTTTCAAAACTCTCAAGAAATGGTTCTTGAAATGAAAACATTGCACTGCCAGTGAGAAAAAACCCCCTCATGGCCTGTTTTTGGTAACTACTATGCTCATTTTGAGTCCAATTGTCTCGGTTTTTTCCATGCAGCCTTGATAAAAACTTGCTATGCTGACACTTTGTTGAAATTGTATGTCAAATAACTCACAATTGGTTGATAAGACAGGTTATGCCCATAAGTTTAGTCCCAATTTTGATTCCAGCATAATTTATTCGCTTAAGATTCGAATTAGAAGGTTTTGAGTCAGAACGAAATAGTTAACAACACAATTTTTGATATATATATATATAATTTCAGCTTCTGGGGTCGAACACCAAAATAAATAAAGCGCTCTACGCAACAGAGATGTCTGAAATTCGTCGCAAATGTGAAGCTCCAACCCAAGTACCAGCAAAACAGCGAGTTTACTACAACAATTACCACAAGAATCGTTTATTAGCTTGTTAATGGTAAGTTGACCATTTAATATCTTCTTATTAAAAGTGAATAACCCTAATATAATATATTTATGTAAGGTCTATATCTTAATTTCAAAATAAGGCCGACTTATTGCTTAACTTTGATCAGACAAAGTTAATTTTAGACAAAATTTAAAAAAGGCTTAATTCTGAAGGAGAAGTTACTTGTCTGAAAAAATTAAGACCAAGTCGCCCAATATTGAACAGATATTAAAAGTATCTCTAGAACATAGATCAGATCTTTGAATGTTCGAAACAATAAGAAAATAGTTGGAGTTCCGGACTCGAATCGGCTCAGCTAAAGCCAGGCTTGTATTTCAATTAAAACAGTTCAAAGAAGAACGAGTAATGGTTTTTATAACACTTCAACAAGACATTCATCTAATAGGACATACATTCATAAAAAAGAAACCAAGAAAATTGAATTTTGAGAAGCAAATCTAAGTGGTGTACTGTTTGGAAAGGCAGCCAGACAGTTTATCTTGTACCTGTCATTTCGATGAGCAGACAGCACACAAATATTGATTGACCATCAAATTCGGTCGGGTGTGGTGCAGAGGGTAGTGCGTGCAAGTGGACATCTAATAAAAACTTACACAACCGTTCATCTTCGCAAGCTATTGGCGCCATCTTAGATGTAATCAGACCTGCAAAAGCTTCTCAAACATTGCCGTTCGCATTCTTACTTAAACTGTAGGTCCCTTGCACAAAAGCCAACAGATTGAGAGTAGCTGGGCTTGCCCTTTGCAAACACAACAAGAAAGAAAGTCGGTCAAGCCCGACTATAACATACTCTGTACCAAGAAATTTTGTCTTTTGATCATAACTCGAAAACCGTTCATCCGATCTTCTTCAGTTAAGTTATAACTGAATAAGTTATTCTAATAACTAAATATGTCCAGAAGGAACAAGCCATCTATCTTCAAAACTGTGGGAGATATGACGTTTTTTCTAAATTGCGGGGGCGGGAGGGGGCGTGGCCAAAATTGAAAATAAACTTGATCTGCCTGCAGACATAAGAAGCATATGTCCCATCTCTGAGATCTGTGCGTTCATACGGACAGACGGACGGACGGACAGACGGACAGACGGACATGGCTATATCGACTCGGCTGTTGATGCTGATCAAGAATATATATACTTTATGGGGTGGGAGATGCTTCCTTCTGGATGTTACATACTTTTGCACAAACTTATAATACACTATGTACCTACGGTACAGAGTATAAAAACTTACACACCCGTTCAACTTCGCAAGCTATTGGCGCCATCTTAGATGTAATCAGACCTGCAAAAGCTTCTCAAACATTGCCGTTCGCATTCTTACTTAAACTGTAGGTCCCTTGCACAAAAGCCAACAGATTGAGAGTAGCTGGGCTTGCCCTTTGCAAAAACAAAAACCTAAGGCTGATGGCATGATTCCACTTAAACAGCACCCACTGTATATGGTGCTGATGCGACAACAAAAGCAACGGCAGGAACATCACTTCAATGGCTGGTCCCGGAGTGGTATGCATCTTCCAGCAAACTTAATTACCGCTTTATGTCAATGGTCCAACATGTTTTTGCTAAATTTATCAACGTTATTAAATTTTATCACTGGCGACCAAATGTGCATATCCCATTCAATTTTGCACAACATATTCACACATCAGACGCACACACACACACACACACGGGCACATTTACAAAACACACACACACAGACACACGCACATGGAAATAGAGAGTTGCCTGGCAAACATCGAGGTGTCCCCTACAGACCAGGGGGCTTTTCAGCCTAGGCAAATATTATGATGGCCAGACAACTTGTCGGTGGCTCCACAAAGAGCAATAGTAAAAAGACAGAGACAGAGAGATTGAGCCAGAGAGAGAGAGAGAGGGAGAGAGAGCGAGTGAGAATTCAGGTGGACGTTTGCCTAACATTGGCGTAAAATCGTAAAATATTTTACGGCCCAATGAGACCCTAAGCAACTGCCAACGTTTTTATGAGTAAGAGGTTTTCAATACCCTTGGGTGAGGGTATATGCATTGTACATTTGGTGGAAGTCGATTTGGCAAACTTTTTCAAAACAAAAATTGAAAGTATGGCATATTTTGTGGTGTTGTGGAGTAATGAGTATTGAATACTTGATAGTGAATACAGAAAGAAAAACAGGATATTAAAAAATATGCATTGGATGATTTCCGGTATCCATTAAATATACTTTGAATCATCCAAAGGATATGTTAAATGATCTTATGAAACATATCCAGTTCAAATGGATATATTTTGGATCCATTTTCTCATGTTTCGAGGTTTATTTTAGGCATTTGTTCAAAATGAGCCGTGCAAATTCACCAAACCCATCTAGAACTTAAAAAACAGGAACCTAAAATAACAGCTCTAAGTATCGAGTACTGAGAAAATGGTTCTGAGTATCGATTACTGAGTATCGAGTACTGAGTTTTGAGTAGTTTTAATTGAGGATCGTTTACTGAGTAACAAGTATTGAGTATCAAGTACTAGGAATCGAGTACTGAGTACCTAACGAGTACTGTGTTTCAAGAATTTAGTATATACAAGAAAGAAAGTCGGTCAAGCCCGACTATAACATACTCTGTACCAAGAAAAGTAAAGAGAAGAAAAAAAAGAAGAAAAATTTTGATGCTGCAGTAGCAGCGAACAGTCTTTTGACCATAACTCGAAAACTGTTCATCCGATCTTCTCCATTCCTTTGGCGGATCGATAAGTTATCCTAATAACTAAATATGTCCCGAAGGAACAAGCCATCTATCTTCAAAACTGTGGGAGATATGACGTTTTTTCTAAATTGCGCGGGCGGGAGTGGGCGTGGCCAAAATTGAAAATAAACTTGATCTGCCTGCAGACATAAGAAGCATATGTCCCATACATGTCAAGCCTCTATCTCTTACCATCTATGAGATTTGTGCGAAAATCTGTGTGAAATTGACTACTGAGTATCAAGTACCAAATACTGAGTACTGAGCACCGAGATAAATGTATGTAGCATTAAGTATCGAGTACTAAGTATCGAGTACTTAGTCACATACACAGAAAGACGCACAGGTAAATGAAAGTCAGACCACATCTCGTGAGTGTTAGCCACACTCCAAACATGCTCACTCTTTTCCAATATTACATTAAGTTCGAAAATACTTGTTTTAATTACTAAATTCTAATTACAAATACCTTTTCGTTTAAACCACAAATGCTGAATACAAGACAGTTTTTGGATATAATATTTCTGATCCTTTTTTTAGGCCAAAATAAACTTAAGTCAAACCCGACGATTACCTCACAAAAGAAGTACTTGAAGACTTATAAATTCATAAGTCAATTCCAATTCTTTCTTGACATTCTTCAATCAAATAAGAATACATAGTTTAGGTTGGGTAGTTCCGGCTGACCGCAGATGGAGTCACACATAGACCTTAGCGTCCTTAATGAGGCCGGGTGATTATTTGGATACGTTTGACTTAGAAATCCAGAAGGATTTTTGAAGTTTTGGCAAATGCCAATAATTGTTTTGGGAGCCTCTTGGGCGCTTCCTCCAAAAAAGAGAATCGTGGGGTGTGCAGAATTTTGAATCTTATATAAGAGGACTTAAAATAGATACAAAATGCTCTGGCTATTTTCAGTTTATTCTTGATACTAAAACAAATAAAGCTGAAAAGATCCAAGGGCCATGAATTAACCACAGAATAAGTTGGTTAAACAGTAGAACAGAAATCTCGAATCGCTCTATTAGTTTCTCTATAAGTATAAGAATGTAAAGAACAAAATTGTGACATACTTTTGGGAGTTTCCATTGTAATTTATTGTAAGAATGCAAACTACTTATGACCGAAGTACGAAAAGTACCTGAATCAAGATTGCTTGTGGTCATTTCAATAAAATAAGCAGTCATTTTTAGATATAAAACAAGTTTTCTGACTTCATTTAAGTACATCCAAGAGCAAAACTTAATTGAAATTTGAGTTAAAAAGCAGCACAAATTCTCTAAGTCTAAATTTTGATTGTAAAAGGTTCCATTCAATGGTTTATAATGCAGCTTTTGAGCCTGCGAGGCACTGATTGAACCAAATCCTTGATTAATCCGTACCAGATTTGTTTTATTACAACCTAGAGCGAAAGCAAGGGGCTCAGATCATTTGAATACTTAAAATTATCATGATAAATGCTCTTTAAAGTATGCTATGCTTAATAATATTACCAATTCAGAAAAACCATACTCTTATAGTTGGCTGACTACTAACTCATTTTGAATACCTTCAAAATGTTGATAGCAAAGTGTAGATTATGTATGATGCAGGCCTAACTGACACTCAGTTACTTATTAAAATTGAGAATTATGCAAGGAAATGAAGATGGCATACTTTTAGGGGCATTTATCAAGATATTCTTATCATGATATTCTATTCTGGGAGTCATTCAGTCTGACAATGAGTTATCAAACTGAATGAGTTGTAAGAAGCAGAGGATTCTACTTACACACAATTCTTCATAACATTAACGTGTTTTCGTAACAGAATTTGTCAGTTGTCATTAATGTGAAGATCAAATTTTTATTCAACAAAATCTTTTTTTCCCTTTTGGCCCTTATTTTGAAGAGTTTCATGCAAAATTCGCACCAATTGTTAGAGTTTTGGTAGGGCTTCATTGCTTTAAGAGATAATCGGCACTAGTTGAGGAATTGGAGGACCTAATAGAATATTCAACAAATACTTGAATACTCTTAGAAGACCTTAATTTATACCGAAAAAGTTTAAAATCAAGTATTACCGGGTTAGAAAAGAATATTTAAATGATTTTTAAATGTTTGATTGAAAGTCAAACAACTTTAATATATATATCTCCCACAAAAGAACACTCATAAAGATAAATGTGTGTAACAAAATCCGAGAGGTTTCAAATCACAACTCAACTATTTACTAATCTGAAGTACTTTTAGTTATGCAAAGGGTATACAAACTTCGTTCCATTCAAGCTAATTAAGCGGTGTCTAACCTTGTATGTTTTATTCGACAATTGCCTAAAAGTAACCAATATTTAAGAAAAGAAATAACATTAACGTAACAAAACGTATTCAAAAATGTGATTGTTGTGTTTTTTTGTGAACTCTCTGTCGATGACAAAGACACTTTTTTCTTATATTGGGGGGGATTCTCACTCAGTGTTGACAAGTTATTACCCTAAGAACGTCGACGACTTAAAATGTCCCACTTTATTACACTACAAAAACACAAAACTCAACTCTCAGCCTCATAAGAGATGATCTCGGCCGGTGGATCTGTGGGACACCAAACTGGGAACTGGGGACTGGGGACTGGTTGGGTTTTACAGCCTTCGCTCTGGCTGTTGTTGGCAAACATTGGCCTTTGTGTGCGCTCCCAGCCGCGTTTTATTATAACTGTTGACTTGGGTTGCCGCCATATAGAAATAAATTTCATTTTAATACTTTCTTCGTTTTAGTTTTCGTATATTTTATTGACGCCGGAGTTGCTGCTCCGAAAGTGATTTGCATACACACTCCTCGGTCTCCCCGTTCTCACGTTTTTCCCACCGAGATGATCCCAAAAGAGCAGGCCTTATGCAGCTAATACCGTTTGCGACTACTCCAGGCATCATTGCTGTCCGTCCATAAACATAAACAGGTGGCAATGTTCATTTGCATAGACAACGTTTTGATATTAAATTTCAAAGCGAACGGGCGATCAAACGTCCACGACATTCCGAGAGCTCCCCCGAAAAATAAAAACTCGCGGTGGCAATCTGGAAATAGCTCTTCGATTAGCTGCCTTCTTTTTTTTGTTGGTGTGTTGTGGTGTTTCTGTATAAAGTGATTTCATTTTGAACTAGTTTCGTGTTTTAATCATTTGCGGCTTTCGGCAGCTGCCCCAAAATCCAAACTTATAAATTATCTCCACCTCTTGTGTTGTTTCTCGTTTTTCAAATTGATAGGCCCAAAAAGAAGTTTTATGCGTAAATGTGTTTTACTCATGTTCAGAGAAGCTTTTAAGAGCTACGAAAGTTGAAATCTAATATACATTTTGATGAATCGTTTAGGAGTCACTTTAAAAGCAATTTCAAATCAATTTTTATCACTTGATTTGCAATTGGACTTGTGATGGAACTATGTAAATTTTTTTGAAATTGAAGCTGGCCGCTGTAACAGGTGCTATAAAACTAAGAGCTGAGTCTGAAACTGGAATTGCCACTGATAGTGTGTTAACCGATTCCAAAATATTGCTTAACCATTGCTTTTGGAAGTGTTTCTTCGATAGCTTGTTAAATGCAATGTTTAAGCGTAGTGAAGTTCCAGTTAATCGTCTTGATTTATACAAGAAAATCGACAAAATATACTGGGTAATGGATTTTTAAGTTGAAATTATATTTGGGACCCTAAACAGAAAAAAAATCAAGCCATCCGGGATTAAATCAATCAGATTTTCTCATTCCAAGTACGAATTGGACTGACTTGATCTCGGATATCTCGGCTTCAGAACGACCTTTGCTTGAAATTTCAATCCGAATGTCGAGATAAAATCATGTTTTTTTGGGATTGACTTTATCTCCCCATTTTTTTTTCTGTGTAGTTGTCTTCGCATCTTAATGCGAAAGGCCCTGAATTCTACATTTTCCTACCTTGAAGGTAAACTGTCCGAAATCTTAACAAAATATATATAAAAACGAAACCATTGTGAACACAATAAGAATTATTCTATAAATTTTTCAATCTTATGTTATTATCAGTGTTTTGATAAGACTGATGTATTAATATCGAATGGATATTAAAAAATATCCATTGGATGACTTCCAGTATTCATTTCGCATGCAATTTCAATTTTGGCCACGCCCCCTCCCGCCTCCGCAATATGGAAAAAACGGCATATCTCCCACAGTTTTAAAGATAGATGGTTCGTTCCTTCTAGACATATTTACTCATTGGGATTACTTATCGATCCGCCAAAGGAATGGTGAAGATCGGATAAACGGTTGTCGAGTTATTATCAAAAGACTGTTTGCTGCTGCAGCGCAGTAGCAGCGCTGCTCTCAAAATGTATGCTGAGCATATTATTTCGTTGGTACAGAGTATGTTATATTCGGGCTTGACTGACTTTCTTTCTTGTTTGGTACTGTAACACCATTTAAAGATTTTCGAACGATTGGGCGGTAGGTAGACTGCTATTTTGCCTAAGGATACTGCTCATCTTAGGTTAAACAAAAGTATTTGAATCTCTGAATTGCAGTTTTCCCAAAAATCCCGCTTCAGTACTCACAATTCCCACAAATGGAAACATCTATCTAAACTTTACCATTTTACCAACGAAATGGTTGTGGCTCCGCTAACTTGACAGTCAGAAACAGCTGATATTCAGTTGCGCTGTATACATTGGCGAAACTAAAAGCCAACGTATTGTCCTTGATTTCTGTTTTCCATGTTTTATCCTAATATGTCATCAAACTTAGTAAGAACCATAACTAAGTTCGTATACCAGCAAATCCCAGCTGACAAAACAGTGTGACCGTTTGACATTTGGTGGTGTTTTACTCTTAGAGGGTGGTATTTTAGCGTTGAACAGTCACACTGGACCCTAAGAAGAAAGCTGTCAATTTCGTCTGAAATTTGAGTTAAACTAAGTAACTAGCTTGTGGTGACGTTGATTTCTTCGGAAGTTTTAAATATGACGTAGGAGGAAACGATACAGAACCTTCAGTGTCATTGCCCCGCTTGAAGTAGGAGGAAACTTTGGTTTCTTGGTCAACCACTCCTACTGAACCCATCCTAGGTATCCGAAATAAAGATCCCAGCTCTACTTAATTATATTCTGTCCAAATAATGGTTCAGTACTGAAGACCAATTTATTGTTCCAATTTATCATATACCGCTGCAATCAGCGTAGGCAATGAATGAAGCTAAACATTTTTATAAGCTTTCAATACACAAGATTATCCTTTTCTGATTTTTCATAGCATATTTTGGGGCAGTAGAAAAGTTAATAATTTTGAAAACATGTTATATCTTGGCTTGAAAAAATCCCAAAAATGTTTGGAATAGTTTATTTTAAAGCTAAGAAGTAGAACTTTACAATATTATTAAAGAGAGCTAAAACAATAGTAAAGGTTTTCCACAAAATGTGCCGAAGATGTGTAAAAATGTGCATTTTAAGCAGCTGTAAGCTTAAATTACTAAAGATATAGAACTGATGCAACGTTTCAAATCAAAATCCAATAAAATTACCACCAACTCTTTAATATATTGAAAAAAGTCGAACTAAGTGGTATCAATCCACCAAAGGATTGATAAACATCCCATGAACGGTAGTCTAGTTATCAGCAAAAAAGTGTTCGCTGCTGCAGGTTCGCATAGTTACTTCTTTTTAGCCATGATCAAGACGTTAATAAAGTGAGTTAGTTGTTTAAATATGATCAAACAGATTATAAAGTGAGCTCAAAATATTTGTAAGACATGACACTCTTAGGCTGCCTTAGTAGTCCTGTATTTCAGCATGATTCGTCTATGAAATTAAACAGAAATTCATATTTAAAACAACTAACATGTAGACCTGCTAGACTGTGTAAAGGCAGCCTTACTATTCTCAACGAATGAGCCAGATTTATTTCTAAATTCGGATTTATTTCTAAGTACACAAGGAAATATATATTGGATGATCTGTACCAAACTCAATTCTACGACTCGCTTAGTCTTAATCGGAACCAGAATACCAGAAGTCTCTCTAGAGATTTTCGTAGAAATGTTATTATGTCGAACTAAAACTGATTGCCTTTAAATGTGATGTATGGCCAAAAAGCTGGGCTACTAGATCAGATGACAAAGGTTAAGAGATTTGAAACCAACTTGATCCAGGGATATCTACCTAGAGATATTTGGGACACCCCCTATTGTGTTTTTATATCCTTGCAAAGGGTATTATAATTTTGACCAGAAGTTTGCAACGCATAGAAATATTCATTTCCGACCCCATAAACTATATATATTCTTGATCAGGGTGACGAGCTGAGTCGATTGAGCTTTGTCCGTCCGTCTGTCCGTCTGTCTGTCTGTTTCTCCGCGAACTAGTCTCTCAGTTTTGAAGCTATCGAGCTGAAATTTTGCACAGAGTCTTCTTTTTGCTGCACACTACTAATATGTCGGAACCGACCGGATCGGATGACTATATCTCATAGGAACAATCGGTCGGAAAACTAATTTTAATGAGAAAAACTTTTTTCTTTTCAATGGAAACGTCTTCAAACTTTGTATTCGTAGGTTTTCTATGTTTTTTTATAATTCTACCAATTTTTATTAAAATCGGACAACTATATGGTATAGCTACCATACAAAAGATAGGTCTGAAAAAATGTCTTTGTTAGAAAAACTTTTTTGTTTTTAATGGTAGCATCCTGCAATTTTGTATTTGTTTGTTTCTCGTGCTTTTACATTATTCTACAAGTTTTTGTCAAAATCGGATGACTATATCATATAGCTCCTATACGAACGATCGGTCGAAAAATGGGAAAAAGCGTATTTTTTGAAAATATTTAAGCGAGCACTTGCAAGGGTATAAAAACTTCGGCACAGTCGAAGTTAGCTTGGCTTTCTCGTTTAATATAATATTCTAATATTGTAAATTTACTTCATCTTAGTTCAAATGAACCGCACCGAACCGTTCTTAATCGTAGATTTAGTTAGGTACTACTCTTTTCCCGAGAAATGATGATAAGAAACCAACTACTAACCGATATAAAAACCACTCTGCTTACGGAAATCTGTAAAGCAAATATTTTAACTAATTTTCGATCTCAAGCCTAATTTCCATTTACCCCGAACATAGATCATTGATCTTGAATAAAGTGTATAAATATGCAGGAAATGCTCTAATGGCATGTAACAATGTCAAATTTAATTATGTCTTGCCCCTTTTGTTTCCATCTTGATTTAAACTGAAATTATTTTTTAATTAAAGCCAATTTATAAGCAAATTTTCAAATATCTTCATCTGCGGCCATAAACCATGTAAAGTTATGGCGTTACTTTTGTATAATAGAGCGAGAAGCCCCTGAGTGAGGAACGTATATTAAATTGCTGATTTTTAGTGGCTCAAAAGCTAATTGGTTGCCCTTCTGCATTCTGAAATGGTTAATAGTTAAATGCAAGTGTTAGCAGTTGTCGTTAATGGCATAACATTTAAATTGCCATTTTTTATGGTTTCTCATTATATCTAATACTATTTATTTTTTTGCATACATTTTAGCCAGTTGTGCAAACAAGTTTGAAACGTGGTGTGACGCCCAAAACACTTCCAAATTCTGTCTTGCTAATAAATCGCTTATAAAACGCACTCGACACGCGTGTTTCTTGTTGTTTTCCTTTTTGCATTTTCGAGGCATTCATCATCAAAAAGGTCGCTCCATCTCCATGTTGAGTCTGTATCTGATACGAATCCGAAACTGAAATGCTTTTGTCTTTTCGTCAACATGTCACAGCCACTAAACATCAATGAGCCGATGCTGCGAGTCGTTTTTCATTTTACAGCTCGCCTTTTTCTGATTTTTTATTTTGGATTTTTTA
This sequence comes from Lordiphosa fenestrarum, assembly GCA_035044985.1. Taxonomy (NCBI): domain Eukaryota; kingdom Metazoa; phylum Arthropoda; class Insecta; order Diptera; family Drosophilidae; genus Lordiphosa; species Lordiphosa fenestrarum. The sequence goes on along the minus strand of JAWNNO010002549.1, from coordinate 271,316 downwards.
TGATGATTTGCATTGTGCAGAGTTTTTAGAGGGATTTTTTATTGAACATTGACTACAATTAATTAGTTAAATCTGCATTTTGCATAAATTAATAATCATTTTATATTTTCCATAATTCTTTTCTGTGTCGATTTGGGTATGCAAATAATCAACTTAGAGTTGTGTTGTGTTTGCGACAATAAATCAAGTTTTTTTTGGGCCACCAAAGTGTTCTGAGCGCCAAAAAAAAAAACATAACAAATTTATTTCACATTTGGTTTGGATTTTGTAGAGCAAAGACGAGTTTTTTCGCTCAGACTTTTGTTTGGCTACTGTTCTTCTGATTTTGATAATGATAACAAACGAGGGCTTTTTGATAAGTCAGTGAATTTGTTTGGTATTTTGATGCGTTAAAGTCAAGTGCTTTTAGCTGGCTTTAGCTTTTATTCCAAAAAAGTTGACTGTACCTTAATTTATATATCTTTGATGTGGCGACCGTGATATTTGAGTACTTGTTTCTTCGCTTCTTTAAGTTAATAATGCCTAATATTCACTGTTAGTCGCTTTAACCCTTTTCAGACAACATTTTTCAAGCTTATGTTTCAAAAACACCGCTTACGTATCAAACTGACCTCTCAACTTTTCCTCTTTTGCTATTTTGATACGTAAAAGTAGAGTTATTTTAGCTGGCTGTAGCTTTTATTACTTTCGAGCCAAGCCAAAAAAGTTGACTGTACCTTAATTTATATATCTTTGACGTGGCGACCGTGACATTTGAGCAGTTGTTTCTTTGCTTCTTTAAGTTAATAATGAATCATTGCAAAAGATCTGCCTAATATTCACTGGTAATCGCATTACCCCTTTTCAGACAACATTTCCTATGCATATGTTGCAAAAAAATCGATTACTGCCCTCTCAACTTGATTACTTTTGGTATTTTGATGAGTAAAAGTCGAATTATGTTCCTTTTCAAGCCAAAAAAGATGACTGTACCTTAATTTATTAATTTTTGACATGGCGACCGTGACAATTAAGTACTTGTTGCTTGGCTTCTTTAAGTTAATACTGAATCAGTCCAAAAGCTCTGTAAAATATACACTGGTGTTCGCTTTACCCCTTTTACAGATAACATTTCTTAACTGGAACTGCCCTCTCAACTTTGCCTCCATATAAGTACTATATTTGTTTGTCTTAAACACTTTTTTTGTGGCAATTTGCAATTGCCAAACAATTAAATAACGATGAGAATTTTGTATGGAATGGAATTTTGGTCGTTACGGATTGTTAGTCCTGCTCATGCCCATTTCGATTTAGGGGCGGATTGACACCAAAAAATGTTTGTGCTCACAAAAGGCACAGAACCAGAGACACACACACACACACAGAAGTTACAATGATTTGTGGCATTTTACAATTTTATTTGCTTCATCTCCTTCCCCCATCCACTTTTCTGTTGGTCCATGCATCATTTGTAAGCCAACTAAGCGTCCTTTAAGGACTATTTTGTGGATGCACTCCAGGCGGAACAATGGCAAGACACTCGAGTCGAGAGGCGATTTTTCTTTTGTGCGGTTTGCCGGCTGGCGTCTGCATTTGATTTTCATTTTTAGGGGAATTTTTCACATTTACCTGCTAAAAATGTTCGCTGCCGTGACTTTGACACGTTTCTCCCTAGGGACAGACAGAGAGGGAGAAGGGAAGCGAGAGGCGGCTGACCAGAGGCCCAGGCCCTCCATTTCTATTGTTTTTCCCGGGGCATAAACAAAGGTGTGATATTTGTTTCTCTTTTGTCTTTGAGCGGGGCAATTGGCTCAAGTCAAGATGCAGCATTATTTTGCTGTTCACTAGTTTTCCATCTTATTGTTCTCTAGGGGACACAGGGCGTAGACTTCTTGTCAGCATGAATGCGCCACAGTCACCGACATTAGACACACATCTTGAGGATGTTTTGAATCTCGTCTGTTTGTCAAGCATTGTCAATCCAATTATGAGCCTGGAAAATGCGAAAAATCTGTCCGCTGACCGCTGGTCAAGCAGCTGGTTTCTGGGCACGCGTTGTTGTCTCGCAGAGAGAGACACACAACACCTTGTGCGGGATTTACCTAGGCTTGTGTCAACTCTGTAAGAGGCTAATAAGTAGATTCAGATAAGGCACATAACCAGCTTACGATTGGCAGCCACAAAAGGTAACATGGTAACAATTTGATTTAAAATTCATCTTTGAAATTTCATAGATAATTGTTATTTGAATTAGGATCTTTACAATCTTAATCTTATTCACATTCAGAATATAGAGAATATAATTGCCTTTGTATGTGAAGTGTCTCCAAATTGTTAGGCTACTAGATTAGTTAACAAAAGTTGAGAGATTTGAAACCGACTCTGCAAGGCCAAGTAGATTTGGTGCAAACATGTTTCCTTCCCTAAAATCTAGTAGCCGACAATATTCTTGTCAGCTTACATATCAAGTTTTTCTGGTTAAGTTCAAAATCCAACCGTTAAATGAAAATCTCTAAAGATTTCTGGGACTCCCCCAAATATCTATGTTATTGTGTACGTTTGTTACTCCGCTTTTCTCTCCGTAGAACATGTCCTTGTTTCAGTAATCCTACCCAATCAAAATTTTATGAATTTCCTCATCAGATTCGAGTCTTTCGAGTACTCGGTCACTCGATTTCTGATCATAAATGAAACCTTTGTGGAAAGGAAATGGTAACCTAGCCGCGCCTCTGCTCGAAGAGTCGTTTCTAAGCCGATCTTCTCAACAGTTTCGACTCATTTTCGTGCCATTTCCGAGTCGTAGTTGAATAAATCATATTGTAAGCAATCTTAACATTAAAACAAAGTATATCAAAAGCGGAACTGATGTCTCCACAAGCTGCAAAATGTCGCAGACTTTGCAAATCTAAGCCATATTTGCTAAGTCTTTGCAAAGTAGAACTTTCTTGTGAGAGATGTTCCACGAATATCCTCAACTATTGTGTCGTTTCGCTGAAGTGTCAACAACATAGTTTTTGTGTTCTCTGAATATGTCAACTTCTGAACCAACAATACACAATTAGCGGGACAACTGAAGACAAGAAAGTTGAGTCTAGCGATGGACAATACTTTGAGAAATGCAAAAGTTCTCTACAAAGCGTCAAACTTGAATCAAGAATACCTTAACACTAATTCGTACAGGTAATATAAAACTTCGCGTTACTTTGCAAGTCCATAAGGGCGTTAGGTAAGGTCACACTAAACCAGAAAACGTTGAAGAAATATGTTTATCTTGAAAAAAGCTAAGCTCGGTAATGGCCTTTCAAAGTCAACATCTCTCATATTCGACTGTTCCAATTTCGATTGTTTCGTAGTCTCTCTAATGCTGATCTGTCGTTCTTAATTTAAACTAAGGTCGTATAAAATATTTCTTATTGGGAAAGATTCTAAGTTATTCTAAGTTAGAATTAAACGCTTAACGACTTTTTATACTCTGTACCGTAGGTACACAGAGTATTATAAGTTTGTGCAAAAGTATGTAACAGGCAGAAGGAAGCATCTTCGACCCCATAAAGTATATATATTCTTGATCAGCATCAACAGCCGAGTCGATATAGCCATGTCCGTCTGTCAGTCCGTATGAACGCACAGATCTCATAGATGGTAAGAGATAGAGGTTTGACATGTATGGGACATATGCTTCTTATGTCTGCAGGCAGATCAAGTTTATATTTAAATTGGGCCACGCCCTCTCCCGCCCCCGCAATTTAGAAAAAACGTCATATCTCCCACAGTTTTGAAGATAGATGGCTTATTCTTTCTGGACATATTTAGTTATTAGGATAACTTATCGATCCGCCAAAGGAATGAAGAAGATCGGATGAACGGCTTGCGAGTTATGATCAAAAGACAAATTTTCTTGGTACAGAGTATGTTATAGTCGGGCTTGACCGACTTTCTTTCTTGTTTTTTCAGCTGGAATAATCGGTTCTGTTTCTGTTTGATTAAGTTCGGTTCACATCAAGAGAGAACAAAGTGGAAATATGGAAAATATTCATAAAGCTATTCTAATATAATATATGACCTAAACACTACCCAAATCTCGTATTGGAATCGGGTCGTTTTTGGGTCGGATTCGGTTTGTGGTATTCATGCTCAAAATACTGTTAGAAAAGTAATAAAAACGTAATGTTAAGTTCTTGCTATTGCAAATCATTGAAAAAGATTTGAAACAATCGAGAGCAGCTTTAATTTCTAAAGAGATTCGGTTGACAAGAACATAAAAGTCGGAATTCTCGGTTCGAACCGGTTCGGTTCAAAACCAATTGACTGCCCTGCTCAAAAGTGCATAGATTAATGTGTAGCTTAGCCCTGCTTCTCGTTTTTGCCCCGTAAATAGTAAATAGTGCTACAGAAGCAAAGAATAATATTGGATTGTGTGCCGATTTTGCTAGTGTGCTAGACTTTCAGCAGATTCTTTGGTTGTTTTCGGTAGAAGAATCTCTTCAAAAGAATCACTAGAAACTAGAACATATCTTTTACTATACTACCGTGGGCAAAAAGTAAGGTGAATTTGTTTGTAGAATGAAAAATCTTTATTTATTCTTCCAAATCAATTTCATCCCCTTTAAAGTAATCCCCTCCCGATAAAATACACTTATGCCAACGTTTTTTCCAATCCTCGAAACATGCCAAATAGTCCCTTTCCGGTATAGCCATCAGCGCTTTCTTCGATTTTGCTTTTATCTCCTCAATCGACTCGAAACGCGTTCCCCGAAGTGGTCTCTTGAGTTTTGGGAATAGCCAGAAGTCAGAAGTCGGAGCCAAATCAGGCGAATACGGTGGTTGCTGAACGATATGCGTCGAATTTTTGATGACTTTTTTGCAAAAAATTGAGAACTGTCGGTACCAAAACGAGATTTGACTTTTCGTAGGCCCAAATGGTCTTTCAAAATGGTTTTCACAGATCCTTCTGATATTCCGATCATGTCAGTAAGGTCTCTAACAGTCAACCGACGAGTTTTGCGCACTAATTCCTCCACTTCATTGACGTGTGTGTTGGTCATCTGTTGACGTCGATGGTCGTCCGGAGCGCTCCAAGTCATCCACTCGTTCTCGACCCTCATTTTTTTGTGACATGGTAGAATCACCAAAGGCCTTCCGCAACATCCTCAACGTTTCCGCAGCCGAAATTTCATTCCGCAAACAAAATTTGATGGCGCTTCTCTGCTCAGACATTGTAAAAATCGAAAAATGCACTCTTGGTCGTTTGGAAAACACAAGCGTAAATATATTACTGATAATGGCATTCACATGAAATTTGGCCCAGGTGTCATCAACAGTCCTGCCAACTCAAGAAAAAAGAACTAGCCCGAATTGTTAGGCCCGCGAAGTTTAAATTGAAAATTCATTCTTTTTGCAATTCTTTTTGCCCACAGTAGTATGAGGCTATGGAACAGTTATTCGCTGTATAAAAGCGTTTTAGCTTGACAAGTACAAGTATTTAAAATGTGTTAGTTTGAGAGGTAGGCATAGAAGTGGTCCGATCGTTCTAAAATATTTCCCGATATAAGGTTTTAGTCTAGGCTTTATCTGTGCCAAATTTTGTGCTGTTCGCTTAGGCTTAACATTGTGTGAAAATCCTTTTATACTCTATTCTCCTTATAAATTAAATTTAATACTGGTCACTTTATCCTCAACAAGATGATTGCCGGTTAGCTCATCTTCTTCCCATCTTAAAATCACTTTTTTAAAATTTGACAACACAAAAAAAACAGCGCCGCAAATCGTTAAGCCACAGAAATGATACTTCAAAAGCGTCAAGCTAATCCCAGCTTGAGTTGGTCTTTCCCCCTGCCTTTTCTCCATACATTTTTTTGGGAGGCGTTAACAGCTTTACTTTTTTGTTAACTCTTTGTGGCGTTTTGTATATTATTTTGTTGTGTTTTTTTTTTCAATTTTCTAGTGAATTATTAATGAAAATTCAGTTATTGAAATATGTATATTTTTTATAGTTGCTTTGCGGGCATTCGACATTTAAACGCTTAAATATTTATGCCTTTTTTATATCTCTTTCTCCTACAAATCACACACACACGCACACACACTTTGTTGTTGAATATTCATAAGCAGCGTCTCGTGGCGTCATTTTTTGTTGGTGGGAGGAGGGGGGCTTAGGGGAGGGGATCAACAACTGGGGCGGGTCAAGATCGATGATGTCAAGAAAAGGTCTTAAGCCTGAACTTTATATTGTTGACATCTGATTTGGAGGTTGTTGCTGTAAGCCTTAAGCGCGGCTCACCCGCTGAGCCCATTGACAGTTATTAAAAGGTTCCATACTTGCGGCTAGTATGTAAATGTGATCATCTCCCAGTTGGGCTGGCCCCCAATAAGCGTCAGCACCTTGTCTAATTTGCTATGGATAATGCCATGCCAAATCGTGAACCAAAAGCATAAATCATGCTCCCAACCTTTGGCCAACCATCCTGTGGGTGGCTTCGGCACTCGCAACGCACAGCAGGCTAAATCAAAATCGATTAAACGTTGAGCATTTTTGGCCACGTCATCGAGGCGACACGATCGAACGGCTTGGATTTAGAAATTAAAAAAAAAATCAAAGAAAAAACGTTAGCTAATGATAAACGCGTCTAACGCTTGGGTATGGATATGGGTATGGGGATGGGGATGGGGATGGGCACAGCCAACTACTTTGTTCGCTCTTAATATTCATAACTTAACGTGTGGGTTTTGACATGGTCGTCATGCCATGTTGCACCCCCCGGGGCGAGTTGTATGCTTTTAATATTCACCGACCACAAGCTGGTGGTAGTGGTATCAGCCGACTGTCGTCTGATTTTGGAAACTCATCGTTTTCCAAAGTTATTTGTATCGATCTGGATGTGATCGCCGCCGCCTGTTGCGTTTCACTCTCAGCGTGCCTTAAGTTGGCTTTTGTAGGTCATTTCGGTTGCCTACATGTGCTGCAATTAAAATGGAAAGCGCCAAAATGTTTGGAATGGCCTGGAAATGAAATATGTCTCAGTTTATAAGTGTGGGTAGTACTCAAAATTAAGTACGAAACATTCTAAAATCGAATCGAAATCGAAGTGAGAGAAGGTTTACTTGAATCTATTCCTTTAAGACTGGATTTACACGGTGAAGTAAACTTACTGAAGTGCTAGAAAAAGCTTTAGTTTGTAGGAAAGGTGTGTAGAGGGGCAAGCGACACCTCTATACCTCTCTTCCACAAGCATAAGCTTCTTAACCAACTTCATGAAGTTTGCTACACGGTTTTAAGCCCGTCTAAGACGGAAAATTTAAGAAATAAGCAATGCTAATTCAAGTAAAAACAAGAAAGAATAACATACTCTGTACCAAGAAATTTTTGATCATAACTCGAAAACCGTTCATCCGATCTTCTTCATTCCTTTGGCGGATCGATAAGTCATTCTAAAAACTAAATATGTCCAGAAGGAACAAGCCATCTATCTTCAAAACTGTGGGAGATATGACGTTTTTTCTAAATTGCGGGGGCGGGAGGGGGCGTGGCCAAAATTGAAAATAAACTTGATCTGCCTGCAGACATAAGAAGCAAATGTCCCATACACGTCAAACCTCTATCTCTTAACATCTCTGAGATCTGTGCGTTCATACGGACAGACAGACGGACAGACGGACATGGCTATATCGACTCGGCTGTTGATGCTGATCAAGAATATATATACTTTATGGGGTCGGAGATGCTTCCTTCTGGATGTTACATACTTTTGCACAAACTTATAATACTCTATGTACCTACGGTACAGAGTATAATGATCTTGAATTGAGTAAGCTTTACAAGCCCCAGTTTACCAAATCAAGCGCAATTTTTCAAATAATTAAAAGTCAAATTCAAGCTAAAACTTTGAATTTTATTTCGTCCCAAATGATTGACCCTTTTTGAGGGTCCAAAATCTTTGGAATTGACATGACTAAAGAGAGTTTTACTTTAGAATAAGAACCGAAAGAACCGTATTGATCATTATACCCTTGCAAAGGGTATTATAATTTTGCCCAGTAGTTTAAAACGCATAGAAATATTAATTTCCGAACCCATAAACTATATATATTCTTGATCAGGGTGGCGAGAAGAGTGGATTTACCTTTGTCCGTCCGTATGTCTGTTTCTACGCGAACTAGTCTCTCAGTTTTGAAGCTATGGAGCTGACATTTTGCACAGAGTCTTCTTTTTGATGCACACTACTAATATGTCGGAAACGACCGGATCGGATGACTATATCTCATAGCTGCCATAGGAACAATCGGTCGGAAAACTAGTTTTAGTATGAAAAACTTTTTTCTTTTCAATGGAAACGTCTACAAACTTTGTTATCGTAGATTTTTTTAATTTTTTTTTTATAATTCTACCAAGTTTGAGGAAAATCGGACAAATATATGGTATAGCTGCCATACAAAAGATAGGTCTGAAAAACAGTCTTAGTTAGAAAAACTTTTTTGTTTTTAATGGTAGCATCTTGCAATTTTACATTTGTTTGTTTCACTTGCTTTTACATAATTTTACAAATTTTTGGCCAAATCGGATGACTATATCATATAGCTCCCATACGAACGATCGGTCGGAAAATGGGAAAAAGGTTATTTTTTGAAAATATTTAAGCGAGCACTTGCAAGGGTATAAAAACTTCCGAACAGACGAAGTTAGCTTGGCTTTCTCGTTTTTAAATGCTGTAAACCGAACCGAACGCTTAAGAACAGCGCTTAACTTGAACCTCTACCGAACAGGCATTAAAATAACTGAGTAACAAATTAAGCCCTTGATCCTAAACTTGTTTTCGATCCGCACTAGCTTCTAATGAATTCGGCGACCATTGAACAAAGTTCAGGACAAAAACGCTTTAAAAGCTTACCCCTTACCACATTTTCCTGGTGTTTTCAGCCACTTTGGAACCAAATTTTTCAAAATTTCTTTCCAAATATATATCTCTTCCAAATAGGCCTTGAAAAATAGAATCACCAACCAATATGTTTGTTTTTATACTCTGTACCGTAGGTACATAGAGTATTATAAGTTTGTGCAAAAGTATGTAACATCCAGAAGGAAGCATCTCCGACCCCATAAAGTATATATATTCTTGATCAGCATCAACTGCCGAGTCGATATAGCCATGTCCGTCTGTCCGTCCGTCCGTCCGTCCGTCCGTCCGTCTGTCCGTCTGTCTGTCCGAATGAACGCACAGATCTCAGAGATGGTAAGAGATAGAGGTTTGACATGTATGGGACATATGCTTCTTATGTCTGCAGGCAGATCAAGTTTATTTTCACCCCCTCCCGCCCCCGCATTTTAGAAAAAACGTCATATCTCCCACAGTTTTGAAGATAGATAGCTTGTTCCTTCTGGACATATTTAGTTATTAGGATAACTTATCGATTCGCCAAAGAAATGAAGAAGATCGGATGAACGGTTTTCGAGTTATGATCAAAAGACAAATTTTCTTGGTACAGAGTATGTTATAGTCGGGCTTGACCGACTTTCTTTCTTGTTTTTTTGTTGGCTAATCAGAGAAACAGCTTAGGCAAACAATAACTGGACATACACTTAAGGAAAATATATATCATACTCTAAGTATTGTCCCTTACACTCACATCTTCCACATAAAGCTATCTGACACATCAACCTTAAAATATCCGAGTAAATTGTGAATTTATCTGTCCTACTGCAGCTATCTAGAAGATTGAATACAAGATTATTCTGTCAGTTAAAATAACTCTATTAAGTGAAAGTTTAATTATCAAATAAGAACTATCTAGAAAGTGAATTCTAAACATATTAATTCCTGTATTAAAATATGGTGAATCAAGGGCCGTGCATACCCCATGCAACTTCAAACTTCAGAGTATTAGCGGATCTGCTTCAAACTTGGAACGCAAAAACTCACATCATAAATGTATACAGAAAAAAAACATTAAATCGGCCTTTATCTGCAAAAAGATCAACTAAAATATGAAATATCACTCTATAATATCATATTGATACTATTTGGTCCTAAATATATGAGGACTCGATCATATTATCTTGATATTTTTTCAGATTAAGGCCGATTTGATATTAAAAATACCCCTTTGATACTAAATATCTTGATTTTTGTTTTCTGTATAGAAGATTTCAGCTGTATGACCACGACCAGGACTGCCAATCCAAAAAATTTACCAATGGATAAGATTAGAAAATTTTAAGTTCGAGGTTTTTCAGAGAAGGTTTTGGCTCGAACCGTGGTTCATATTAATAAAAAACAAACTAGAAGCCGTAGTTGTATACCCTTTTAGCACGTTTTCTAGCCAAGACTACTTTTCGGACCTTACTTTTCTATAACAGCTATATTATATAGAAGTCCGATTTCGACCAAACTTAGTGGAGTCATGCAAAAGCCTTACAAACGAATATGTAAGAAATTTGAAGTTGATTCTATTTCAAACAAAAAAGTTTTTCTCATTAGAACTTCCTTTTCGACCGATCATTCGTACTGCAGCTATATTCTATAGTCATCCGATTTTGATAAGACTTTGTAGAATTGTGTAAAAGCATATCAAATCAATAAATGACAATTTTAAGAACATTTCCACTGAAAACAAACAAGTTTTTTTCACTGAGACTACTTTTCAGACTTTACTTTTTTATGACAGCTATACTATAAAGATGTCCGATTCTGACCAAACTTAGTGGAATCATGGAAAAGCATAGCAAACAAAGAAATACAAAGTTTGGAGGCGTTGCCATTGAAAACAAAAAAGTTTTTCTCACTAAGACTACTTTTCAGAGGCTACTTTTCTATAACAGCTATACTATATAGATGTCCGATTAAGACCAAACTTAGTGTAATTATGGGAAAGCTTAGCTAACTAAGAAATACAAAGTTTGAAGGCGTTGCCATTGAAAACAGAAAAGTTTTTGCTCCTAGTTTATCGATTGATCGTTCCTATGATCGTCATCCGATCCGGCCTACAAGACTACAAGACTTCGTGCAAAGTTTGGTAAAGATAGCTTTCAAACTAACGGAGGAGATGACATACAGACGGGCATGGCTATATCGACTCAGCTCGCCATGCTGTTCATGAATACATATACTTTTTGTGGTCGGAGATGCTTCCTTCTATGAAATATACTTTCTTTCAGATGTGTAAGAAAGAAATTCTGCAAAATCTGGGTGAAAACATCCGGAAAATTTTGTAAGGGGGTAAACTTTTGAAAAGTGTGTGCCCTGAACTTGATTTAATGCATTCTGAGTAAATTATGAGCACGTGCGGGACAGTCACAAGTTTAGGATCAACGGATTAATCTGTATTTGTCAAATGTCCACGCTTCTCGGGAGATATGGCTGAGTTTCATAGGACAGGACGTTATGTATGTGGAATATTAACTTAATTTCTGAGTCGATCTCACATTATTTCCCAATTTGTTGTCATTTTATCAGCTGCACAGAAAAAAAAGTTCTTATTCTCTTAATCATCCAAAGGAACTGAAAATCATCCAAACTAAATGAAGAATGATCATCATTTGAATGATTTTCAGCTCTATTGAATGATTATGATTATAATAAATAGATAACCAGTCCGAATAGATATGGGAAATCATTAAATGGTTATTTTTTGACATCCTTTTTGCCTCTGTTTGTGAACTGGAAACTATTGCAAGACAAAACGAGGCCTATCAAATTGAAATATGAACTTTATTACCAAATAATCCCAGAGCAAGAAATTGTTTACTTTTCATACCACATTTTGGGAAAACTAAGAATCAGATGAAGTAGTTTCACTTGGATAAAGATCTAAACTCAAATACCCAAATCTAGTGTCATTTTGATGCTGTCTCTTAATTCAATCCTAACTGTCGCCTGTTTAATACCAGCGTTGGGCACTTAGTGGCCCATTGCAGCCTAAATCACACTCAAACCCAAATCTAGTACCATTCTGATGCCTTCTCTTGGTTCTAAATCCCCATCCCATCCCTCATTGTCGCCTGTTTAATACCAGCGTTGGGCACTTAGTGGCCCTTTGCATCCTCATCATACTCAAAAATCCAATTCTAGAGCAATTCTGATGCCTTCTTTTAGCTCTGAATCCCTATTTGTATACCCTCGTTGGGCACTTAGTGGCCCATTGCATCCTCATCATACTCAAAAATCCAAGTCTAGAGCAATTCTGATGACTTCTTTTAGCTCTAAATTCTTATTTTTATACCCTCGATGGGCACTTAGTGGCCCTTTACACTTACGTAATACGTACTAACCCTTTTCGTAAGCCCTTCTTCTTCTCCTACATTTCCCAACTCACCTTCATTTTAATTGCCTCCACAATTTTGGCGATTTTTAATCCAAGTCTTTTGCACAAAATGTTGGGTTTCTATGCCAGTTTCGCTTGGAAAACTGAACGATCAATATGTATATATATATATTTATTTTTTTGCTAACGGATCTCCTTGACAACTTGATCAGTTGGCCAAGTGTCCAACGGTTGTCACCAAATGCATCAGCCGCTATCTCTCCTCTCCACGGGATTCAATTTGCAGACATTTGCCTGATTGATTTTGAATGATTAGCACAAGTCAGGAGTTTGGGGTTTGGTTTTGCCGACGCTAAAACTCGCATCGGTTATCAAATGCGGCGCGAGCGCGTGTCGCGATAACACGTTATTGTAAGACGTTAACAAGAAGCAACGTCTCTGGATTGTCCAGAATCTCTCTATTGAAAGAGTCCGACGCAAAGAGCGAACGAGCGAGCGACGCGACGTTGTTACAGCTTCGAGGCCACTGCGTAAACTGCCGGTACTCTAGCCTCATGGATCTGACGGCAGCAGCAACAGTGGATGTGAATATGACTACGGGTTTGCCAGCCACCACCGGCTCACAGGCACTCACACACGCACACACGCACACGCTCGAAAACCCGCTCAACTGGTTCAGACTGACTGCCTCACAGCTCTCGTCTCGGGGTTGGTGGTGATTGGTTGCCATGGCTTCCAGCCAAGTCTTGGGTAACGCCTCTCGAGTAGAACGAGTTTGGCTTGTCGTCCCCCATTTTGAGTGAACTCGCTGGGCTGTTGTGGGTCTCCCAGCCAATTGAGTGCGCCGGCGCGTGCCAAAACCGGAGAATTCAAGCGAAGCGAAGGCAAATGGAGTTGGTGTTGGAGTTGTGAGTCGCAGCTAGTGCCATTGGATGGGTGGGTGTTGCAACCGGCTACGCTTCACTGTGCAGAGCAGTGGATGAACGGACGGACTAACGCCGCCGCACTTGACTTTTTTGGGGTCAAACCGCTTGACGGGCACAAGCTGCCAGTTGACAGTTTTTCCAACATATTTCCGTGCGACAGCAAGATGATGATGATGCAGATGATGATGCGTTGGAATGTTAGGATGTGGGAAGATTTATGAAGTTGTTAGTTCAGAATAAGGGAAGAATTGTAGTTTACAGAACGATTTGGATATTTGAAGAATACCCGGTATTAAACTGAGCTCGATATTTATTCCTTCAGTGAATGTTGTCAGCATAATTTTTCTACAGAAGGCCAGGTTTTTACTCACCTCTGGATACTCATTGACTGTATATCAGCAGCTAATGCCTCATGTCTGAATTGCTATAACTGGTTGGGAATTTCAAGTCTGCTTAAGTGTAAAAGAGGAAAAAAGACGCCTGCCTTAAGTATGACCAGGTAGATTTGTTGTTGGCTGTTATTAATCAAAAAAAAAACACTTACTCAGTATAAAGGAACTTCAATTGCAGGCAAAACTGTAAACTTCCTTCAAAAATATCAATTTTTACTGAAAAGTCTGTGATTTTGAATGAACCTTTGTCGTCAGATGCCGGAAAATCTCTCAAGTTGATTTGTGGTAGACAAATTGTACCTGTTGGTTCTGAAACTCTTTGGTCCGAAGAGAAAAGCAACTGAAACCCTGGGAGGTAAACGCTTTTGTCTTTGCCAAGTCAACAAGGTTCTCAAAGTTTCCCACTTATGCTCTTACTTCAGAACCAGCTCAAGACCCCTGGGGGCCAAAGTTAAACTTTGAACCGACTTAGAAATGGTAAAGATCGCATAAAGAATAGCCGTGTTAAAGGGAAAACCAACATTTATGATGGGCAGCACTGGCTAAAACCTTAATGGGCAGCACTTAGCACACCTTTACACTTTCCGTGATTAATATCTGTACCTCCCTTAGTATGTTATAGTCGGGCTTGACCGACTTTCTTACGTTTTTTCTATACAATCAATAAATTGCCTAGATATCACTCAAGAAAAACCTTGAAATTGAGTCTAGAATGAGTTTCTCTATTAATTGGTCTCGCCTTTTCATCATTTAATCTGTCTATGGGTATTACAAAGCTCAACAATCAATAAGAAGATGCTTATGAGATTCTTCTTGGAATCTGTTGGACGACTTTTACAATGTAACAAACCCAAATGACCAAACTAAGGATCGTCCTTGACCACATAAAATATATATTCTGAATGAACATAATGATTTGAACGTTCCTCTATCTCCTTTGTCAATTTTAAAGCTACCTTAACCAAGTTTCTCACGAAATCTTTTGGTACAAATAGCCGGCACATTTGCATCTTCAACATAAAGCTCAAAAAATGTCCGAATATTCAACGATTAAGGGCTTGCTCTGTATTTGGTGGGTCCAATAGTGCGCATGGTGTACTATTAGCTACTAAAAAGCAAGGAAACCGTCACAGGGCAGCTCTAGCGAACTCATTTGATGCATTAAAGACGAGCATTTAAAAACTTGCAAAGGCACTGCAAGGTAATTTTGTTAAATTTGAAAAAACCACAAGCTGCGCAGCCAGTCAAAGCTAATCCAGAAACAGTTGTGGAGAATAGTGGCTTATGGTTTGGAAAACTTTACAGCTGACCAAGCGGAAGCTGCCCGTTTGAAATATATTGGAAAAGAAAAAAGTTGTGTTTGTTTTCTTGAGTACATACAAGAATCTGATCATAAATACCTTGAAACGCTGCAATGAGAAGTCCTATACCAACCGCTGTATAGCCCAGAGAATGGCTAATGGCAGACCACTATTTCGATTTCGTCGGTGATGCCCTTCAAGAGCACTTTCAGCTCTTTCTCCTCTTTGAAGAACCAGAATGACATCAAAAGACGCTTCGTTCTTTCGCGAAGGTATTCTAAAACTGCTAGAATGGTGGGAATAAGTAGTGTCTACCGGAGGACAATGATTGTTTCAACATAAACTACACTCATAGAAAAAATAGAGAATTTCATACTTGGTACAAGAATTTTCGAGATTAATAGTTCGATAAGAGTGAAAATTCTCGATCCAAGAGCGAAATTCTTGATCCAAGTATGAATTTTTAATCACGGTTTTCTTGATCCAAGATTTTAAATACTTGATCTAAGTACGAATCATTCTCATATCAATCAGAATAGTTCTTGAATCAAGTGCTAAACATACTCAAATTCAGGATTGCTCATTCTTGAATCAAGAGCATACAGCATTGTCAAAAACCGAGAACGTTCTTTGTAATATCAAGAGCTCATCAGATTCAAGAGTAAGACCGTTTACTCTTAAACCAAGAGCTTCACTGATTAAAATTTAAAATCAATTGTTTTTTTCCATTGTGCTTAAATTTATTTCATCGAAAATTTATTGTTAAACCATGAAGCAAGTTTAAGCAGGCTAGAGGAAAACACAACACCTCAACTGCCTCCATGCCAGTAATGGTATAACTGGTTGGGAATTCCAAAGCAAAATGAGTGCAAAAATAGCTTCCCCACACACAGAAAACTGTATGAGCAGACTCAACGCTCTTCTCTCAAATGTGCTTGCTCTCCTCTCTCAGTTCCTTTACCTCACTCCCCTCGCCTCAAAGCACCAAGGTGAGAACGAATTTAGCTCGATTTCAAGACCGAAATTCTTGAAAATTCAAGAACGAATAAATTTTTTTGTTAAGAGCGTTTGCTCTTAAGTTATTCCTTCTACTTTTTTCTGGGTGTAGGAAAACGAAAGTATTATAGTTTCAAATCAGATTATCCCTTGTAAAGAGCTTTCCTTTTACCGGGTGTTCTGCAAAGCCCACTCTTTTCCAGATATTTTGACTGAGTGAGTCTTATTTAGAGCTTCTTTACTATACAGAAAATGGCGAGATAAAATCAAGCTCAAACAAATTGATTTTAGCTCGACCTTCGGATTGAAAATTCAAGCAAAAGTTATACAAGATCAAGTCAATTCTATTCGTCTTATCCTATCTTGGAATAAGAAACTACGGTATTGACCGACTTCTGACAATGTTTGGCATTGATTTAAAGCCGGATATCTCGAATTTTTTTTGCTTAGCTAGCTAGCTTTGTCCTATTTGTGGTGAAAAGCTCTCTCTCTCTTCCAAATGTTATAACTAGACAGCGGATTTTGCATATTTTTAAACCGATTTTAATCCTAGTATACTCGGAAAAATGTGTATTTAACAAAGTTTTTCACATTATTTTGCCTTTTGCCGGAGTTCCAGTTCATGAAATAGTTGCATAATAGCCTATACACACTACAGTCCATCTCAGCGGAACGATGAGAAGATGGTGAAAAAATGAAACTCGTGTTCATACTGTCACCGTCCACCGTCTACCCTCAATGCCTTCGTTTTCTTCCCCCAAAATAATTAAATTGTCTAAAATAAAGGAAAATAGTTCAACTAATTTGGTGGTTTTGTTGATGAGATGATTATTCAACTAATTGCCGAGTTGGAAAATGACGGATACGTGGATGATATGGACATCGAAAATTAGTTTTGATGGTCCTGCTGAAGCTATAAGAACTGCAATTGCGGAGTCACTTTTAGCATGAAGCAAAAAGTGCTTAAAACAAAAGTTAATTTTAATTTAATTTAATTTATTTATTTAATAAATCTAAAAACAAAGTCGAATCAGCCTTTTTTTGCTTAAGCATATCCAAATGACAGTTTTGGGCTCGTGATGCTTCCTCTTCATTTCAATCAATCGAAATCAGTTCCTGGTGGGTGCCAATTTTCGTCCTTACATTAGTCCAGTGGATTTTAATCCCTCTTTCCTCCATCAGCATGGCCATCTTCTGGTAGACGTTTGACATTTGAAGTTTGACAATCACTTGCCGCGCTCACATTGTTTACGTGTTCGTTGCGAATGCCATTTTTTGTAGTGGTAATGAGTGGAACAGCATGAAATAGGAACATCCCCAGCCGACGGGGGAATATTTTGAGAAAATTTGGCACGGCAAGTTCTTACGTACCGTCTGTGACGGTAGACGGTAAACGGTAGGCTATAAGTCATCTTAGAATTGAGTGCAGAATTTTGGGAATTTTATTAACGTAAAAAGTCAGCGCATTATATAGAGTGTTGTGCACATTTAGTATGGCTTGCTTGGATGAAAATCTGTTTGAAAATATGCATAATCCGCTGTCTAGTTATAAACACTTGCCACTGGCATAACCAGAACACCTACTCCTTTCCATTCATGGATCAGACAGACTCACTTAACAGTGAATACGATGACGGCGAACATTTCTAGGGTACAGTGCCTCAAAAAACACTTTTGCTTCATTTTTTCCAGTCTTTGATGTGTGCAGAGCTGAGTGAAAATCTGTGTACAAGCCTTTTAAGCAGCTCTGTTAGTAATACAACTTTGTTATACTCTGTACCGAAGGTACATAGAGTATTATAAGTTTGTGCAAAAGTATGTAACATCCAGAAGTAAGCATCTCCGACCCCATAAAGTATATATATTCTTGATCAGCATCAACAGCCAAGTCGATATAGCCATGTCCGTCTGTCCGTCCATATGAACGCACAGATCTCAGAGATGGTAAGAGAAAGAGGTTTGACATGTATGGGACATATGCTTCTTATGTCTGCAGGCAGATCAAGTTTATTTTCAATTTTGGCCACGCCCCCTCCCGCCCCCGCAATTTAGAAAAAACGTCATATCTCCCACAGTTTTGAAGATAGATGGCTTGTTCCTTCTGGACATATTTAGTTATTAGAATAACTTATCGATCCGCGCCAAAGGAATGAAGAAGATCGGATGAACGGTTTTCGAGTTATGATCAAAAGACAAATTTTCTTGGTACAGAGTATGTTATAGTCGGGCTTGACCGACTTTCTTTCTTGTTATACTCTGTACCGAAGGTACATAGAGTATTATAAGTTTGTGCAAAAGTACAAAAAGTATATATATTCTTGATCAGCATCAACAGCCGAGTCGATATAGCCATGTCCGTCCGTCCGTCCGTCTGTCTGTCCGTATGAACGCACAGATCTCAGAGATGGTAAGAGAAAGAGGTTTGACATGTATGGGACATATGCTTCTTATGTCTGCAGGCAGATCAAGTTTATTATCAATTTTGGCCACGCCCCCTCCCGCCACCGCAATTTAGAAAAAACGTCATATCTCCCACAGTTTTGAAGATAGATGGCTTGTTCCTTCTGGACATATTTAGTTATTAGGATAACTTATCGATCCGCCAAAGAAATGAAGAAGATCGGATGAACGGTTTTCGAGTTATGATCAAAAGACAAATTTTCTTGGTACAGAGTATGTTATAGTCGGGCTTGACCGACTTTCTTTCTTGTTTTATTAATGTAATTTGGTTTGTTGGGAACTTTCTCTTGCTGCTCAGACTTTGACTTAAACTTTGCCAGAATTTTGACATCTTTTGCCCACTTACCTCAAAGTACTCTAACAGTTTCATTTCTGCTTAAAGCCGCTTGGCATTTCAATTGGCCTTTTGCTGTCGCCATCATCAGTCGCTACCGCCCAGCTTTCCTTCCAGCCTTCGCATGGCTCACGTTATTTAAGGATTAACATCATTTTGTGCCTGCCTTGCAAAGGTTTTTTCTTTTTTTTGCAGGATTAAATGCTGCCGTCTGCTGGTTTTTTTTTCGTTTTTGAATTGATTGCATTGCACTTTTTGTTGTTGTTGCATAGTTGGCACTGATGCGCCGCCTCCTCCTGGGTAACAAAGTGATTTTTATGGCTTGCCATGGCATTTGCATGTGCGAGTGCACTTTGATGTGTCCGCACTTTAATGGCTTGGCCATATATCAAAAGCATTCAATGTCAGACAGCCTGCTCGCAGCTTTAACACGCATACGCCCCGTGGGCTTGGAAATTATCTATCTTAGATCAACACACACACACACACACCAAAGCGCAACCTTTCACTCGTTCGCCTATCCTGGCTTTCCCATCTGCCTCCACAAATAACTCGATCGGCGAGGCACTAAATTGATTAACAGTAGCCCCCTCCTGAACTGTCAGCGCTCCCGCTTCCCGGAATGCCTTCCTTCCATTTACATGCCATAATTTTTAAATGTCACCAGTTTACAAAAGCCCTGACCATTTGATTTTGACCGCTTGGCTACCTGCCTGCCTGCCCCTCAGCCTCCGAGAACCCTAAATGAACTCATCCCTTTTGGCTTCGTTCGCATAGACAAGCGATATCATATTTATTTGGCTCTTTATTGAGCTGCAACCTGTCGCAGCCCGGTCATTTCGGGTTGGCAGATTTATGTGTTTGATGGCTCTGCCCAGATACGGAGATGGCTCTGCCCAACGGCCGAATTTCAGGGTAATTTGTTGGGTTTTTCCCTTTGTTGGGTCGCGGTCGATTCGATTCTTTCAAACTGTTGGTGGCATGTAGGATTTTGGGTCTTTGGCTACCTTTTTTTCTATTTCCCCTCTCTGTGCGCCTCCTTCGCGCGTGTTATGAAGATGTTAGGTTGGACAGTTGTTCGTTCGTGGTCAACCCCTGAAATATGTTTTGTTGTAATAATTCCTATCTTTTCACATTTGGTTAGTTCTCTATTTGCTCAAGTGGGTCTTTATTACCCCTAATGTTAACATGTGCCAAAGGACAAAGGGAATTGAGCTTGGCAAGGACCTCACTAGGCGTTTGGCCAGCTCATAAATCATGCGACAAGTTTTGGTCTGTTTAGTCGGGGCATAATTTATGTGTCTTTGTTTTGTGTCAGTTGTGAATTTTAATAGTTAGAACTAAAGCCTCTGGAGGAATGTTTCAAAAGAAGGCTATAGTTTTCTAGTAGGAAGGGTCTTTTCGCTTTATTAAAGTAGGAAACATATATTTGAGCAGGGGTCGGCAATTGGAGCAGAGACGTTGGCAGATTTTCTGCTCAAACTCAAATCGAAAGTGACTGTTTTACTCTTTGTTGGCAGGGGCGTGCTGCACCCTGAGTTTCCGACACGGTGTAATACAGTCAATAAGGAATATTACCTGCAGCTAATGCGCAATTTTCGCATTACTTTTCAAAAAAAACTTATTTTCGAATGCATTCTGAGTCGCTGCTTAACCACAGATCCAGAGCATAGTCACCTGGCTTCTCAACACTCGGAGAAAAATTTATGAATTTTAGTTTAATGTCAAAAGTGCGATAAGTATGAAAATTACTTATCCTCTTGCAAAATACTGGATCCAAATATGAATTCTTGATTTGAGAGCTTCAATCCCTGAATCAAGTACGAAACATTCTCAAATCAGGTACTAAAATTCTTAAACGAATTGCTTAAAATACTCAAATTAATTTCATTAAATAAAGGAAAGTTAACTTCGGACGTTTTTTAACCAATTTGAAGGACATATCCACTGAAAACCAACAAGTTTTTCTCTACTTTTGTATGACAGCTATACTATATAGTTATCCGATTTCGATCAAACTTAGTGGAATCATAGAAAAGCATAGCAAACTAAGAAATACAAAGTTTGAAGGCGTTTCCATTGAAAACAAAAGTGTTTTTCTCGCTAAAACTAGTTTCTCGACCGATCATTCCTATGACAGCTATAACCTATAGTCATCCGATTTTGACAAAACTTTACAGAATTGTGTGAAAGCTTATAAAATAAATATATGCCAATTGTAAAGTGGTTTACATTGAAAACAAAAAAGTTTTTCTTACTAAAACCATTTTTCTAACCTTACTTTTCTATGGCAGCTATACTATATAGATGTCCGATTTTGACCAAATTTGGCAGAATGATGGAGAAGTATTGAAAACTAAGAAATAAGGAGTTTGGAAACGTTTTTCTCACTAGAGCTAGTTTTTCGACCGATCGTTCCTATGGCAGCTATATGTTATAGTCATCCGATCCGGCAGCATACTTGTACCAGAAGACTTCGTGCAAAGTTGGATCACGAAAGCTTTAAAACTGACGGAGGAGATAGCATAGAAACAGACGGACAGACGGACATGGCTATATCGACTCAGCTCGTCATGCTGATCAAGAATATATATACTTTATGTGGTCGGAAATGCTTCATTGTTTGCGTTACAAGCATCTGGACAATTTCAATATACCCTCTGCAAGGGTATAAAACTGTGCGCCTCACCTTAGTTGTTGTACGAACGAAACTTCTCAGTTTCTTTGCCTTACTCCCCTCGCCTACAAATCCACAAACTCAGTACGAATTTCGGTCGATTTTAAGAGTAAAGTTATGGAATATTCAAGAGCGAATATTTCTGGATGTACTCTTTAATTTTGTTAAGCTTGAAAGGTGTATTTAAAAAAAAAGAAACGGTTTAAGACCGTTCAATTCTGATATAAGGGACTTCTTTAAGCACCATTCCCCTTTACACCCAGTTTTTCGACTGTTTTTTCAACAGTTTTGTACTAGCAAACACAAAGCCACAACAATTTAGACCAAATTGTTAATGGTTCAAGAAAAAAAATCTACAAAATTCAGCAATGGCTGACGGTATCATAAGAAAAGCACTAACTGAAATTCGCTTTAATGGGACAATTGTTTTAGATACCAAATCCCTAAGAAATGCTTCGACTCATTATTTCATTAGCGACTAGAGTCTTTATGTGCCCTTGGTGCGCTCATCCACCTTGGAAATTGCAGCTTTGCGATTATTTTTGCCAAATTTTATTGGAATTTTTCAAAATGTTGGTTATTATGTTATGATGGTATTTTTAGACCAGGTTTGAGTTTTTGTCTGCTCTTAATGTGAAAGGAGGTTTCTGCCACTTGCTCTTTGCAAACTTTAAAAGACAAATAGCTCAAATTGCACAAATAGCAATTTTCTATAGGTTACTTGACTGGCTCGTCTCTTTCATACCCGAAGTTAACATAGATTCGTAGGGAATAATAAGTAAACACTTGGACGAAATGCAGAGAATGAAAGTGTACAGGGTTGTCCATATTCGACGGACCCATCTGGCAACGCCATAACTTTTGACAGAGATGTCAGATCGCTTAATGACATACCGCGTTTGAAGCGTCAGTCCAAGCAGATTTTTACCATGGAACAATACACGCCACGCGAGCGCTCTGAAATAGTTGAAATTTACATTCAACAGAACAAGTCAATTGTGAAAACTCAACGTGCTTTTAAAACGTGCCCATTTCACATTGAATGGGACCGTAAATAAGCAAAATTGCCGTATTTACGCCACTGAAAATCATCAGGAGATTCAAGAAGTGCCTCTTCATGACGAAAAAGTCACAGTTTGGTGCGGCGTTAGTGCGAAAACGGTCATTGGGCCGTTTTTCTTCCAAAATGAAAATGGCCATGCTGTTACCATCAACCAGGAGCGTTATCGCGACATGATGACCAATTTTGTGATGCCAATTATTCGTCGAAAGCGTATGAGGCAGTTCTGGTTTCAACAAGACGGCGCTCCACCGCACACAAGTCGCATAACAATCGATTTTCTGAAGAAATTGTTTCCGGGCCGTTTGATGTCGAAAAGTGGTGATTTGGACTGGCCACCGCGTTCGCCCGATTTGACGCCGCCTGACTTCTTCTTGTGGGGATATTTGAAGTCAAAGGTTTACGTTAACAAGCCAAGGACCGTAGAAGAGCTCAAGGACAACATTCGTGAAGAAATAGCCGCTATTCCGGCCGAAATGTTGGCGAAAACGATGGAAAATGCTGCAAAAAGGGCACAATACGCCATCAACGCCAGAGGCGGCCATTTGAGAGATATCATATTCAAAAATTGATGTAAACAAATCTACTTGGAACAAATTAAATGATTAAGATTGCCAATCGCCAAATTTTTATTTTTTTCTTTGATTTTTTTAAAAAAAACATGGGTCCGTCGAATATGGGCAACCCTGTATATACTGAAAAGAGATGTACTGTTATTGGTTAAAGGAACAACTTGCACATATATCAATTTTACTGAGATTTACTGAGCACTTAACAACCAAAACGATCACCTAAAGGTGAGTTGCACATATAACTGTTTACTATGCAACGTTTTGAAAGTGGAGTATAGAAACGCCTGGATCAGTCCTCTCTTAGGTGCTTGATCTTACGCCCACCCGCCCAATAAAATATGCCTTGCTTAGTTTCTCGCCTTATACATTATGTATATATATATGTATGTATATATATATTTGTAATAACTCTCTAGTGTATATATAAATTAAAATAAATAAATACATTTTTATTTATTTTTCTTATTAATTTTTTTGTTGGTTTTTGTTTTTGCTTTTGCTTTTGTTTTTTTTTTCATAATATTAATAATAATAATTATCATTATTATCATCATCATTGTTATCATTGTTATCATAATTATGCTTGTCGGTAAAAACTCAGTTTTGTTGTCTTTCGTCTCATTTAGATATCGTAGCTGCAGTTGTTGTTGTTCGAGTTTGTGTAATTACATTTATGAGTTAGTTTAACCATGACGTCATAATAATAATAATAATAATCATATTGTATAACATATTATTTTATGTCTCCTTATGGTCTGTCTGCCGCCTTCGTCGCCCTCCTCCTCCTCCTCCTCCTCCTCCTCCGCTCTCCAACGTACTCAACATTCATTCTTTTTACTTGTCAACATTTTAATTATTATTATTCTCTTTTATCTTGTTTTTTTGTTTTGTGTCATTTAACAAACAGAGCAACAAACAAAGAAATGCACCACAGGAGCACATTAGTTTCCCTCGTTCCTAACCTAGCTACCTCGGGACTAGCCAACAAAGCGTCTTCTGTACGGGTGAGTGAGTGAGTGGGTGTGTGGTGTGTGAGCGTGAGTGTGTGCGATTTTTGGTGCTACTTGAGCAGTTTGGTTCACTAACTTAGTTGGGTTTATACCTCTATATACCTCCTACCTATGTATATATCATGATTAAGCTGATTTTGCGCACTTTCGAAAGCTTTCCACTTTTAGTTTGTGTGTGTTGTGTGTAGTTCGTGGTCTATTTAGTAGGGAGATTCTCATAAGAATGGCAAAATGTTTGCATTATTTGATTTGCTATGGCAACTACGTGAAGAGGTGATAAATTGCTTACGGGTTTGCTTACTCAAGGAATGCGTTTGGCGAACCAAAAGAGTTTGTGCATCGTTTTGTAAAAAGGAAGATTTTGATGTGTTGTGTTCAATGCACAAAACTCCTTTGTCCTCCTTCGCTCTCTCTCTCTCTCTCGCTAGCCTAGACTACTTACAAGCTAGTTTGCATTTTAGGTTTGTGTTTTTGTAAATTATTGTTATGTACATTTAGACATACAGTACTAGAAGTTGAGTTAGAATATTCGAATGGTCAGTGAAACGGTGTCAATTAGTGTTGGTGCAATTCGTTGTTTAAAAAACACAAAATTAATGCAAGGCCTTTTTCAAAATCAACAGAAATTCGAATCAAAGGAAATGTGGGAAACAAGCTGCTGTCAATTCTACTTCCTTTCAAAGTTTTGTCGATTCAAATTAGTTAGCCTAAATCAAAGAACTTTTCTAAGGAAGAGGAATTAAAGTTAAAGTCGGCCAGGCACGACTTTGATATAACCATTACTCGAGTGTGTGAGCGGTGCAAGGAAACAAAATCAAGAAAATTTGTACTTGAAACAAGTATTTTCAGTTTCAAAAGTTGTATGACCAGGGAAATTCTTGATTTAAGTACAAATTTCTTGAATCAAGTTGACGTAACCCAGGATTTTTAAGACTTTCGCTTTATATTCATACCGTCTTCATACTTAAATCAAGAATTTTCAGTCTCACAAGTTCATTGAGCCAGGAAATACTTGATTTAAGTACGAAGTTCTTGTACCAAGTTGACGTATCCCTGGATTTCTGATACTTTAGCTTTATATTCATACCGTCTTCATACTTAAATCAAGAATTTCCTGGCTCAACGAACTAGTGAGACCTAAATTAAGAATTTTCAGTCAGAAATTCTTGATTTAAGTACAAATTTCTTGAGTCAAGTTGACGTAACACAGGATTTTTAAGACTTTCGCTTTATATTCATACCGTCTTCATACTTAAATCAAGAATTTTCAGTCTCACAAGTTCATTGAGCCAGGAAATACTTGATTTAAGTACGAAGTTCTTGTACCAAGTTGACGTATCCCTGGATTTCTGATACTTTAGCTTTATATTCATACCGTCTTCATACTTAAATCAAGAATTTCCTGGCTCAACGAACTAGTGAGACTTAAATTAAGAATTTTCAGTCTCACTAGTTCGTTGAGCCAGGAAATTCTTGATTTAAGTACGAATTTCTTGAATTAAGTTTGCAAATCCCAATTTTTTTGTTATATTCAACCGTCTTAATACTTAAATCAAGAATTTGAAGTCTCAGAAGTTCAATGAGCCTGGAAATTCTTGATTTAAGTACGAAGTTCTTGTACCAAGTTGATGTACCCCAGGATTTCTAACACTTTCGCTTTATATTCATACCGTCTTCATACTTAATTCAAGAATTTGAAGTCTCAGAAGTTCAATGAGCCAGGAAATTCTCAATTTAAGTACGGCTTTCTTGAATCAAGTGGAGATATCCCAGGATTTCTGTTACTTTAGCTTTATATTCTAACCGTCTTCATACTTAAATCAAGAATTTTCAGTCTCACTAGTTCGTTGAGCCAAGGAAATTCTCAATTTAAGTACGAAGTTCTTGTACCAAGTTGATGTATCCCAGGATTTCTAACACTTTCGCTGTATATTCATACCGTCTTCATACTTAAATCAAGAATTTGAAGTCTCAGAAGTTCAATGTGCCAGGAAATTCTTAATTTAAGTACGAAATTATTTAATCAAGTTTCCCGTCTTAATGCAAATTGGTCAGTTTATACATACACTAAGAGACAAATCTAGAAAAATCGTTCTAAAATCAAGAATTTTCAGTCTCAAAAGTATGAAATTCCTGAATCAAGAACATGTATACTTAAATCATGATTATGCAGCCTCAAAAGTTAAATGAGCCAGGCAATTCTTGATTTAAGTACGAAAATCTTTAATCAAGTTAGCAGATTCCAGGAATTGTGAATCTATCGCTTTAGATTATCCCGTCTTAATGCAAATTGGTCAGTTTATACATACACTGAGAGACAAATCAAGAATATGCGTTCTAAAATCAAGAATTTTCAGTCTCAAAAGATCGAAATTCTTCAATCAAGTTAACAGACGCTGGGATTTTTGACTTCTTTGCTATATTTTATCCCGTCTTAATGGTAAACTTATCAGTTTATACACACACTGCGAGAAAATCAATGAAAATTCCTGCCTCAATCAAGAACTTAGAGTCTCAGAAGTTGAATGAGCCTAAAAAAAGTCTTGATTTAAGTACGAAATTCTTGTATTAGGTTAACAGCCGCAAAGATTTCTAACACGAAAGTGTTTATATTATAGTCTCTTAATGGAAATTGATCAGTTTAAACATACACTGGAGAAAAGTCAAGGAAATTCTTACTTGAATCATGTATGTTAAGTCTCAAAAGTTCAATGAGCCATTTAATTACGCATTTAAGTACGAAATCCTTCAGACAAGTTGAAAAAGCAGAGGCATAGCATATTATCCCGTTTTAATGAAATTTGATTAGTTTAGACATACACTACGACGAAAATCAAGAACATGCGTTCTTAAAACACAACTTTTCAGTCTCAAAAGTTGAATAAGCTATTTAATGCTTAATTTAAGTACGAAATTCTTCAATTAAGTTGAAAAAACCCCAGGATTTCTAACACCTTTTCTTTAAAGTATTCCTTCTTTAAGCAAATTTGTCAGTCTAGACATACACTGAGAGAAAAATCAAAAAATTTCATATTTGAATCAAGAATTTGCAGTTTAAAAAGTTCAATGAGCCATTTAATTCTTCATTTAAGTACCAAATACTATAATCAAGTTGAAAAACCCCAAGATTTCTGACACTTTCGCTTCATATTGTACCCTTCTTATTACCTATATCAAGAATTTTCAGTCTGATAAGTTCAGCGTACCAAGAAATTCTTGATTTAAGTACGAAATTTAGTATTGTAGGCACCTTCGAATTAAACAATTCCATCCTAATGAAAATTAGTCGGATTATTTAAACACTGATTAAAAAAAATCAACAAAACTCGTACTTATATCAAGAATTTTCAGTACAATGAGCCAGTAAATTCTTAATTTTAGTACAAAAATCTTAATTATAGAACGTTACTTTTAAGTCGCGTACTTCTTGATTGCCTTAAGAGTCAGTTAAATCAGTGGTGGGCAGAAAATTTTAGTTTGGAAGCCAATTGGGGCGGCTAGGCTCGGGTTGAGAAGTGAGAAATACGCAATAGATTTGTGGTTTTAACTGGCTTCAAAGCTAGGCAATTGCACTCGAAGCAAGAACTCGCTGCTTTTAACTAATAAAACCAACCGACTCGGATATCGAAATAGGGGGGTATAGCTTTGGCCTGCCCTCATCGACCGCTGCGAGAGAGAGCTGTTTGCTCTCCTGTGCCAGTCCTAGGCATGCGCTCGGCTCGAGTTTGAGTGAAGTGCGGGCCAGGCATGACCATCGCACAATTAGAAGTCCCTATATATATTTGCTGCAAGGTACATTATCTCCGGAAACATCTCATAACTGTGTTCCTTAAGACTATAGAGTGATTAGTACACCTAGGCAGCTATCCCTGGTCTCAGTTTGACCCTCAGCGCATTAGAGGTTATAGATTGACCTCTCCTCTCATCTTGGCAGAACTGTTACCCCGGAGATTTTGGGTCTCCTGGAGAAGACTGAACTTTTGAATGATTTTAGTCCCGCAGTGGAACATGCCACATATGATCAGAAATATATTACAAGTAATGGTTATATATTTTAGTTTAAAGAAAAACAAGCAATTAAATAATTTCAAAATAAAAGAAGGCAACGCAAGTGTTTTGTTTTTCTTTTTTTTTTTTATAGTTTTGATAACTTTAACTAATGTTTTTTTTGTTTTTTTTTTGTTGTTTTGTGTTTATTTTGTTTTTCATTTTTCACTTTTCTATATAGTTTTATTAGATGGTACATATACATATGTAGTTTATACGCTAAGCTAAATATTTTGTTTAACAATAAATGTTTAGCTGCTTCTTCTTCTCAACTTAGTTTGTTTTCTTTTGTTTTTCTGTTTTTTCTTTTTTTGCTTACAATTTAACAACGAAAATTAAGTTTTGCAGCTTCTTTGCAATAAGGAACAGAAAATAAATTGGTAAATGAAATTCTATTTCGAAAGAACATAAACTTAATAAGGAGAGGAAAACTATAAAAATGATATTAAGTATATATATATGTATATAGGAATTAATTTTCAAACAAAAACATAATAATCCTTGAACAGATTTTCGATTTTTTAGGAGCTTGATACAAACAGAATTTTGCATGTAAACAAAATTTAGTTATAAGACTTTTCTTCTGACCCAAAAGGAGGTTGTTGTTGTTTCTGATTCATCAATTTGCATTTGCTTTTCGGTTGAGATTTCTAACATAATTAAAACGCATTCAATTACACACACCAAAGCAAGACAACGTGGGTTTGCATTAAAAGTAGATTTGGGGAAGGGGTTAAACTGGGTCTTATACGCGAGGTTGTGGTAGCTTGTTGGCTGTTAATTGGTAGTTTGTTTTTGCCGGTGAAATAAAAACTATTTACACTTAATTTGTGTTTAGAACCTAAGCCATATAAGAGCTCTTAAATCTTATACTGGGTCTTATACGCAAAGATTTACTATCTAGTAGATGTAAAGCGAGATTTGGTAATCAAAATTTGCTACTAGAAGGCTCTAAAACCGATTATAGCACTCAGTATAAGTCTGGTATAAGAGATTTGTTGCGTTCAGTTAACAAAAATGAAGTAAAATAATGTTTACCATTTTTTTTTGGCAATTTATATCCAACTATTTACCCATAATTCTTGTATAAGACCAAGTATAAGAGTTTTATAATCTTCTACTAGCTCTTATACGCGGAGTTTTATTACCCAGTATACATAAAATGAGGTTTAGTAGCACACAGTATGCAGCTAACAGTAGTATAACACACAGTATAAGACTCGTATAAGAGAATTGTTACTTTCAGGGACCCAAAATCAAGTCAAATAAATTTCACCAATTTTTTCAGCAGTTTATATTCAACTATATACCCAAAATTTGTGTATAAGATCTAGTATAAGAGCTTTATAGTCTTATACTGTACTAGTATATCTCTATACTAGTTCTTTTACACGAAATATTAATACCTAGTAGATATAAAATGAGGTTTAGTAACCAAAACTATGCAGTATACAGTAGTAGTACAACACTCGTATAAGAGAACTGCCACATAAAATTAATTTCACCATTTACTTCAACATTTTATATCCAACTAATAACCCATAATTCGTGTATAAGACCTATTATAAGAGCTCTATAGTCTTATACGCGAAATATAAATACCTAGTAGATATAAAATCAGCAGTATACAGTAGTATAACACACAGTATAAGACTCGTATAAGTAAAACTGACACATTTAGTTACCCCAAAATCAAGTAAATTAAATTTCACCATTTTTTTTCGGCAATTTATATCCAACAATCAACCCACAATTCGTGTATAAGACCTAGTATAAGAGCGCTTTAGTCTTATACTAGGTCTTATACGCCAAATATAAGCAACTAGTCGATATAAAATGAGGTTAACTAACTAAAAATATGGCAATTTGTATCCAACTATTTACCTTTAGCGCGTGTATAAGACCTAGTATAAGAGTGCCAATCTAGTTTGAAAGCAGCTTTCGAAATAATAATATTTGGGGGTTGAGATTCTGCCGGGTCTTGCTTCAGCGTTTATTTTCACGAATATATCTGAGGTTTCTATTGGATTCTCTCAGTCTATATACGTTGGATTTGCTTCGGTCCGATCTGAGAAAGCTTTAGTCCGTTTCGCCTGTCCCTAAAAAGTCCATGTAGGCCGTCGTTGTGTGTTCATTTTCATTATTGCTTCTTCGGTACTTGTGATTTTAAAGACTATTCTTGTAATGGCACAAAATATACAGCTTTCCTTTCTTCTTTTTTGTTTTTGTTATGTCATTTTCTTAACTATTTTTATATGCGGAAGATAACAATGGTCTTTCTGTGTGTGTGTGTGTGTGTGTGTGTGTGTGTGTATGGTTAGTATGCTCAGTTTTGCAGTCCCTGCTTTTGTCTTGCCCCTCTTCTTGTCCTGCTGCTGCTACCCCATGGTCATCACTGCGCGCCCTATGCTCCGCTCCTCCTATGCTCTGTTTACCCGCAACTACTTCTTCCGTCCTTCCATCTTCTCCCTTTTCCTCCTTTCTTTTTTTTTTGTTTTTTTGTCAACTACTTTTTATGTTCCACTAGATTAGGTTGCTATTTATATTTATCTTAGGTATGCCGTTATGTGTATGTAGTTTTTCTTGTTGTTCTCGTTATTGTTTAGGCTGAGCGCGTCCGTCCTTGAGCGAACGCTTTACCGCGGACGCGTACCTTTGTAGTTTGGATTCGGATGACGGCTGGGATGACGAGGCGGTGCTGAAAAGAGACGGGAGTTGGAAAGTTGTTAGTTTTTAGCAGGAATCGTCCTTTCAAAAGAAAGCTAAGAGCACGGACTCATAGCTCTTTTTGCTCGCAGCTCTCTAAAGCCAGCACTTGGCTCTGAGCTTGAGAGCTGTAGGTCGACAGCCGGGAGCACTAAAGCTTTCAGCTGAGAGCCACACTTCGGGAGCCAGCTCTCGGCTCGTCCACAGCTTTCAGCTACTGAGCCACCGCTCCCGGCTCATGAGCCACAGCTCTCAGCTCCTGAGCCATAGCTCTCGGCTCATGAGCTACAGCTCCTGAGCCACAGCTCGCAGCTCCTATGCCACAGCTGCCGGCTCGTGAGCCACAGCTCTCGAGTGTTGAGCCAGAACTTTCAGCTAGTGAGCTACAGCTCCCGGGTCATGAGCCACAGCTCTCGACTCATGAGCTACAGCTCTTAGCTCCTGAGCTACAGCTCCCGGCTCATGAGCCACAGCTCTCACCTCCAGAGCCACTGCTCTCAGCTGCTGAAATACAGCTCCAGAGCCACAGCTCGCAGCTCCTGCGCCACAGTTCACGGCTCGTGACCCACAGCTCTCGGGTTCTGAGCCACAGCTTTCAGCTCCCGAGCCACAGCTACCGGCTGGTGAGCCACAGCTCGTGCCTCCAGAGCCACTGCTCTCAGCTAGTGAGCTACAGCTTCCGGCTATCGAGCCACAGCTTTCAGCTTCTGAGCCACAGCTACCGCTCAGGAGCTGAAAGTTGTGGCTCAGGAGCTGGGAGCGGTAGCTCAGGAGCCGAGAGCTGTAGCTCATGAGCCGGTAGCTGTGGCATAGGAGCTGCAAGCTGAGAGCTGTGGCTCATGAGCCGGGAGCTGTGGCATAGGAGCTGCGAGCTGTGGCTCAGGAGCCAGGAGCTGTGGCTCAGGAGCCAGGAGATGTGGCTCAGGAGCCAGGAGCTGTGGCTCAGGAGCCGGGAGCTGTGGCATAGGAGCTGCGAGCTGTGGCTCAGCAGCTGCGAGCTGTGGCTCATGAGCCTGAAGCTGTGGCGTAGGAGCTGCGAGCAGTGGCTCAGGAGCCAGGAGCTGTGGCTCAGGAGCCGAGAGCTGTAGCTCAGGAGCCAGGAGCTGTGGCTCAGGAGCCGGGAGCTGTGGCATAGGAGCTGCGAGCTGTGGCTCAGCAGCTGCGAGCTGTGGCTCATGAGCCGGGAGCTGTGGCATAGGAGCTGCGAGCTGTGGCTCAGGAGCCAGGAGCTGTGGCTCAGGAGCCGAGAGCTGTAGCTCAGGAGCCAGGAGCTGTGGCTCAGGAGCCGGGAGCTGTGGCATAGGAGCTGCGAGCTGTGGCTCAGCAGCTGCGAGCTGTGGCTCATGAGCCTGAAGCTGTGGCGTAGGAGCTGCGAGCAGTGGCTCAGGAGCCAGGAGCTGTGGCTCAGGAGCCGGGAGCTGTGGCATAGGAGCTGCGAGCTGTGGCTCAGCAGCTGCGAGCTGTGGCTCATGAGCCTGAAGCTGTGGCGTAGGAGCTGCGAGCAGTGGCTCAGGAGCTGCGAGCTGTGGCTCAGGAACTGCGAGCTGTGGCTCAGGAGCCGGGAGCTGTGGCTCACGAGCCGGGAGCTGTAGCCCGGGAGCCCAGAGCTGTAGCTCAGTAGCTGAGAGTGGATCTGGAGGCGCGAGCTGCGGCTCAGAAGCCAGGAGCTGTGGCTCATGAGCCGAAGCTGGGAGCAGTGGCTCAGGAGCCGGGAGCTGTGGCTCAGGAGCCGGGAGCTGTAGCTTAGCAGCTGCGAGCTGTGGCTTAGAACCCGAGAGCTGTGGCTCATGAGACTGGACCTGTAGCTCACTAGCTGAGAGCAGTGGATCAGGAGGCGCGAGCTGCGGCTCACGAGCTGTGGTCGTGGAGCCGAGAGCTGTATCTCACTAGCTGAGAGCTGTGGCCTAGGAGCTGCGAGCTGTGGCTCTGGAGCCAAGAGCTGTAGCTCACAAGCCGAGAGCTGTGGCTCACGAGCTCTCGGCTTATTATCCACAGCCAGTGGCCTGTGAGGCAAACCTCTCGACTCGAGAGCCACAGCTCTTAGCTGTGGGCTCAGACAACGACGGCTGTGACTCACGAGCCGAGAGCTCTGCCCAATCAACCCACTTCAATATTCAAATCTGACCCGGGCTTAAATAAATCCTCACTCTAAATGTGTCCTTACCTTGTATCATCATTGTGGTGGGATACATGCCGGCCACCTGTGCCATCTGCGGTCGAATATCATTCGAGGGCGAGCGTCGACTGTTGGGCAAGGCCACCGAGGGCTGTGGAAAACAACAAGAACCCCAAATTAAACTTCAGACAACTTTCCCGGGACAAGCAACACTCACATGCGCATAGTACGTCTGGCCATACTTGAAGTACACACCGGACGCCGCGTTCGGATTGTATCCACCGAGAGCAGCTGCAGCGGCCACTCCGCTTAGCACCGCTGCCGTCGTAGCCTGATGGGTGCCAGCAGCAGAAGCGGCGGCGGCGGCAGCAGCGGCGGCGGCGGCAGCGCTGTGGTGCAGCTGAGCTGGAATGTGCGAGGCGCGCGGTCCACCAGGGCCACCAGCAGCTGCGTTGTTGCCACCAGCGCCATGGCCACCGCCTCCACCGCCGCCGTACAGCGAGGGTGGCGAGGCATTCAATGTGGCACCCGTGGCCTGATCCACGACCACATACTGGGTGCCCAGGGCGGGGGTATTGCTGCCCCCGGCTCCACCTGAAATACTGTTGGGCGAATTGTTGCTGCTCTCGTGGCTGCCATTGCCATTGGCGCTGGGCGAGTTCCTCTGCGAGACGCTGCGCCGGAAGTCGGCGTTGATGGACTTCTGACTGCGAAAACTGGCGGCTCCCGCGTTCAGGCGTATGGGTGGCTTCGTTTCATTGTAGCCTGGATTTGTGGGCGTGCTGGCATAGCTGGGCGGTGGTCCACTGATGAGAGGCAGCTGCTGTGGTTTGCCCTTGTTCAGAGCGTGCGGCGGCGGGCCGCGATGGTGGTAGCAGGAGGAGGAGCTGGTGGAGGCTCCCAGTTGGATGCTGCTGCTGGGCGAGGCTCGCGGCGTGGGCTCATTGTTTGAGTTCAGCAACGGGGTCTTGGCTCCCGTGGGCATGCCGCTCAAAGGCACCGAATGGCGTGGATTATAGCCACCCGGATGATAGGCCTTGCGCACGCCGCCCATTCCGCCGCTGGCACCGCCCGCCCCTCCGCCATTGTTGCGCTTGTCATAGACATAGCCACCGCTCTCGTTGCTGCTCTGGCTCTGGTAGTAGTGCGGAGTGGAGCTGTTGCTATGATAGCCCACTGATCCGCCGGCTCCTCCCGCGTTGCTGGCGCTGCCACTGTTGGTATTCGGCGCTGGTGGGGTACTGAACAGAGGAGCCTGGCGGCCGGGGGCCGCTGGTGTGCTGGGCGCCGACTGGGAGGCACCCTGATCCATCGAACCACCACTGGCCGGATAGAAGGGCGCGGCTGTGATCAGGGCATGAGCATGCGGGGCCGTCTGCGCCGACTGCACAGGCTGGGGCTGCTGCATCACCGACTGCTGCCCCGGCTGAGGACCCGCCTGGCCCGCTGCTGCTGCGGCTGCTGCAGCCGCTGCATAGGGAAAGATGTTCGTTGGGATCAGAGCCGTGGCGTGTTGGGCCGGCAGGGCATACACATGGGCTCCAGCTGCCGCAGCGGCGGCGGCGGCGGCAGCACTGAGATCAGAGTTGGTCGCTCCTCCGCCATGGGCCAGCGTCAGAGTGGGTAGGGCATGATATGTTGTGGTGCTGCCCGCAGATGCAGCTATTAGCTGGGCCGCTCCCGCACCCGGATGATGGCCCGCATTCGCATGCCCAGCTGCCGTTGTGGGGTAGCTGGGATTGTAGTGTATGGAACCGCCACCGGGAGTGCGCTTGACGCGCCCATTGCCAGATCCACCGCCGCCGCCGCCCATGTAACCACCAGTCTGCTGATGCTGCTGCTGCTGCCCAACCTGAGCAACTGTAGGCGGACCAGCCGCTTGCTGCTGCTGCTGCTGCTGTTGACCCTGTGCGGTTGCCACTGGCGTGGGAGCCTGGCCGGGTGCTGTTTGCTGTGGTGCAGCCACCACCGAATGTTGTGGCACATAGCAGGGTATCGGATGGTAGTACGGATAGGAGTAGCTGATCGGGTACGTGGCCATGGGCAGTTGCTGCAGCTGGGCACCTCCGCCCGCCGGCTCGCTGGTATAGATCAACGGTCCCTGATAGATGGGGCCACCGTTCGGGGCGGCTGCCGCAAACTGGGCGGTCGGATAGGCGGCCGCTGTCATCGGCATTACCGTGGTGGCCGGATGATGACCGCCGGGTGTCTGGTAAATGGCCTGGGCAGGTATAAGACCCTCACGTTGCTGCTGGGCCGGATCGAAGACAGGTATCATGTAGGTGCCACCGGGTAGCTCACCACCCGGATCCTGCGAGGCGAAAAGCGTTTGCGTGGGCTGATGACTGCTCGCTGTGAGTTGGAAGAGAGGCTGGGAGCCGGCACCGGCGCCGGTGCCAACACCAGGCTGTGGATAGGCGGTATAGACCATGCCCTGGGGTACCGCATAAATGCTGCCATCAGGCTAAATGGGGGGGGGGGAGGGGGAGAGAAGAAGAGATGGGAGGTTAGTGAAAGGATAAGTAGTATGTGTTGCCCGCACGAGAACATGCCACATACAACTGACCGTTTTCCAGGTCTTATTCCTCCGTTCTCGTTACCAAACCAAGTTAGGAGTTCATTTGATCCACTTACCC
Source organism: Lordiphosa fenestrarum (assembly GCA_035044985.1). Taxonomy (NCBI): domain Eukaryota; kingdom Metazoa; phylum Arthropoda; class Insecta; order Diptera; family Drosophilidae; genus Lordiphosa; species Lordiphosa fenestrarum. The sequence continues at coordinate 235,849 of JAWNNO010002549.1, read as the reverse complement.
CCTGCTGATATGTAGTGGCACAGTAGGGTGCAGCGCTGTTCGGTGTGGTTGTTGTATGAAAGACGGTGGATCCATCCGGAGCCTGATAACTTTGCGTATAGGTCCAGGTGGTGGCTTTGGGCTCCTCATTCACATGACTCGGACCACTCGGCTGGCCGTGATGACCGTGACCGTGACCGTGACCGTGAACGTGACCATGACTCTGACTAGCTGGCTTCACCTCGCATTGACTGTAGGGCGTTGAGCTGGGTGACACCGATTGTATGTCGCAGTTCACCTGCGTGTTGCTGGCGGTCCCACTCGAAAGGGGTGTCTCTCTGGGTGTCACCTCTAGGATTGCCACTGCTGTGGCCGCCTCTTCCACCGGTTCTGCCGGCTGCACGGGCACCGTCATCACCACCTCCACCTCCTTCTCTGCCCCAGCACAGCAGGCCGGTATGTTCGGACTAGTCGCCTGGTTCTTGTACTTCTGCACCTCGATGCGATCATAGTTTTTGGTGGAAGTCGATGTGGTAATGCTCAGGCAGGCCGTGGCACTGGCCAAACTATCACAATCGTCGCCCTTGATGCTGGCCTCCAGGCTGGGCGGCTGCTGCTGCTGATCATTCGGATAGACCACCTCATAGCCTTCGGAGCAATCTACGCCCGGGGACTGTGCCTCTTCGGCATAGCTTTCGGTTGAGCTGCAGGAGAGCTCGTTCTGGGCATAGAGCTGCTGTTGCTGCTGCGGCGGTGGCGGAGGCGGAGGCTGTGGCTGGTGCTGCTGGTGCGGCTGGTGCGGCTGATGGGGCGACGATCGGCGATAGTTCACATAATTGCCAGAGTTGCCACCAGATTGATAACTGTTGCCCGCATGCTGCTGCAGTGCCTGATTGGGCGGCAAATTGGACGGGTCGTAGTGGTAGATGGAGCTGGAAATAGGCAACGGGAAGGATTAGTATTGGGGCTACAGCTGGTGTTAGGGTTCAGTGGTGTTCTCGCTCTTCTCTGGGCATGCAAAAACAAAGTATGTTTACAGAAAGGAAAGTACAGTCTCGGCTCAAGCGTTTTGCTGACAGAGTTGCCACTTGGTTGCATTTTTTGTTTTTGCAGTGAGGCGACGGCAGCGACAGACACTGATGTAGTTGTATTATTAAATAAAGTATTCGGAAAAAACAACAACAACAAATGACGATGCACAATGCAATTGGAACGAACAACGATTAGGATTAGACGACAACAGTGGCAGACGATAGATACATTTGTTTATTGTGTGTTGTTTGTTATTCTTCGGCAGAAGGCAGGCGGGAGAGAGAGTCAGAGAGAGAAAGAGAGAGAGTGTGTGTGTGTGTGGGTGTGTGTGAGAGAGAGCAAGCTGGGTGATTAGAATGCTGTTGGCTCACTTGCTCAACGACTCGCTGCTTGCTCTCCTGCCAAGCAACTGAGCGAGCAACTGAACCAAAAGAAGAGCCAGACAGGTGATTAACTGTACAAAGTCCCTTCTCTCTTTTTTCTCTTTGGTCAGACCGAGATTCGTTCTGGTGAAAGTGGTGTCAATGAGGCGGCTGTGGTTTGGTAGTGAAGCGTTCTGAGCGCGCGGTACGAGAGATGTGGCATTTGGTGTCGATTATTTTGAGTTTTAGGCAGATAATTTACAAAAACAACATCGAAATCGAATAATTATAATTATGTATATATAGTTGATATAATAATATTATGGAATTAGATATAAATAAGTAGTAAAATTTCTAAATATTATATGGCTAAACCGTGTTGTGAGATAGAGCAGCGTTAAGCAAAACTTGCAAAGTGTTTGGGGGGGGGGGGGGGGAGAGGAAGGCGCATTGAAAGAGAACTAACAAAACTTTTTGGATTCAAAAGTCGAAGAAAAAGCCTGTAATTGAAACAAAACATTTGTATTTAAGTCCCTTCTAAAGTAAATAGTGCTCAATAGCTAGAAGGATTTTCAGTAAATCTCTTTGCCCAAAGCCAAAGAGTTACTTGAACCACAGAGAACTCCAACAAGGAGTCGCTTTATGTATGGATGTCGGATGCCCCTTACACTTGGCCTATGTAGACTTTGCTTAAGCCTTCGACAGCTGAAGCAAAGCGTGCATATGCCAGGGATTGCGAAGGAGAGGTCATCCGGAATACCGGACAAAACTGTTTTCCCGCATCAAAGCAATATCCGAAAGCGCAGCCTTTTCCAGTTCTGTGTGGCGTTTGGCAGGGATGTTCTCTGTTTCCTACTGACCCTGTCTACTATGCGGCTAGCACCTAGCTGACAACAATGCTGCGGCAAACGATATTGGAAGCCTTTGCAATTAGACGAAACGATCTGTGTCCTACTGTCCCTGTCTACTATACGACGCGCACCCAACAACAGTGGCATCAGGTGGCTAATGACAACAAACCTGCAGCCTTTGGGCTATACAGACGATATATATGCCAAGCAATGGTTTTCTTACTGTCCCTGTCTACTATGCGACTAGCAGGTGGCTTATGACAACATTCCGGAATTTGGGCTATAAAGACGATATTGGATGCCTTCTAAATAGCCGAAGCAATCTGTTTCTTACTGTCCCTATCTACTATACGACAAGCACCCAATTACAGTGGTAGCAGGTGGCTAATGACAACATATCTGCGTCATCTGGGCTATACATAGGCTAACCTACTGTCCCTATCTACTAAGCGAAAAGCATCCTACAACAGCGGCATCAGGTGGCTAATGCCAACAACCCAGTGGCATCTGGACCACAGACAGACGATAAATATGACTCCTTAGAAATAAGCCAATCGTTCTGTTTCCTACTGTCCGTGTCTACTATACGCCTAGTATCTTACAGTGGCGGCTAATGAATCTAACCCTGCGGCAAATGGACTATGCCGACGACATATAGGCTAACCTACTGTCCCCATCTACTAAGCGACTAGCACCCAAATCACCCGAACATCCGTCCTAGGCACTGGATTTGGATTAAGCAAGTACAGAAATTCAGCTAGCAGCAGAGGGACGAGGCTTGAAGTAGATTCGCGCCTCCAAAAAGCTAAAGATGTCGTTTGGCGATAGCTCAAAATCAGGCTCTTCATGTCGAGTGTAATGCCAGTGCTTCTATAACTTGTAAACCGACGACCGACCGACGCATATTCTAGCCTGACAGCGTACGGAGTTACGAGCTATTCAGAAGAGCGAATTTGCTAGTTTCGAAAAACAGAGAACAGAACAACATTGCTAGAGAAGGCAATGGAATGGAAACCGTTGGACGAAGACGATCGGACAACTGGCAGACCCCCAGAAACTTGGAGGAGAACTGTTGATAGAGAAGCGAAAAGCAACATGAAAAGTTGGGAAAAACTAAAAGCGATGGCCAAGAACGGAGTTCGCTTGAAGAGCTGGGTGCTTAAGACCCAGCTACGGTTAGGATTAGAGTCTGATATCGTGCTCTCTGCAAGGGCAAAGAGTGAGTGTGAAGAATTCGAGAAGAGCAACGACCAAAAGGGGCAAGGACATGGAGGACGGCCTAACGCTGTCTTGTGAAAATCAACTAACAACTGTTTTAATGTACAACAACGAAGCTCTAATGGATCCTCTATGGACAAGTTGCAAGTATTTGCAATTGGCAACAAAAAGGAAAAGCAACTTAAACAAAAAACGAAACAACAAAATTATTCGTTCACGCTATTTCGCACAGTTAAATGGAGAGTTGGAGAGGAGGCATCTAGATTTTTGTGTGTGTTCTTTGTTTGGTTTTTGTAAATTACCCGTCTGCATTGACAATTGGTTGTAGGGTTTGCGGATCTATGAGGACGCTGCCAATTGGCACATTCGAGATGTCTGTGACGGCCCAGACGAGTCTCGATGCTGAGGAGTTGTTGTTGTTGTTGTTGTTGTTGTTGTTGTTATTGTTGGACGATGTTCTTTGTGCTCCTCCTCCTAAACGATTGGAGGTGGGCTGGCTTAGCTCCGGCGTCTGCCTGTCGCTGCCGTAGCCGGTGGGCGAGGGCGTGACGGAATCGGAGCGCACGGATTGGGTGCGTGTCTTGTAGCTGGATGGGGAGTTGGTTTAAATGTTGTTGGTTGGTTGGTTGGTTGGTTGGTTGGTTGGTTGGTTGTTGTTGTTGTTGTTGGGGGGATAGCATACAAAAATGTTGAATTTGATTTTTTGGGCGAGAGCGCTTGTGGGTTAAAATGAATCCCTGTGGCTTACACTTACCCACTGCTGGATGGTGACAGCCGCCAAGGTGTGCTGGTGCTGCCAGTTGAATCCTGTTTGGCAAATCCCCCGCGTCCGCCGCTCTTGCTCGAATTGGTGGAATCTCCACGTGGCAGTGGATTACCACCGGGACCCCCAGCACTGGGTGGTCCTCCATAGTTGCCGAAATTATGAGATTTGGGCACAGCACCACCAGATCTCATGCCGCCATCACGTGACTCCGTGGACTGGAAAGAAGAGGCATTATGTCAGGTCTAAATCTCTCTAGCAGCTTCTGCTGATTTGATGGCTTACATTCTGCATCTGCAGCATTTTGCCATTGGGCCGCTTGGGCCTGGGTTGTTGTGGCGGCTGCTGCTGCTGCTGCTGCTGCTCCCAACCGCCATAGCACTCCTCCTCACCGTAGCCATCGTGATTGGCAGTGCGACTAAAGATACGACTACGCGCACGATCATAGTCCTCCTCCCTCTCCTCAAAGCTTTTGGCCTTGCGATCCAACATCATACGCTCGGGACATAGATAGGGAGACTGACGCATTTCATCGAAGCTGTGTGTGTCCCTCTTGAGAATTGACTTGCGGGCATCTTCCCGATGATCACCCCTTACCATTGACTTGAAGCGCGTCTGTAGGAGTAGGAGGAGAGGTAATTAGTTGAGAAATTAGGTAAGATATTCTGTTGGGCTCACCTCTGGTATGCGTGTGCCTTTGGTAACGGCCACAATCACACACTGTTGAGTCTCGGAGTCCACATTGTGCTCCATGCCAAAGAAGGCGGCCGTACGATGTATCAGCATGCGATTGTATGAGGAGGCTGGCGGAAAGCGATACTCGCAGTCGCGACTGGAGAAGAAGTTGACAAGAAATTGTTATGTAGAGAGAGAGATGTGGATGAAGGAAAGCCAATCGTTGACTTTGCCAAGTTTGTAAAAGTTTGGAGATAATGTATAATTCGCAATCGGCCCTTACACTTGTCGTATAAACGGTCGGTCGGTCAAAATTCCTTTGGAAACAAGAAAGGAAGTCGGTCAAGCCCGACTATAACATACTCTGTACCAAGAAAATTTGTCTTTTGATCATAACTCGAAAACCGTTCATCCGATCTTCTTCATTCCTTTGGCGGATCGATAAGTTATCCTAATAACTAAATATGTCCAGAAGGAACAAGCCATCTATCTTCAAAACTGTGGGAGATATGACGTTTTTTCCATATTGCGGGGGCGGGAGGGGGCGTGGCCAAAATTGAAAATAAACTTGATCTGCCTGCAGACATAAGAAGCATATGTCCCATACACGTCAAACCTCTATCTCTTACCATCTCTGAGATCTGTGCGTTCATATGGACGGACAGACGGACATGGCTATATCGACTCGGCTGTTGATGCTGATCAAGAATATATATACTTTATGAGGTCGGAGATGCTTTCTTCTCGATGTTACATACTTTTGCACAAACTTATAATCTTCTATGTTCCTTCGGTACAGAGAATAAAAATGAATTAATGTTTAATGGCCTTTCCCTATGTTAATTAAGCTTTAACATTAATGTAAACATTTTAACATTATGTTAGCAAACGTCCCGTCTCTTTTCAAATCTTTTCAGAGATTTGTAGATATTGGGCTATTGATGCTGATATCCGCAGCGAGACATCCCAAGGGAGCTCGATGGTGCGGGTACCTATTGTAGCCAGTTTGTACGTTTCCTTCTATGTTGCGATGTCAAGGCACCCATATAAGGTGTATACTGAAGTCTCAGGCAATCCCACTTAGAGATGAGCGGCATTCGGTAACCGCTTTGGTATATGAGTCAAGGGCTTTTTTGGGCGTTCGGAGTATATGAAGACGTTTCCTTCTCTGATTGGTAGTGTGCTAAGGTAGTTGGCTGCTTTCTGGATGGCCACCACCTCCGCCTGGCACACGCTTCAGTGATTAGGAAGGCGGAATGATAAGTTAAAATTTAAGTTGCAGGAAAAGACTCCCCCTTCTACTTTTTTATCAAGCTTAGAGACTTCAGTGTAGATGTATATGGGGAAGGTGGACCCACTAGTGTCGGATTGAAAGATCGTAAGATTGTCTTTTGTGGCTGTTGTGTATTACACGCGTTTTCAATCCAAAGTGTCGCCTTTATTCTTCTCCTTACATGCCGTTATTCGTAATTTACAATCAGGTTGCCAGTAAGTTAATGTGCCCAAATTTCGTACATTCCAAGGCTTATATCGATAGTTCTAAAGATGACAAAAGTGTCGATACTTAACAGTAATTAACACTTTACCCGTTTGGTCAATGATTATGATGAAGTGTCCCGAAGTTCCCCCTGTTTCAAGCACAGGATTTCTCTTAGTCTTAAGGGCTGTTGTTATAGCCAGTTGTTTTGTTATAAGATCTAGTGGTAGGAGGTGGAAAATTGTATTTAGCGCTTCCCTGGGTTTTGTTCGGAAAGCGCCGCTAATACTGATTTCCGCACTTCTCTGTACCTTATGCAATATGTTGAGGACTGTTTGTTTCCCAAACGCCGGCCACCAAACTAATGCTGCTTAGAGTAGTATGAGACGGACCAAGGCTGTGTAAAGCCAGTGTACTATAGAAGGGTTGGAACCCCATTTGCGGCCTATGGCCCTTTTGCACAAAAAAAGGTCAACGGTTGCTTTTTTTATGCGTTCGTTTATGTTGGCATTCCAGAGTAGTTTCCTATCCAGATGTTAGGCATTGTCTCCTAGTTCAAGGCTTACTCCATTGATTTTTGGGGGGGACAAGATCAGGAATTTTGTACCTCCTGGTAAAAAGCACTAGTTCTTCGTCTTTGCTGGGTTTACGCCCAAGCCGCAAGATATTGTCCACTGCGATCTGCATGACTTCACACAGCGTCTGTGGAAATATGCCACATTTAAAGATGGCCATGTCGTCAGTGTAAGCCACCTCTACGTGCCCCTCAAACTCCATAAGCCGCAGCAGTTGGTTAACCTTTACAGCTCATAGTAGCTGAGAAAGAACACCTCCTTGCGAAGGGTCTCCAGTAATCATTATGGTAACCAAAATCAAAATAATAAGAACAGTTTTGTGCCGCAAGTGCAATTGGCCCAAGTTATCTCTGATCATTAATCCAGGTAGCATCATTTTTATACTCTGTACCGTAGGTTCATAGAGTATTATAAGCAGGGATGCAAACCGGTTCTGAGCCGAACCGGTTTTGAACCGAACCGAAACGCTTATTCCAGCTGGTAAACCGAACCGCAAACCGAACCGGCTTCCTTTAAGAATTGCTGAACCAAACCGAAAACCACAAATAAAATCGGTTTAGTTCGGTTCAGTTCTCTGACGAGTTTTAAGACGGGACTCGCTTTCCTTTAGCCAATGATACTTATTAATTTGTGAATTTGAATCGCTTCCCTAAGATCATTTTTCTACATTTCGTTTGGCTCTACATTCTTACCGATGCCGAAACTTTTTAGGATGACTTGACGAAAATTTAAGAACAAGTAATCTTGCAAGTCTTCTGTAATTGCCCTCCGATCTCTTAATATACATACCATCAATCTACATTCTTTTATCAAACCAAACAGTGGACAATATTTGGAATTTTCTGTAATATTTTTTTACCTTAATTCAATCCTAACCAGGGGAGTTTTTACACTTTTCTATTCGAATCTTTTCTAGCCGACATTCTCCGTTTTCGAAGATCGTTCCTCAAGGAACATATAGACGAATCATTTGAATCCGGACAATCTTCTAAGGATTTTAAAGATATTCAAATAGGAATTCAATTTGAAAGTGAGCAAAAGTCACATGACAATAGAAATCATAATGTACCTTTATGAACCACTGAACCGAACCGGAACCACAGTTTAGTCAGCTCAAAAAACCATGTAATGAACCGAACCGGCGGTTCAGAAACTGTCTGAACCACTGAACCGAACCAGTCTTTATATTCGAGTGGTTTGCATCCCTGATTATAAGTTTGTGCAAAAGTATGTAACATCGAGATGGAATCATCTCCGACCCTATAAAGTATAAGGTTGTCAAAAAAGGCTTGCGGTATTTCCGCTCCTATGGCCAAACGCTCAATTCGGACCAGTACTGCCAACAACTGGACCGCTTGAATGCAGCACTCATGCAGAAGAGGCCATCTTTGATCAACAGAGGCCGAATTGTCTTCCATCAGGACAACGCCAGGCCACACACAGCTCCGGGAGCTCGGATGGGAGGTTCTTTTGCATCCACCGTATAGTCCGGATCTCGCACCAAGTGATTACCACCTATTTCTGTCCATGGCGAACGAGCTTGGTAGTCGGAAGTTGGCCACAAGAGAGTCCTGTGAAAATTGGCTCTCCGAGTTTTTTGACAATAGGGAAGCGAGCTTCTATAAGAGGGGCATTATGAAGTTGGCATCTCGTTGGGAACTCGTCATCGAACAAAACGGCGCATATTTGACTTAAATCGCATTATTATAACCAATTTTATGAACAATTGAAAATTCAATAAAAATACCGCAAGACTTTTTTGACAACCTTATATATATATTCTTGATCAGCATCAACAGCCGAGTCATGTCCGTCATGTCCGTCTGTCTGTCCGTATGAACGCACAGATCTCAGAGATGGTAAGAGATAGAGGTTTGACATGTATGGGACATATGCTTCTTATGTCTGCAGGCAGATCAAGTTTATTTTCAATTTTGGCCACGCCCTCTCCCGCCTCCGCAATTTAGAAAAAACGTCATATCTCCCACAGTTTTGAAGATAGATAGCTTGTTCCTTCTGGACATATTTAGTTATTAGGATAACTTAAAGATCCGCCAAAGAAATGAAGAAGATCGATTGAACGGTTTTCGAGTTATGATCAAAAGACTGTTCGCTGCTCCTGCAGCATCAAAATTTATGCTGAACGTATAATTTTCTTGGTACAGAGTATGTTATAGTCGGGCTTGACCGACTTTCTTTCTTGTTCATACAACATTTATGTTTAATTACACATTTTCTTTCAAATTTGAACCTGTTTAACCTTTAAAGCACAAAATGACAGACTGTTGTTTGGGCAGAAGTGCCCGAAGAAGTGACAACATTTGATTAATCTTCCCTCTTTACTTAACCTTAGTTATGCTTGGTGTTATCTTCATACATAGACTAATTAAAGGGGAAGTCGACTCATCAGAGTTGGTTAGCCAAATTAATCTCAATGTTCCTAATAGATCGTCCAGTTATTTTGTCCTATCAACTCTGACCAACTATGCTCTGCATGATCCGTTAAGAGTCCTCTCTTCCGCTTAATCAACTAGGAACATTATCTTTCTGCTTTTAAAAACCTCAATTTTAACATATTTAGCCCCGTACGTTGACAGCTGGGCCTTTCGGTCGGTCTGGCGGGAGGTGGGCTGCTATTTTGCCAGGGACTCGCGCGTAACAAGCTTCTGTTTGGTGTCGCATGGGCCACTTGAACGTACTGCGCATTGTACGTCCATGTCCATTTAAGTATGCTACACATTTTGAAAGCAACATTTTTGCTGAAGCCATACGATTAGTCGGGGGTGTCCCAGAAATCTCTAGAGATCTTCGTATAAACGTTTTCATTTCGAATTAAAACTACTAGCCTTTCTACGTTCTCCAAAATGCTAGGTTACTAAATTAGATGACAATAGTTAAGATTTAGTGCGTACGGTTTCCCTTCCCTAAAATCTAGTAGCCGACATAAATCTTGTCACTTTACATATAAAGTCGTCCTAGTTTAGTTCAAAGTCCGAACGTTAATACGAACATCTCTAGAGATTTCTGGGATTGTTATTTTTAGTGTATTTTCCCAAAAAAAATTTCCGTTAATCTGAATTTTTTTTCCATTTTTCGATTTGTGTTTTCAGATACAAGGAATCTGAGTTCTGGATACAATAATGATGTGAACAACTAATAGGTTAATCTTCAAATGACGTCATGGTCATGAAAGACGGTCTTTCCATAGATGCCCTGCAGTACCTTACACAACCAACCCGGTTTATTTGGAGAACATAGTACTGATGACATCGCTCACTCACTTCAACCACGAGTTTTGAGTTAATGATGCAGAGATATTGCCTAAGCTGGGTTTGAAATTGTATAAAATTTTCATATTGCAATCTTTTATAGTCGCTGTGCGAGATGAAACTATGGAGGTGTATTATTAACAGACTATATTATGCAAAGATCTTTTGATTTTACTTACTTATAAGTTTTCCAATAACGTAGCAAATACTTTACTTGATTGACTCAAAACTGAGAAGCCTACTTTTCTTAAGCGAAATTTAGTAATTTAAGTTATGATATGATTATCCTACGAACGAGAAGGAAGTATTGGTCGTACAATCTAAGCAAAAGCAAGGAAAAGCATTCTCAGAGCCGTGCCTGGCGTATTCATTGAAATGTTTAACAAGTGTAAGAATCTTTCCATCAATATAGAAGCTCTACAGCTCGATGGCCTTAACAAAGGGTGGGAGAAGATGGCGTTATGAACCCATGAAGTAATATATCTGGTAGCCATCTCCTGCTGATAAACTGTACTGCTCTGAAATGTGTTAAATGTCGAAGTTCTTTGGCTAGCCACACCGACAGTTGTCTGTTTCATTGGCTTTGCAGCTCAACATCTTAACAGATGTAACTGAAGCATGTTTCCTACAGATCGAACTACTTGAAGGCTGATTGGTTCCACATCAAACTAAGGAAGCTAAAAATGTGTGGAAACTGTAGTAAGTCTAATGTGAAATGAGACCACAAAGAATCGGGGCTGGGCTTGTTTGAAATATGAATGCCCTAAGCATTCTTTGGGCACCCCTGGATGGAGAAAGTTATGCACTTGGCCGGGATTTCTGCAAATGACTTAAGAACTTTACTCTAAGACTCACCTATTATCCTGCACATACTCCATCAGATCCTTTTCAATTTTCAACAATATATGCCGATCCTTGGGATTCTTGTTCAATGTATCGCGAAAGAACATGAGCAAATCGGTGCCACCATAGTCCGTATATTGTTCACTCGAATTCTCTGATTGATGAAAGACTAGAATTAATGGAGTCGTGAGCCGTGTAAAGGGTCACATGGTCATCATCGCCACAACTTACCACGCGAAATGAAGCCCGAGGTATTGTTGCTTGAGTTATTTGAATTATTGGGATTGTTGGAGTTGCCGACGAGGCCATTGCCGCCTCCAACACCAACACCACCACCACCACCACCACCTGGACCGCCTGCACCCAAGCCCACATTATCAATGCTGCCAGAGGAACTGCCTCCAATGTGCTTCAAGCGTGGCTTGCTACCCTTGGCATTCGTATTGGTGCGATGTTTGCCCTTGCCACCACCGCCGGGTGGTCCGCCTCTTTGCTCATAGTGATAGGAGTCCTCATCGTGGTTATTGCTGCTGAGATTGCTATTCTGGCTGGACATCTCGTGACGTTCGTGGCGTTCATGGCGATCGGTGGCCTTGTAGTTCATGCCTGAGTTGTAGATTAGAGATGTGGAAGAGTTGTTGTTGTTGTTGTTGTGATGATTCTTGTTGTTGTTGTCCAGACCATTGGCTTTCAGATCCACCACAAACTTTTTGCCATTGTTGTTGTTGTTGTTGTTGTTGTTGTTGCTGTATTCCATGCCACTGCCATTGCTATTAGTGCGATTGTGTTGACCTCCTCCAGATTTCTTGGGCGGCGTCAGCTTGGGGAACTCAGCCTCATTGCTTAGAGGAACATTCTGTGGAGGCTTTGGCGGCGACTGTTGCTGTGGCTGCTGACTAGTGACAATCACGGCGGGTGTCTCCATTAGTGGCGAGTTGCCGCGTCCAGTTGATTGTGCTTTGCTGTTGTTGTTGTTGTTGGTTATGGCATTGTTGTTGTTGTGCTCGTAAGGGGACTCCCCCTGAAGCTGCTGCTGCTGCTGCTGCTCGGAGGCAGCTCTTGGCGTTGGCGTGCGCGGAGGCGATGTGGACTCACGCATGGCATGGCTTCGTGTCAGATGTTTTCCCTTCATGTTACCCTGCAAAAAAAAAGCCAAATTAGTTTCAAATTAGTTAGAGAAAAGGGAAAAAGGGTAAAGCAAATGCCAAAGCTGAAAGGCAAAACAGTTTTCCATGAGGCAATTGTTGGCTCATTAAACTGTTAAGCAAACACACGCCTCCCACACACCCCGCCCCCCTCCTTCACAAGTAGGAGTTAACGATCCAGCCAGGCCCGAACCACACCACTTGGCGGGGAAAACCAATATAATGTACTAAAGTGTCTGTGTGTGTGTGTGTGGGGGGGGTAAGAGAGCTTGAAGCTCTTGAAGCTCTCTTCATGCCGTCGCCTTTTGACATTTTCCCTTGAAGGGCGAATCTAGTCCGGCCAATCGTTTCATTCATTTCAAGTTGATTTCAGTCAATGAGTCAGTTCAACAGTTAACTTAGCTTCTGATTGTTTTATTGTTTATAAGCGATAAGTTCATTGATTTCCCACCCTCCCGCCAACCCACCAAACAGGCGATTGTTCAATAGGAAACTCATGGCTTAATGTTACTAAACTAAGTATAAACACTTTATTACATTTTCGGGAGCAATTTACAAAGCCAATCTAAGTGCAGAGAAGAACACAAGTTAGAAAGTGAGTCAAAAGCGAATGTCATTGCTTAGTAGCTTTCTTTTGCTCATAACTTGTCTATTCACGATCCTATTTTCTATTTTACTCTCAACTTCAAGTGAATACACTATAATAATAGTAAAATTTCAACTTTACTGGGTGCAAACAAGCATTGTTCGAGTGAGAAGTGAGAGTGGATAATAAGATTTAGAGAGCAAGGTAAAACAATCAAGGAAATTGAATGTTTAGTTGAATGTTCTGCCAAGATAGTGGGCTATACATACTATTAGGCGACGACTTTTGAACATAGCACGTAAATAACTCTCAACCCATATTGCCAGACGGCTCTGCTTACGACCACAACCGAAAAAACAAGAAAGAAAGTCGGTCAAGCCCGACTATAACATACTCTGTACCAAGAAATTTTGTCTTTTGATCATAACTCGAAAACCGTTCATCCGATCTTCTTCATTCCTTTGGCGGATCGATAAGTTATCCTAATAACTAAATATGTCCAGAAGGAACAAGCCATCTATCTTCAAAACTGTGGGAGATATGACGTTTTTTCTAAATTGCGGGGGCGGGAGGGGGCGTGGCCAAAATTGAAAATAAACTTGATCTGCCTGCAGACATAAGAAGCATATGTCCCATACATGTCAAACCTCTATCTCTTACCATCTCTGAGATCTGTGCGTTCATATGGACAGACAGACGGACGGACAGAAGGACATGGCTATATCGACTCGGCTGTTCATGCTGATCAAGAATATATATACTTTATGGGGTCGGAGATGCTTCCTTCTGGATGTTACATACTTTTGCACAAACTTATAATACTCTATGTACCTTCGGTACAGAGTATAATAAAAAACAAGAAAGAAAGTCGGTCAAGCCCGACTATAACATACTCTGTACCAAGAAATTTTGTCTTTTGATCATAACTCGAAAACCGTTCATCCGATCTTCTTCATTCCTTTGGCGGATCGATAAGTTATCCTAATAACTAAATATGTGCAGAAGAAACAAGCCATCTATCTTCAAAACTGTGGGAGATATGACGTTTTTTCTAAATTGCGGGGGCGGGAGGGGGCGTGGCCAAAATTGAAAATAAACTTGATCTGCCTGCAGACATAAGAAGCATATGTCCTATACATGTCAAACCGCCATCTCTTACCATCTCTGAGATCTGTGCGTTCATACGGACAGACAGACGGACATGACTCGGCTGTTGATGCTGATCAAGAATATATATACTTTATAGGGTCGGAGATGATTCCTTCTCGATGTTACATACTTTTGCACAAACTTATAATACTATGAACTATGAACAAGTAGACCAAGAAGAGTCGCACTCTGAACTTCGAAACATTAGGAGATGGTCAAAACGTATCTGATATGGCTGGCCTGTAGCAAATTGACGCCACATTCTGTGGATCAACGAAAGCATAAATGTGTTGCTGACCAGAAAATACAGAATACCTTCCCAATCAGCGACATACAACGAAATTATCACCAATGAAAACATAATCTGGGCTATCAAATCAATTCAACCGGGCTGGCGGATATCTTCCGACTAGTCATGTTGCAAGTATCCATGATCAAGAGTTTCTAGGAATGTTTTTTGTCAGAGGAGGCAGGTGAGAGTGATTTTTGTTACGAAGGCTGGGAATATAAAACACCAAGTCACCAAAAGACTACAGACCTAGTCAGATAAAGTCTACCATCGCTTCTAACGATGGACAGACTGCTGGATCTTCACTTAAGAAGAGGTAGATGTATTGACAGCGCACTTCATAAAGTGGTAGAGCTGCATTGAGGCATCGCTTAACCACATGGAAATTGCATTGGCAGCCTTCGTCGACATCGAGAAACCCTTCAACAAGTTCAGAACCGATTCAATCACGGTAGCTATTGCCAAAAATGTGGCTTACTCTCAACTATTTCATATAGCCTAAAGATCTATGCTAATCTCTGTGCAGGCAACATAAGAAGAACAGCAACAAGAGGCACTCTATAGGGGGTGGAAATCATTTTCTCACTGCCTGGTTCATAAGAAGTTCTATTTACCAAGATATTTAACGATTGTAGGCTGAAAGCATACGCAGTTGACGTAGATCCTCGGCTTAAGTTCTTACCCACAACCAGCAAGCTGTTGTAATCTGCTCTTGGTAGCACTTTACAGAACGGTCTAGGGATCAGCCCACAAAAGACCAAAATGTGGCACTTCTATCCATTGATGAAACGGAAATGGAAAATATGATGAAGGCATTAGACGATTACTTCTTTTGCAAAAAGAGTAGATGATGACTGCAATCTTGTATCATACATGGGTTAACCACAGCTGTCGTCAGACCAAGCGCTAGTGTGGTCGAAAACGGACAGCAACAAATCCCATCTAAGCAACCTTTATAAGGTTTAAACAGCTGCTTTGGCTGGGTATTGCAGGGTGACTATGATCTGAACTGAACTGAAACCATCTACTTCAGATCACAGCCGTATCCTACTAAAGGTGTGCATTAATGCAGAGGCAAAGGGAAACAACTACTGCAAACAAGTTAAGAAATGAAACCCCAACTCTAGAGAGCAATACAAAAAGAAACTACCATCTGTGAGTAGAGGTTCATAGAAGGATAATGCGGATCACAGGGGCAGGCATCTTTTGCAATGAACTAGCGATACAGCTGTCATACCGTCTAACAAACTGGGGGACGCGTTTTCCCGACGGAGATTAATGCAATCTTCAAATTTGGGCGAATGCTTTTAAGGCCCTTTCCAAAGGGGGGTGACAGCGATCCACAACTCTAGTTTGGAAACCTGGCATACCGAGCAACGAGGGAGCAGATGAGTACGTAAGGACCGCTGAACAAGTCAAGAGTTAAACACCCCAATAGTACGGAAGTATAAGGTGTGGTAAAACAGAAGTCCATTAGTTTTGTCTCAAATTTAAGGTTTTACTTAGTCTAAGTATGTAGAATGATCCGATCTAAGTCAAATATGCGCCATTTGGTTCAATAACTTTCTGCCATTTTGAGGGTAATTTCATTATAACTCTCTTTCATGGAAACACTGATCCTTAAGATCAAAAAACTGCAGCAAAACGACTTTCGCCAGCCTCTTTCGAAGTTAACTTTTAACCAGCAAAATCGTTATCACTTGGTGCTAAGTCTGGACTATTTGGTGAATGCATAAGAGTCTCCCAAGCGATCTCAAGGAGCTTCTGACGAGTAACTAACGATGTGTGTGGCTTAATAAAAGAAAACTCCTCTTCTACTGGCCAAAGCCGACCGCTTCAGAGTGATTACTTCCTTCGGACGGTCTAATTGTTGACAGTTCACACGATCGAACTGAGAGTTTGGCCTTATAGGAGAGTAGCTGGCAGTAGATGATGCCCTGACCATACCATACTTCCTGGCAGTCTATACTGGCTTGGACAACGTCTGCGTCGGCTGATTGCCATACAACGACGACCATTTTTGCTTGATTTCCATAGTTTTATCAACCTTTTTTGACAGCCCTCTGGAGCGTGACTCATCCTTCAACTCAAAATTACCGAAATGGAATGGACAAAACAGTTAGAGAGCACCAGGACCATACAACCCATTCACATTTTCAGCCGCCTGACTGGCATTTATGCCTTTATCGAAGAATAACTCTAAAATGTAGCGTATTTTCTCTTTGCAGGGGGTTCATCTTTGACACGTGCTTCCTTCTTTGGAGAACCTGGTCAAAACCCACCGTTTAGTGACCGTTTCACCATTTTCTAGTGGTTACTTCTTCAGCTTTTCTCTGGTTTCAATCGTTTGCACATGGCCTGGCTCAAGAGGTTAACAATTGGATGCCTGTGCTTCTCTTTCCTTAATAAGTTGCTCAAAGCACCTTTCAGATATGTAAACCAATTTGTTAACAGTGCCACCTAATCCTATGCACACTCAAGTTCACGTGAGGATTGGGTCTTTTCAAGCTATTACACTGTAATGACTCAATCGAGCCAAGTTAAACTCATCAGAAAAGAGAGAGAAATTGAAGTAAAACTATTGAGACCAAAATCAATGAAACCCAGTGCAAGGTTGTAACTAACAAATGGTCTGCCACGAACCTTCTCCTCCTGCTCCTCCAATCAAGTACAGTCAAATCATATGCTCGATTACCAGCAGTTGGTAAACTAACTTAAAATTGCTTTCCAGGAATTCTACAAACTGATTGCGCTTGCCAACAACAAAACAACCGACTGGTCGCCCTTTTCGATGGGAAAAATCAATAAATCGACCTTGGAGCAGCAGCGACAACGTTGAGAACGTCGAACGAGGCAGCCTGCAGCTGTCATGTGAGAAATGCTCCAAAAGGCTGTAGCTGTAATTGCTCTATCGCTTTGAACATAAACTATGATGACGATAAATCCTGAATGGTGCACCTACCCTTACCCACACCGTAACCAACCCACCTACATACTCTCGCACACACACACACACACACATAAACCTTGAACTCTGGAACTGTCTGGTACTGCGTTTGGCAATTCTGGGTGTAACATTGGGAATTTCCAGTAATTCCGTTTCGGAGAACTGCAATCCACCCACTCTACCCACTCCCTCCCTCCTCTTGCCTGGTGACCTGACCCAGTTTATACATTTTGGGCGTGTATCTTTCGCTCGAACTGCATTCTGAAGCCCGAGAAGAGCTCTGAGAGCAGAGAGAACTCAACTTGAGTTGACACCTGACTTGACCTGACCCATATATATACATATATATACATATATACCTGCTTATAACGATTATAGAGACAACTTACGCGTCTATTGCCAAAACTATTCTGACGTCCCAAATTGGCAGCTCCCGCGTTTGGCTGTGCCTCCTCGCTGCTGTTGTTGTTGCTGCTGCTGCCGCTGCTGGTAGTGCTGGTGGTGCTGCTGCTATTGTGGCACACTGTTGTGGCTGTGGCAATTGATGATGATGTTGTCTGGGTGGCTGCCGCTGATGGTGGCGTGGATGATGTCGTTGCTGCGCCAGCAATAGAGGCGGTGGCGGCAGTGACTGCTCCTGCTGTCCCTCCTCCTCCTCCGACGACTCCTCCTGTTGAATTTGAGGCAACAGCAACGTTGGCACTGGCTACAACAACAACGGCGGCCGCTGCAGCCGCTGTCGAGGCAGAAGCGGCAGAGGATAAATTGGTTGGAATATTTGTAGCGAGGGCTACTTGAGATTTTGTGGAACTCATAATCACAGTTTATGTAAAATGTACTGCAAAATAGAAGGAGAATATGGAATTAATTATTGGATTTTTAATTCAAATCGAAAAAATATGTGAAAAAACCCTCAAGCGGTCAAGCTTTTGAAATTTCCCGCACTTTAACTTTTTTTTTTTGACAAATGGTATCAAAATAACAGTAAGTATGAATAAACTTATGTCAAGTACAAAGTTCTTAATTCAAATACGATTTTTATAACTTTTTTATGATTTTTTTAAAACAAATACAGCCATGCTCCGGCTTTCACTTATTTTTACGAATTGCGATTTCAGCAAATTCGCACGATTTCAGTTTAGAGCGCTCCGAAATTCGCAAGTTTTCGTTATCGATAATGTTCCATTCCCAACTTGTTTTGCGTCATTTCACATAACAAAAACAGCTGATGAGCGCCACTACTCATGCTATCGATAGTC
Organism: Lordiphosa fenestrarum; assembly: GCA_035044985.1. Classification (NCBI taxonomy): domain Eukaryota; kingdom Metazoa; phylum Arthropoda; class Insecta; order Diptera; family Drosophilidae; genus Lordiphosa; species Lordiphosa fenestrarum. Next base: position 217,430 of record JAWNNO010002549.1, on the reverse strand, counting down.
ATATATCGATATATACCATGGCCAAATCGCAAATTGTTGTTGTTGTGAGCAGTTTTCCATCTCGCTCAATTTTGTGTATCTCTATTAAATAATTGTTGAAAATATTGCCTGAGTGCGAATGGAGTGGGAGAGTCCGTTAGACAAATCTAAAAAGGTCAAGGAACTGAATAAAAATAGTTCCGTGGGCTGTCTGTTTGTGCATCAACCTATATTTTGCATTTACTTTTCATTTCACGGACTCAGATGTCGCCGGTTTAAAAACGCCAAAACTTTGCGATTTCCGAGTGTCGGAGCACCAACTTATACAATTTGATGATCAAATCGCAAAGTTTTTGCGAAAGCGAAAATGGGAGCATGGCTGATAGTCTCCCAATTAACACTTAAAATTGGTAGAAATCTTTCTTGGTTCAGGCCCACACATTTCATATAACTATGCCAATGTTCTCTTGAAACTCAAAGTCTCTTTGTATTAAATCATCAAATAAGCTTGAAAGTACCCAAAAGCATATGAATTAATCAAAGACGAAGAAGTTAATACTGAAGCTTGCACATTTTCCTTCACTAATCAAAGACATAGTAGGTGTAATTGTAGCTCTCACATTTTTCATCACTCCATAAGTAAAGTGCTAGAACCAATTGGGAATTATAAGCACAAGTTCCAGTTAAAATATTTGTAATTATACTCTGTACCGTAGGTACATAGAGTATTATAAGTTTGTGCAAAAGTATGTAACATCCAGAAGGAAGCATCTCCGACCCCATAAAGTATATATATTCTTGATCAGCATCAACAGCCGAGTCGATATAGCCATGTCCGTCTGTCCGTCTGTCTGTCCGTATGAACGCACAGATCTCAGAGATGGTAAGAGATAGAGGTTTGACGTGTATGGGACATATGCTTCTTATGTCTGCAGGCAGATCAAGTTTATTTTCAATTTTGGCCACGCCCCCTCCCGCCCCCGCAATTTAGAAAAAACGTCATATCTCCCACAGTTTTGAAGATAGATGGCTTGTTCCTTCTGGACATATTTAGTTATTAGAACAACTTATCGATCCGCCAAAGGAATGAAGAAGATCGGATGAACGGTTTTCGAGTTATGATCAAAAGACAAAATTTCTTGGTACAGAGTATGTTATAGTCGGGCTTGACCGACTTTCTTTCTTGTTTTCTATTGCATACTTTTTTGGCTTGGCATTGCAAATCAATCCACTCTTAAATCCAACTTAAAATCAGAATCACTTCTTTTCGGGATTTCTTATTTCTATAATAGTTGATTGTAAGAATAGTTTGGAAAAAAGTGTTAAATAAACCAAAACTGGTGTGGGTCTCGAACTGTATAAGGGGATATCCTATGGAATGTGTAGGAAGAATGTAACAGAATCTTTCTGGGACCGCAAATAATTCTAAGTGATCCTGCTTTGGTATCAAGTTGTAATCGAATCGTTTGCTTCAATCTGTTTCAATTCAACAAAATTTCATACAAAATTTGGATTCGTACATCTGATACGTAACATTTCGCTCCAAGCTCCATCACCCTTCCTTTTGAAAGCGTCGACAATGTTACACTGCCCTTTCTAACGCGAATTTTATCACTTGTTTTTCTCTTTTTAGATTAAAAGCTATTTGATTTTCATTGTTAAACCCTAGTTGCTATTAAATTGAAGCATAATTAAAATAGTAGCTTTATTGTGCTGATCTAAGCTGAATATTTTCAAGCAGATCATATGGAAAGATGAGTTATAGTTCAATAAATCAATAATTTTGTGAGCTTTTGAAAGATTAAGGGCTGTTTTCTAATCTACTACAAAGAGCCATCTGTCACATAAACCTACAAATAATAGAGCAAGCTATTTCTTAGCTTATCTGACACATAGCTGCTACTAAGGAGATGAGAAATCGGACCTTAATCAGTAACAAAGTCAAGAAGAACTATTAAGCTCTAAATAACATGAGCTCTAGATAGACAAGAAGATACTGATCTATGCTGTCTAAGTAATATGACTTAACGATGACCTAAATATGACCCAAACCTGAAGAAGCTCAAGTAGAATATGCTGGGAAAGGCAATGCTCACAATGGATGAGTACAAAGCCGTTGCTGAACGAACATTCTGGACTAAATGAGAAGATCACTCGCCACATAATAGGAACCAAAATCAAACCGAAGAGTTAATTCTGCTCTTATTGCGACGATATTGCTCCGCCAAGTGAGTCAAAAAAAGCCACAGAGAAGGCCTATGTGTTCTAAATATCGCAGAAAATATTGTTAAATGTCAAAATTCAGACTTGAATTCTGTTCAAACATTGTTACCATTGCTCCGAGAATCATTTGTGGGAAATCGTTACCACTCTAAGGTATAAAACAGCCAGAAGGAAGCATCTTTGACCCCATAAAGTATATATATTGTTGAACAGCCTCAACACAAGAGTCGATATAGTCTTTCTGTCCATATAAACAAGCAGAATTTACACATAATAAGAGCTAGAGGTTTGACATGTATGGTACATATGCTCCTTATGCCTGCAGGTAGATCAAGTTTATTTTAAATTTTCGCCACGCCCCATCCCGCCTCCGCAATTTGAAAAAAGCGTCATATCACCCACAGTTTTATAGTTAGAAGGTTCGTACCTTCTGGAAATAGTTAGTAATCAGGATTATTTAGCGATCCGCAAAGAAATGGTGAAGATTAGATGAACCGTAGTCTAGTTAAGAGTAAAAGAATGCTCACTGGTATAGCGCAGTAGCAGCACTGCTTTCAGCTACAACATGGCCTACACTTTCGTTGGTAGAGAGTATAAAAAGTCGGGTTTGACAGACTTTCTTACTAGTTTCTATTGTTGTGGGATTGCTACCAAGCACAAGTATTGTGCCCACCGCTGACTTAGATTATTGAGAAAAGCAGCAGGGAAAACTTTGGCTATGGCAACATTTTTTCTGGTGAATTGGAAATTGTTGAACTGGTAAGCCTATGCTCAGTAGATGCTCAGTTCTAGACCCGCTGACCTGACCTACTATACAGTGATCTATATACAACAGACATCACTCAACACTCAACTCATACATTCTCACGCCTTTGCGGTTGTCTTGGTTATTAATCAGTTTCTTTCTTAAGATTATAAATCAAACTTATTCAAGGCAAAAAAAACGGTTTTACCTCAAAGTTAGTGAGAAAAACTATTGCATTTTGTTTCAACAGTTTTATGCAGCTCCAGACGGGGGGTTAAGAAGTGGCTTGGCTTGACTTTTGTGGCGCTTTTTGTTGGATTGGTTGTCTTTTTAATGTTCATAAGAATTTTTGCGTACGCGTAGAGTTTAGAGTAAAATCATATTTGTCAAAAATATGCGGCAGTGCAGTTGAGAGGAAATGGAAACAGAAATGGGTAAATCAAATCCAAAACACTTGACGTCTCTTGTTGGTTGCTTCCACTCGTTGTGCGACGATTTGGGATTGTTTTTTTGTTGGTTTGTTGTTGTTGAGAGTTGTTTATTGTAATTTAATTAAAACTTTGTTTATCACATTTACACCATATCACCGAAAATCACAAGCTGCCCTTTGTGTTTTGTTTTAGACGCGTCGTTTTCGCTTGCACTTGTGGATTTTCTTAAGAATTCAATAATTTTTTATGCACTAAACACTTAGGTGGCTAGAATGTCTATAATTACGATTTATATGTATATATATATATATGTATGTATATTGTATAGTTAAAAATATTTTAGTTAAAGCTTTTTTTTTTTTAATTTTGTGGTTGGTTTTTGTTTTGGGTTTACTTTTCCTTCCGTTTATTTATTTGTTGTCTATGGAGTTCAGGTTATGTGAGGATTTCTTTGATTTGTTTGTGGCACACATTATTTTTTTTCTTTTCCCTGAAAGATGCGTGGAGAATAACGTTTGAGGGCTTTCCAGAGAGAGAGAGAGAGAGAGAGAGAGAGAGAGAGGGCACTCACACACACACTAATATAGAATATGACCTTGTTTACGATTTATTTTGATATTCAAAACTGCACGAGCCGAGAAATGAGATGAGACACGACCATAATTCTTAATGAGGAATTTGCCCTTTTCTCTGCATTTATTTGCCTCCCCAAAGAGGGTGACTTTTGTTACTCTCTGTGTGTGTGTATATCCCTACGAGTTGTGTCCTTGTTCACATAATTATGTTTAGCATCAAATATTTGATTGCCACAATCTTTTTACCAAAGTAGGTAGGCAAATGGGGTACAAAAAAAAAGGGTTGTTCTATGCCAAACAAAATTTGCCCAGCTACTTATGGCTGAGTTGATGTTGATCTTCTATTGGAAGTTGAATGGACTTTGTAGGCGCGATAGCCAAGGAACTTTTTTCTATTATGAAAATATAATTAAAAAGCAAGCTGGAAAAAAGAAGATCCAAGCTGCTAGAGAAATGTTCATCAAACTTGGCGATGGTTGTGGGCAAATTAATATGAAAAGTACTGAAAGATATAGCTTCATATGCCTAATTTTCCACTTGGAAAGTTACAAATTAAGTGGAAAACATATTTGGGATAATATTAAGAAAGCCCTCGGGCTGTCTTTGGCTTGTTAAATGCTGAGGAATGATGCCTTTGACAAAAAAAAAGGGTCAATTCCCTTCTTTCAAAAGGGAATAAATTAACCATTTCTTTGTCCAACAAGAGAGAAAGTCGGTCAAGCCCGACTAAAACATACTCTGTACCAAGAAATTTTGTCTTTTGATCATAACTCGAAAACCGTTCATCCGATCTTCTTCATTTCTTTAACGAATCGTTAAGTTATCCTAATAACTAAATATGTCCAGAAGGAACAAGCCATCTATCTTCAAAACTGTGGGAGATATGACGTTTTTTCTAAATTGCGGAGGCGGGAGAGGGCGTGGCCAAAATTGAAAATAAACTTGATCATAAGTCCCGTACACGTCAAACCTCTATCTCTTACCATCTCTGAGATCTGTGCGTTCATACGGACAGACGGAGAGACGGACATGGCTATATCGACTCGGCTGTTGATGCTGATCAAGAATATATATAATTTATGAGTGTCGTAGATGCTTACTTCTGCCTGTTACATACTTTTGCACAAACTTATAATACTTTATGTACCTACGGTACAGAGTTTAAAAAGCGTAACGTTGTTTAGTCTCTAGACTAGAATTTTCGTGAAATTTTCAGACCCGCCCACGTCTCAAATATTTAGCAAACTATAAGTCAATAAGGTTGGCAACAATTATACATTCTAATTCTCTATATTGAACTAAAGATAACTGGAAATATATCACCAAGTACCCAGATGACGTCCATAAGAAACATGTCAGAGCCAGTTGGGAATTCTAAAAACGTAGCACTCTTTTTGGAGCTAGGTTAGGTTAGGTTAAATCAGGGCTGCAAACCCAACAATGTTTTGGGATCTCTTTGGGAAACTTTTAAATGGTTCAGGTTCAGAATTTTGAGGTTCAATTTTATTGGGAAGCGGTTTTGGTTCGAACCTTGGTTCCGCCCATGCTTTATACAAGTTTATATTGTAATCAACCTTTAAGCTCTTTTTTTGTGAATAATTCGATAAGATTAAGAGAAAAGGATCTTAAAAAACAGAGGCTTATATGTGTAGGGGTTCTAATGGTAATTCTTAACATTTTTATACTCTGTACCGTAGGTACATAGAGTATTATAAGTTTGTGCAAAAGTATGTAACATCCAGAAGAAAGCATCTTTGACCCCATAAAGTATATATATTCTTGATCAGCATCAACAGCCGAGTCGATATAGCCATGTCCGTCTGTCCGTATGAACGCACAGATCTCAGAGATGGTCAGAGATAGAGGTTTGACGTGTATGGGACATATGCTTCTTATGTCTGCAGGCAGATCAAGTTTATTTTCAATTTTGGGCCACGCCCCCTCCCGCCCCCGCAATTTAGAAAATACGTCATATCTCCCACAGTTTTGAAGATAGATGGCTTGTTCCTTCTGGACATATTTAGTTATTAGAATAACTTATCGATCCGCCAAAGGAATGAAGAAGATCGGATGAACGGTTTTCGAGTTATGATCAAAAGACAAAATTTCTTGGTACAGAGTATGTTATAGTCGGGCTTGACCAACTTTCTTTCTTGTTATAGATGTTTACATCAAACTTTCCTGCCGATTGTCAGACTCAGTCTTCCAGAACCATCAGGATAAGAGAAGAAGTTACTAGGAAATTGGTCAAATTTGTTCATGTCTGTAATTTTTGTTGAACCGAACCGAATTTATAGGTTCGGAACAGGTTCAGGTTCAGCCTTAGTACCTTAAGAGGTTCGGTTCACAATAATCTGAAAGTCGGAATTCCGGGTTCGAACCGGTTCGGTTCAAAACCGGTTTGCAGCCCTGGGTTAAATAGGCTGCTCGGCAGAGGCCGAGTTCACCCAGAGTCCTTTTGGCCCATTCTGATGCCTAGTAGGGGGGGGGGGTGGGGTTTGGTAGGGGAGGGGGTAGTGGGGATTGACGGTCAAATTCTGCGCAAACTCTCTATTTAAACCATTTTGAGGAATCCACAAAAAGAGCGTCCAAGTCTTCTAGGGGCACATTTGCCAGACTGTCCAGGTCTTCAAAGAATGGTTTGCCCAGATGCTGCAGGGCAGTCGCATAGAAGCTGATGGATGCTTTCTATTTCCTTCTCGTTCCCACAGCTACGGCAGAAGTCATGGTGGGGCACGCGCATCCTGGTGGCCATTTGACCGATGGTGCAGTGCCCCGTTATGACTTCTACCATAGTTTTTTTTTGGAGCTATATTCAAGACATTTTGTACCATTCTTAAATGATTCAGCTTACTGGATTCAAGCACGTTTGTTCTACACTACATGATACTAACGGTAGTCTTATGATCTTAGCATGTTTTGTACTTAATTGAAGTACTTTCAAGAACAAAACATACTTTAAATTGAAGGTACAAAATGGTATAAATTCACTGCCGATGGGCAAGTCTTTGCTCCCATTGCTTTGTTCCACGCAGACGTATTAAAAACGGTCTCGCTTCCTGGCGCCAACGCGCACAAGTGTCTGACTTAAAACCACAAATCTATTGGGTATCTGCTCAGCAAACATTTGGATCACCTTCGAGTCTTTTCCGAGTCCTCGGTCTGATTAATATAGTCATAAATGCGCGCTTTTTCTGATCAGATACTATACTTTTGGGAGATTTACGGGAGAAAATGGTACCCTAGTTGCGACTCATTTTGAACAGTTTTGACTCATTTTGGAGTAATTTTTGAGTCTTTTTCAGGAGTATTTCAATAAATCACACTTTGAGCATAAGTACGACTCTTTTTCGAGTCTTCTTTTAATCGCTCATGATACTTATCCCCTTTAAATCATCAAAAGAGCTCGAAAAAGATTCATCAAGCTGATTTTTTGTTAAAATGATCATCCAAATGTTGGGTGGGTGGGTATGACACCCTTACTGCTCGATCGAGACGACTGCAGAAAACCAATATATGCAGTTTAGGTATGGCTTTTCGACTTTTCGACCCACCACTGATTTACAATTCTGCATCAAATTAGGATTTCTGGTAAGGTTCACTGAATTGAGCTTTTAAATCTCCGGCTCTATTCGTTATATGGTTTTTGTAACTACCTAAACAAAGGCTTGCAATCGCTAAATGTGGTAGAACATTGAGAATTATCATTATATACTCAGGAATGTAGTCTGACGAAAAGTATAGTAAGAGATCAGTAGAGAACCATTGCAGGAGTTGTGCGGGAATACATTTTAAAAAGGTGGCAAGTCATTCTTAGAAGCTACATCAACTCACAATCTCTAAGAATGAATTCCCTTTTAGATTGGGTCCATCAGCGAATCGAAATTTGTACGAAATTCAAATGAAACTTCTTTAGAGAATCGTTAAAATTTCATAAATTTACAGACATGGTAAGCGTTTTAAGTCTTAAAACTCGTCGGAGGATTGAACCGAACCGAAATAAGCCGATTTGTTTGGTGGTTTTTGGTCCGGTTCAGCATTTTCAAGTCGATGACAGGTCGGTTTAGCATAGGAATAAGCGGTTCGGTTAGGGTTTACTTTGGGTTTGGTTCAGAACCAATTTGTATACCTGTTTTTTCTGAGTGCAACTAAGTCTCTTAATACTAAGCTACTTTAGTTGTCTTTATAAGTGTGGCTTGATTCATAATCTTCCACTAAATTAAGAGGAATGTAAATACATGGATTTCGGATGGGATTTGAGATGTCAATTTGTGCCCAAGTTATGATTTAACAATGGTCTTCCTTTCCGCGAAAATCAAAAGGTCCCTTAGGATTATCTTTTTTGTAAGTTTGCTTGTCGGCATACCGAAATGTTCTTTGTTTCTCAACCTGTTTTAAGTCAAACAGAAGTTTATTGTGTGTTAAAATATTCACAGATATTAGAAACAGTTCAAAGAGTAGGAAAAATGTTATATTTTAACCAAAAGAGCTACAGATTTAGGCTTTATTTTCAATTTTCTGAGTAATCATAAAGTTGCTGACCGGTTCAATAGGGCTAATCCAGCTCGAACCTAGCTTACTGCGTCTTAAATGTTCTCTGACCTCCTTCTTGGTGAATTCCCCAATAACAGAACAATGTATTTGCAAACCTGCTGGCTAACGTGAGCGGCAAAACTTTCAAAAAGAAGGGCTTGTTGAGCACTACATCAATGAAAACTGTGACAACAATGCCTTCGACAAGGCTCCTCTTCTCTAACGACGACCACGATTTGAGAATAATGCAACTGGAATGTTCACACCCTCAACATGAAAGCTGCTGATATGCAGTTGATGGCTGTCATCGAGAGCTATCAAAGTTCAAACAAAGTGATGGATTAGACAAGCGAAGAAGTTGGAGAACTTCAATAACCAATGCACCCTGAGATCTACTACAGCGGACCGCTTCATAGGCAGGTAATATTCTGTACAAATTCTATTTTGTTGTTTAACAACTTTCTCCCCATACAAATTTCATCTTAACGCACACTTAACCAAGTAATTAACCAAACCAATGCCAAAAATCTCTATCTCAGGCCGCCGCCCAACCCCCCCCCCCCCCCCAACGTTCAAGCAGATCAACAAAGAAATAAACAAAACGAAGGCAAAACGAAAGAAAGAACCCTAAAATGACAAATCGAAGGAGGAAGTAGGAGGATGAGGGGGCAAAGTAGGGCGGTGGCGGGGGCGGTGGTAAGTGGCGTGCACTCAACAACCCCTACAAACTGAATGCCATGTCGCTTGGCAGCTCTTTCGATTCAAATCTGGTTGGGAAATACCCGCGAAATACGGCAGAAGAAAATATGATTGGAAATGTGTGTGTGGCGGCAGGTGAGCGACGGAGATGACGTAGCCGCCTTAAAAAGAAACACGCATACGACATGTGGCACACGACCACGACCAAATGATGGTGACGAAAATGAGGCAAAGTTCAGCTGAAGCGTATTTGGGACAACAGTCGGGCAATTACAGGACCTTCTCATGGGGGGGGGGGGGGGCAAGGAGCAAGGGAGGAGTTTTGTTTCTAAGAAAGGTTGCAGCATGTGCTTGTTGGTGGCTGGCCTTCCTGCTGTTTACTGCTGTACTAGGAAATGTGTTGCGGCTGTCAAAAAAAAGAAGGCCCGGAGAGGAGAGCGAGAGTGCGCCTGCGTGGGAGCACCATTTGGCTTTGCCTGCAGCAGGAAGTTTGCGGCAATGCATTTTGAGGGGAAAAGGCACACAAATTGACCAAAAATATATGTACATATATATGTATATTCCTCAAAATCGTTTGATTATTATATGTTAAGCAGTTGAAAAAGAAACTTTTGGGCTCCGGACTAAAAAAAACGAAACGCGAAACGAAGGCAACACGAAGCAGACTTTGCTGTATGTGTGCCTGCGTGTGTGTGTGTGTGTGTGTGTGTAGAATACACAAAAAAAAACCGAATTTTAACACTAATTTTTTTCAGTTTTATAGATATTTTTAAACAACTTTCCACGGCACTAGGCTTACACACACACACACACACACACGCACACTGACACAAAGTAGCTAGTAGCGCGTGCCATTTTCGAGAAGAAAAAAAAAGGCGAATTTATCTATATAAATATATCTCGCTGCTCTAGCTCGCTCTCTATCCCTCTCCCTCACTCTCTCTCGCTCACTTAAGATTTTCAGATTTTCTGATTTTCTTTCTTTTTTGTTGTAAATTTTCACACAAAAACTAATTTTGTTGCGGTGCCGCCTGCTGCTTGCCTCCGTTTGCTTGCTTCATTGTGAAAATGTATTTTTAAGCTGCCTCTGCTGCTGCTGCTCCGCTTCTTCTTGTTCTTCTGCTGCTGCTGCTGCTGCTGCTGCTGCTGGTGGACACGGATGACAATGACAACGTTGACGATGGCTGCGACCATAAGCGCTGCGCTCCGCTGGCAGACATTATGGGAACACGACCGAATGGATACTGGGCCAGAGCAGGCGAAAAGTCCATTGGCAAAAGTTCTTAACACTCGTGTGCTCCTCTCACTCTCTCTCTCTCTCTCGCTCGCCGTCTCTCTCAGGCCGAGTGTGTGTGCTTTCCATTTAAAAGGGTGGCAATCTAAGAGAGAGAGAGCCCCAAGCAGTGCGTAAAAGCTTTGCGGAAAACAGGTTAAAGCGTACGGTGTTCCCCGCTCTGCCCGTGTCCCATGGCCCCGAGCTAAAGTGCTTACGATTTCTTGTTTTTGGGGTGGCATTTCTTTATTGTCCTTCCTGGTGCGTAAGTTCCCCGACAACTGCAATTGTTTTTGTTGTTCATCCTTTTACCTATGTATCTATATCTATCCATACGTTCCTTGGCTTCCAAGCTGGCCACAATTAGACCTTGGACATAGCAACATACATATGTGCGCTTGTGTGGGAAAGAGAGCACCACAGGATCAGTTGTTGTATGCTGTACCTTTGATTCAATTTAATGTAAATACCAACAGAATGATTGTCCAAATAGACTGTAATCCTTTATACTCTTCACTCAGGCAGTGAAATATCCTTGACATTTTCGAAAAATTTGTGTGTTTTCTTGCATTATTTTGGTGAAACCAAAAGTAACAGCTTCTGTAAGATTCTGTAAGAATTTTGGGAGAAACAGAGAGGCAATGGTCACAATTCTGTTCTAAGGAAAACAATCAGCGCAAAGAAACTGAGTTAGTTGATACTGAAGGAAGGAGAGTTCTTATAGGAACCCCCTATACAGCATGAGGAATGAACATTTGGGGGAACCAAACGAAATCAGTTTGTTTCAATCACAAGATTGCTGATGTCTACTTGGGATGTAACACGGCTCAGGCAGATAATAAAGCTTACTCTAATGATCATATCCACAAAACTTCAACCTCTAGAGCAGGAGTGCCCGCGGTATATACGCTTCAGGCGCATTCGTTGTTGTTTCGCGCAAAGCGATTGCCGAGCTTTTGAAACTCACGCTTGACGAAATTGCAGCAACAACCTCGTATGTGTTTCTCTACTCTTTCTCTCCTCTGGCCCAGCGATGTTCACCCATTGCCGAAGTAATGCTTCAGTGAGTGTCCGAAAGAGACAGAGAGCGTCAGAGAGTCTCTCTTCTTGAACATTGCTGCTCTGGCCTCTGGCGAAATTGAAGGCAACAACAATACGTATGCGCGTTGATCTAGTTGCTGCCGCGTGCACCAGACAGCCACAAGCACTCACACACAATTTTTTACGCGAGCAGTAGGGGCACCCCTGGTCTAGAGCTTTTAACAAGACATTTTGGTTATGTTTTCAGAATATCCGGCTCGAAGGACCATGACTTAAAAACCATTAGATTCTCTTCTGAATTTGGTGTTTCACCCTTAATGTATCTTTAGCCCATGACGTACTTTCAAGTACTTGAAGGGACTTGAAATTTTAGGTGTATGGACTTAAATGAGACTTAAATCCAAGTAAAAATATTTTAGGAAATTTCACCAAACGTATCTACAAAGAAAACACAAGCTTCGATAGTATAGGCAACCTTAAAAGTGTGCAATTTAGGGATTATAACCTCCTTGAAACGCAGTTCTAAGTGAATCTGTTAGATTCAGTGCTAAAACATGGTTTTTTGATGTGGGAAGATATAGGAAATCGACAATCGAAGCCTAAATTATTGGCTTAAAGTAGTTTAAATGCTAGGTTAATAGGTTAATGTGACGTATAGCTCTAGTCGTGAGCTCTTAACCAAGCCACAATGGATTCTTATAGACCCAGAAACCTTTGAATAAGCCAAACCTTTACAAAATAGATAAGTTTTCTTTGTAGAAATTGCAAACTTTAAGGCGAAAATCATGGGGTTTTTTTTTTAAAGAAAAGCACACGATTAAGTCTGCCCTGCACTATATCCATCCATCCATCCAATTCAAACATTCCCAAAGAAATGTGACAAGAAATTTGCCCTCAAAGTTCTTGTTAATTTGATCAAATTGTAGATATTGCCAATCAAAGTTGTTATTTCGCACTGCAGTAAGGAAAAAGGAAACAGAAAATGTTCTCCCCAATTCAATTAAAGGAGCATCCAAATTGCACATCAATATACAACTTCCTTAGCTCCTCCTGCCCCTCGCATATATCGGTCGGTTGTCAATTAGGAAACTTGAAATTGCATTTTTATGCCTGAAGGGAAAGGCGAGCAATTTGTGTTTATTTTTGTTTTGCAAAATGAAAACTTAAATGCTTAACCAGCCGAGGGGGGAGGGGTAGGGAGCAGGTTTGAGGCTAACCTAGAAACAATTTGAAGCGTGTTGTCCTAGATTTGGGGCCGCCGCAAAGTATGCCACAGAAATTGGCAAAGGAGGGCACCTTGAAATCAATCAACTTTAGTTATTCCCGAAATTTTGGAAAACCAATTTGCATTAATTAAGCTAGCCTTTTCCCTCTGCTCCCCCTACCCCCTCCCCATCCCCATTGAAATGCGTCGTAATAAATAATTTATGCAAATGCCAAAATGTGAAATGTTTGGAATTGAAACAGCTAACGGACGCCACTTGAAGTTGTCAGCTTTTCTTTTTTGTTTACTTTGCGAGAGACAGAGGGAAAGAGAAAGAGAGAGGCAGAGAGCGCTGACTGTTGCTTGGCTCTCTCTCTCTTTGCTTTGCCCTGGTAATGTAATTGCATAGTTGTCGTGAATGTCGCGCCTTGTTGCAATTACGACATCTTATTTGGGTCAAACACCAAGGGAGATTACTCTCCGAGAAAGAGAGAGAGAAGCAGAGAGGGAGAGAGAGCTTGAGCTGGTCGCACGTGGGAGCTTAAAAGCGCAACGACGCATTTCGAGGCCAAGTGCCCGTGAGGATGCTGATGCTGCCTGCCTGCTTCTGTCATTTCCTGCAATCTGACTGCAGTTAAGGTGGCCCCGCGTCTCGAGTGGGTGTGGCTTGGCCCAGTTAGGAGACACAGACACACACACACACACACACACACCATCCCAGCTAATACCACAAATCGCTGTTAATGGCCTCACTACTCTAATCTAATCTAATTGGCCAACCAACTCTTTCTCACACTTCTCGTACGCTTTAATGGCGCAATTAAAATGTTAAATGTTTTATGACATCGCCCGGGGGGGTCCTTTAATTAATTCACCGTGTCGTGACGGCCATGAAAGGTGTTAACAACGGCAACAACAACAACAACAACACTGGGCGGGTAAGCAAGGACACTTGCCTGCCTCTGCTTGACCCAGAGACACAAGAGACAAGGGAGAAGTCTTTCATTCTGATGACACATGGAGAAAAGTTTGAGCTATGAGATTCCGTGAGTCAAGCCAAGTGTGTAGTTGCCTCCTTGAAAGTGCAGAGAAAAATGCAATCCTAAGCATTACCAACAAGACAGACGACAAGCAGACTGAGTTATGACATTAAGAACTAAGCCAGACTAGAAGATGTCCTGTAAATGTTAGGAAGAACTGTTGGAAATATGCCCCAACAGGGCAAGTTTTGCATAATTAAATGGCAAAGTCTTAAGGTCTATTAATAAACAACGAGTCGAAGAAACAGTTGAGGAACGCACAATGGACTTAGTTTCCGAGTTGCGAATTCATTAAATAACGTTTCCTTTTAAGCAGAATAAGGCCCAGTTTCTCAAAAGCTCTGGTTAGCCAACCGCCGCTCAAATTAGTTGCTCAAAAAGAACATGGCGTTTGGTTTTCTCAACAAGTAAGATATCGATAGATTCCCGACGCTGCAGCAGTGTGACCATACACTGTCACCCGTTACACGTAAAGTAAAATGGCTAAACTAAAGTCAGGCAAATGTATGTAACTGGCAGAAAAAAGCATCTCCGACCCCATAAAGTATATATATTCTTGATCAGCACCAATAGACGTATCGATATAGCTCTGTCCGTGCATTCGTTCTTCCGTAAGAACACCTAGATCTCGGAGACTAGAAGAGCTAGAGCAACCAAACTTTGTATGTGGACTCCTATTGTCTGTACGCAGAGCTTATTTGAAATTCTTGCCACGACCCCTCCCGCCCATGAAAAATATTGATTAACTATGTACCATATCTACAATCTCTGAAATTTTCATAGTGTTCGGATAACAAATGGCAGAGTTGTGAAGGTTATACAAAAAAACGTAGCATACTTCTTTGAGCTGCATGCGCTGTTTGCTAATATAGCAGTGTTGGGTAAATGTTGTTCATTTCACTGAACATGTTCACTTGTTCTTTTTTTCAAATTGCTCAGTTGTTCAGTTGCTCCGTTTTTGTTCTGTCGGACAACTTATAGATTATTTACACTAGAAGTGCGTTATGCGTTAATAGCTAACAATCAGCTTTTTTCCCATACAAAAAAACAATCAGCTTTTTTCACATACAAAAAAAGCTTATTCCCATCCAAAAACAGCTGATTGTTGGCTATTAACGCATAGCGCACTCCTAGTGTAATACCCTTGTTTTGGGCTATTTACACTAGGAGCGCGTTATGCGTTAATAGCTAACAATCAGCTTTTTTCTCATACAAAAAAAGCTAATTGTTGGCTATTAACGCATACCGCACTTCTAGTGTAACAAGGGCGCTGAAATATTTACATTTTGCCTTATTGTGCTTTTTGGTGAAATTATAGCTGTTTGTCTATCGATATAAATATCGATAGTTTCATTGGGACTGAACTAGCTGTTAAGTTTGGCCGGTCAAGTTGACGTTTACAGTAAATTAAAGTTTGAGTTGCATCTTCCAGCCACTTTTTAGACTAATTTATGTAACACATTCCTAAATAGAAACCAATTCATTAAATTAGTCTACAAAAAAAGGAAATTCAAATTTGTTTTAACAAAAGCTAATTCCCTTTCAAGTTCGTTGATCAATAATTCATTTAATAGTAACTTTTTCGTTCAAGTACAAACACCCACAATTCCTCTTAAGTCCCACCATCTTATCCCTGCCATCTCTCTGTCTTGCTCCATACATTTGCCATTGGGGTTGGGGGGGAGGAGGAGGAGGAGGAGGCGGCGCACAGGTATGAGCATATTTGTAGCATACACAAAGGGGCACATGGGAGGGCAACGTCAACAACATGATGGTTGTTAGGGACATTTTTGATTGTTGTCTCCAACTCTCACTCTCTCTCTCGCTCTCGTGCCCTGGCAAAAGAGCCACCTGCGGGAGTTATGAAAAATGCAAACAAAAATAAAAAGCATCTGCCTGCCTAGAGGCTTGTCCCTGTCACAGAGATACTAGAATAGAGAATTCACTTCGTGGCATGTTGGGGGGGGGCAACAACTTTGTATGTATGAGCCAGTGCCTTGAGGTTTGGGCCAAAACCCAAATCACAATGCAAACGGCCGTTAACGAATGTGTCTCTGTCTCCGCCTCCGCCTCCGTCTCCGTCACCGTCTCTCATTCTCTTATCAGCAGCAGACGCGCACAATTATTCATAAGATGCAATGCACCCAGTCAACAGCCAGCACAGCACAGCCACCGTTTCTTCGAAATGAAGCTAAAATGTATTTTAAATCAAATTGCAAGTACCGTGCCGAAAAGCCATAAATTAATTTACACAAATTCTCAACATTCCAATACAAAAACAAAGAGGCACAAAAAGTTGTACATAGTAAAAATTGCTACTTTTTGTATAAACAGCCGGACGAAGCGTATCCGAGCGCAACATAAGCTACAACGACGACGGCATTACGTTTATAGCATCATCATCATCATCCTGCCCGATCGATGTGATAGAAAAAAGTATAGCGAAATTGACAATAAACCGAGACGCAATGCAATTGTAGACGGTTTTAGTTTTAGTTTCTATACGAAATGTGCCGTGCAGTTAGCGTAAAATGAGTGCCTACAGGTACAGTAAACACTAGCTAGCTTTTTTCTGTTCCAAAAATACATATCACTGTCGTGCCAAAGGAGTTTTATTGCCATACCCCAGCAAAGGATATTTGAAAGGAAAGAAATATTCATTTCCGACCCCATAATATATATATATTGTAGATCAGGGCGACGAGCTGAGTAGATTTAGCTATGATTATTCGTCTCAGTGTTGCCATTTTAGCTATTTAGTTGCTAGAACTGGCATTTTGGGAAAATGCTATTGGCCATATGTATATCTGAGCCCTTACTCAAGCAACGTACTAACAACAGGAATGTAGAGGTTTTGGGCTGGTCATAAGACCAATGCTTAATTAAACCCTCGCTTTTTGACAGCTTTCTTAGCTGATGATCAAAGATTATAGCTAAATCGATCACTTGGCATTTTAAACAGCTGTTATACGGGTTTAAGAGACTGAATGCGTTTTAGGTCAACTGCAAAAATCAGAATGCGCTTATATTGAAAGTAGATCATTAATCGAACGAGAAAGTAAAGCTAATTTCGACTTTATTCTATCAACTGAGTTACATTTTCGTGTAGAAACAGACAGACTAGCCAGCTAGACAAAGCTCTGAACAATATACATCGGATTTAGCATATTTCCAAAACGATGTGGATCGATTTGGATTCGAATATATATCCATTCATGAGTTAGAAACTTCTTTTTTTTGTATTTGATGAAAAATTTAATTTTTTTCATACTTTAACCACTAGATCGTTGAGGTATTTTCGAACCGGCTTGCAGTCTTGGTTTTAGTTTCCACCCAAGGCTTTTGTTTCTCTAAAAGAGCTCGCTTATTCACTTTTCAATCATGGGAAAGTCCGGAACAGACGAAAATTTAAGAGCACTTAACGAAAACATTAATTTCTAGGCAGCAGATTCGATCCAAAAAATTGATTCCTTTATACACCACGAGTATTGGGTAGAAAGAACGATCATTAGTTCTGATTGGATCCGGTTTCGGTCCACGTTCACTACCCGAACAGATCCCGACGAAAGGTCATACCGTTCTGTCACGATGGACAATTATAATATTTATTTTCATTTTTTCAAGTCGAAACATATTCTAAATCCTAAATCTAAATCTTTTCTGAACAATCTTTATCCCAATATTTAATTTCCGACCGATCGTTCCTATGGTAGCTTTATGATATAGACAACCGATTTGGACAAAAATTTTTAGAATTAGGTGAAAGCATGTGAAACAATCAGAAACAAAATTTCAGGATGCTACCATTAGAAACAAAAAAGTTTTTCTAACTAAGACTGTTTTTCAGACCTATCTTTTGTATGGCAGCTATACCATATAGTTGTTCGATTTTAAGAAAACTTAGTAGAATTATAAGAAAAACATAGAAAACCTACGATTACAAAGTTTGGAGACGTTTCCATTGAAAAGAAAAAAGTTTTTCATACTAAAACTAGTTTTTCGACCAATTGTACCTATGGAAGCTATGATATATAGTCATCCGATCCGGTCGGTTCCGACTTATAAGTAGCGTGCAGCAAAAAGAAGACTCTGTGCAAAATTTCAGCTCGATAGCTTCAAAACTGAGAGACTTGTTTGCGTAGAAACAGACAGACAGTCACCCTGATCAAAAATAAATATAGTTTATGGGGTCGGAAATGAATATGTCTATGCGTTGCAATCTTATAGTACCCTTTGCAATGGTATAAAAACTAGTTACGCACCAATGAGAATTGAGTTTAAACAAAGAACTTAGTTCAGATTTCACTGGCTCAACGTTAAAGGGAAAAAACATGAATTGAAGGGGAATCCCCGCTTGCGGCTAGGGGTTTGTTTTGATTCCCTCGTTCAATACGGAACTTCATTCAGTTTGCACACCCATCCAATTCCAGATGAGTTTCAGTTCAAGGCTATGTATGATATGCGCCAAGCCCTTGATTTTGATTCAGACCTTGGAAAAATCCATAGGATTTCAGCAAATGATTAAGAAATCGATAAATGTTACTTGTCACAGCGTCTTGATAAGATAACGATACTAAATGTGGGACCGGTGGCGGTCATACGGATCCTTACACTGCGTAACCGCGCAGGTCACAATTGACGACGACACTCTCCACTGTGCCTGACAATCTGCCGAGTTCCCTTTTGCCCGGGTGGGACTCGAACGCAGCAAACTACAAACAAACTGACGACATGATCGCGACGCCACCAACATTTAAGAAGAAGCAGACGCCGGAGACGAAGACGAAGAAGGGAAGACAATGCGAACTGACGGCCCGGTTTGGTTGGGTGATTCGCAAAATAGATTTTCAATCAAGAACCCACTCGACAAAAGGCGAACACACAGCAAGGCACGGGCCCAAGAGCCAATTCGAATCTATTTTAAACCCAAACAAAAGCCACTAAAATAATCGACAAAGTTGCAAAAGGGTGGGGGTATCTTCGGATGCTTGATGGACTGCACTGCAAGGGTGCGATCAATGGAAACCATGTCTATGGAATTCCTGTGTAACGAAGTCACAAGCAAGTTCTGGCCAATCAGCTCAATTCGTGTCCACACAGAGCAGTGGTTGTTGAGCAATAGACGCTATCTACTTCTATTCCCTGGCCCGGCCCGGCCCGGCACCCCGGCCCGGCACACACTCCCACCGTAGCACCTCCATATAACATTTGACATCTCTGTAGTGTAGCCCCGAACCAACGGTCTCACTCAGGACTTAAAGATGTTCCCACAACAACAAACTAAAGGGTATAAATCACACAAAAAATCATCTTTCTTACCTGCAATCGACAGGGGCATATTGCAGTATGACCATTCGCCATTTCAGTTCTACTTCTACTCGCCCAGACTCCACCGCGCACTGAGTGGGCTGCAGGGGTTGGTTGTAATTGCGGGGGGGAAGCTGCCTTGGCTGCTGTTAGCTGCTTTCGTTTAACCGAATGTTTATAATTTCATTATATTTATATTAATAGTTATTAATTCACAAACAACGCCGCTCCGAATGGCTCGATACCGATATCGTGCATTTGTCAAAACAGTGTGTACACCCCTGCGCACCTTGCACTTGGTCATCGATAGAGATGCTCATCACTCGTGACTTTAGACTTTAGTGACTTCAGAATAAACATATAATATTCTAAGTAATTTGAATTGTCATGACTTTAAATGTAATATGTATAAAACGGCACGTGCACTCTGCTTACAGCAATAACAACAACGCCAAAGCAGTTCCGAAATTGCTGGGCTTATATCACTTTCGATTTGTTGGCACACGCGCTGCGAACCGAACCAAAATATTGTTCTTTATTTGCTTGAATAGTTTTTTTTTCCAAACTTTCGAAACATTGGCCAAATCAGGTGTTTTGATACCATCGGCTATCAGTGTGACCATATGCAAAACCGATACTTAATCGAAAATGCGGACATTAATAGCTAATAATCAGCTGTTTTCCCATACAAAAAAAGCTGAATGTTGGCGGCAAATTCAAATCGAAATTCTGTTCGAGTAAAATAAAGCAAAAATTATGACTTTTATAAACTATTTAGGCTCCATCATTTCGATTGAAAAAAGAAACTGCGAGAGAAATTAAATATTCTTTGTAGCACAGCCGCCTGGCTTTTGCTTTGTAAGGCGCCAAAATATTTTTAACCTGATTTTTCGTTATGAAAACAAATTTTGAAGACACAAAGAAGTGCAAATTTATTAGATTGAAATACAATTCGAGTAGACAAAGCAAAATCATAATTTCTTTGATGCCATCAAAAACTTGGGTGCAAATTGAACAGATTTTGGAATCTTTGGTGCGTGGTTTTTAGAGTTAATTGTTTTGGTGGTACGGCAGTTAACATTTAGATTATTCTTGGAATTTTCACTTTAGCGAATATTACACAATAATTTATTTATGTTTTTCGATTTCGACAATATTTCATTTCTTTACTTTGAGGCTTACAGATTTAATTAGTGTTATCATTTCTTCGTAGTTGAGTTGGCTTCTTGTTCACACCTTAATCAGACTAATTCCAAACGTTTCATCTCCTT
Organism: Lordiphosa fenestrarum; assembly: GCA_035044985.1. NCBI lineage: Eukaryota > Metazoa > Arthropoda > Insecta > Diptera > Drosophilidae > Lordiphosa > Lordiphosa fenestrarum. The sequence goes on along the minus strand of JAWNNO010002549.1, from coordinate 197,109 downwards.
GAACAATTCATGACCCATCTTGGCAGGACTTCTTGTCACAATGACACCAGCCTTCTCCAAGGCGGCAATCTTATCATTGGCTCCACCCTTGCCGCCAGAGATAATCGCACCGGCATGTCCCATACGACGACCAGGAGGCGCCGATACGCCAGCAATAAACGACACCACAGGCTTGGCCTTGATGCCCTGTTAAATACAAGAGATAAACCATAAAGCTAGCTACTTTTTGAGAAGATTTTTCGGCACGCGCACCGTATTGAACTCAGCCAAATAGTCGGCAGCATTCTCCTCAGCCACACCACCAATTTCACCAATGAGAATGATACCCTTGGTATCGGGATCCTTCAGGAACACCTCCAGGCAGTCAATAAAGTCGGTACCATTGAAGGGATCACCACCAATGCCCACGCAGAGGGTCTGACCCAGACCGACTTCGGTGGTCTGATGCACAGCCTCGTAGGTCAAGGTGCCGGAACGTGAGACAACACCGATTTTGCCGCGCTTGTGTATGTGGCCGGGCATGATGCCAATTTTGCACTGAAAAAGGGAGAAGATTATGAAATTGAAGAAACCAACGAATAAGGAGAGAGCAAAGCCTGTTTCTTTATGGGATTTAGGGCTGTGCTCTCAAGATTCTGAAGGAATAAGCCGGAGACATTTGCTAATCGACCCCTTTAAAGACTTGTCTAAGATATAAGGCATGAACTGAAAACTGGCCAGCGAATCGTAGCCGGTTAACATCCATTCCAGGACTTAATGCGAGGCATTACAAAACGAGTTCAAGCCGGTTCATGCGTCAGCCTCTGGATTCAGATAAGACATAAATAAACAATAATAATAAAAATCAACCACAAAGTGAACCGCCAATCGATTGAACTTTGCACCCAGCTCGCTTATCTGTCTACCTCTTTCCCTCCAGCTAGTTAACGCTTACAAACCTGTTCGGGTGCAATGATGCCCGGACAATTGGGTCCCACCAGGCGCGACTTATTTTGAGAGATCAAAGCGTGCTTCACTTTGACCATATCATGTTGGGGCACTCCCTCCGTTATAGCAACAATCAGGGGTATCTCAGCATCCAGAGCCTCCATTATGGCAGCGGCGGCTCCGGGTGGTGGCACATAGATGACGGTGGCATGTGGATCGGTAGCTTTCTTGGCTTCAGCCACAGTGGCAAAGACTGGCAGACCCAAGTGCTGGGTGCCACCTTTTTTGGGAGAAATGCCACCAACCAGCTTGGTGCCGTACTCCAACGCCTGTTGGCTGTGGAAGGTGCCCTGTTTCCCGGTGAATCCTTGGCAGATGACGCGAGAGTCGCCATTCAGCTTGAGATTGCCCCGGGTCTGGTTGTACTGCGAGCTGCATCGAACGCCGGCAACGAAGCCATCTGGAAGAGACAGAGAGAGAGAGTTAGTTCTGGTCACATGCGAACCTTGAAAAGTGGCACCCTGCCCTCCCCCCGGCAGCACCCGCTCTCTTCTTCTTGCCACGTCGTTTTTGCTGGGGCCATTTAACTGGTACTGGCTCATTAATTAACTTAATTAAATCGCTTTCCTCTCGGTTGTCCTTTGTTTATTTGCATATTTGATATTTTCCACAGTTATATAATTTATCATCATCACATTCACCTGTTCCACCCCCCTCCCCCTCCCCGCCACTGATTATGTTTCGCAATAGATTTTCCTTAAAATTTTGAACACTTACCCCGGACTTTAAGCAGCGCTCTCATGGAAGCAGCCATAGTTGATGTGTGTGTGTGTGTGTGCTTGGAAAAACTGTGCAATTTATTAATAATTATTTAATTAATGCGAACCGACGACCAAAGCGGCTGCTCGACTGAGACCTGCTGACAATCTGGCAGCGCTAGTTAGCTGCAGCAGTGAGGATGAGTTGGCTTTTTATGCCAATATCCAAATTTAGCTATAGCTGGTTGTGAAAACAAGCTTTCGTGATTTGGTATGGAAGAGTTATATAGTTGATGTCCGATTCGCTTGGAACTTGGCAGAAAAATGTAAATAACTAATCAAAATCAAAATATTGATTTACAAATAGGCTTACAAAAAAAATCGAATTTTTTTGGAAACTTTTTATAGTATTTAAGCAGTGACTGGCCTGCCCTGTGGGATTGTGTTGCTCTGTTTCAAGCTAAGCGACCTCAGCAAATTATCTCACCTCTTGGGTTTTTCAGCCTTATCCAACACTGTTTCGCCACTCAAATTCAAATTCCTTTTTTTTTAAAACTTTATTTTTGAGAAATTAAAGAAATGGACATTTACATATTTACGTTAAAATCGACTATGTAAAATATATATTGCCTCATTTTTGCTTAGACAAGTTCAGATGTGTCTAGGGCTTGTACTGAGGGGGACTTAAACATTATCAACTGGCACAAAGTACACGAAAAAACGTTTTAAAAAACTTTGCTAAGGCCAAAGATGAATACAAAGAGGTTTGTAATGTTACATTAATTTCAATTTGGTGGTTGATTGTTTTTTTTTTTGAACGGAGGGCTGAGTTAAGTCTTGTACTTGAGAGGGTTTTGTTTTTTCCAACTAATTGAACTGATTATCGGGGAGAAGTTCATCATTTGAGATCTCTTTTTCCAACTGGAACTCGTCACGATTAAACGTATTCTCCTCCCCCTTCAGTAGACGCTGATAGACCTGTATGTTGTGTCCGGTGCGTGATTGTAAATGCTGCAAGAGAGAGGCAAGATTAGGTGAACGAGCACCCACAGCCTCCACCAGCGTTTGAGAGTAGTTTACCTCTGCATGCTCAATGCTGTGCATTAGCTTATAGTTCGTCAAGAATTCACTTATCTTATCCACCAGCGAGTCAAACATTACCACATGAGAGGGCAAGGCGGTGCGTGGATGTGCAGGGATGTTAGAACGTAGCCAGTGAACAGGTGAGTCAAAGAAACGATCGGCCTCATCCATATAATTTGGAGTCTTTTGCAGGTTGGGTTCACAGGTCAGGAAGCGCATGGTCACGTTTTCGTGTATGTGGCTGCAAGGATATAGAAGAACTTGAGTCAAGAATCAAAGTGGATACACATAAGAGGGAGAATCACCTGTAATAGGGTGTCGAATGGCAAGGCATGAGGAACAGTATGTTGGCACGATGTTCCCTCTCGTCCCTGTACTCCTGGGCAATGTCTCTCAATTTGGGCATCAACTCGATGGGTCCCTTCTGATGAATGGTGCTCAAATACCAAGCGGGCAGTACATTGCCCAACAGAATAACCAACGCGGTTAGCCACAATTGAAGGCTGGTGGCACGATAGCTCCATCTTGACAAGGCCTCGGTGCACACATACAGGCACAAGGGCAGCAAGGGGCTTACAAATCGGAATTCCTTATGTTCCACCGTGCTAAGCACCATCAGGGACAGTAATATGGTTATCAGCAGCTGCTTGCACACGGCAAACTTCTCCGATTTGCGCACCGTTTCCACGATCCCAAAAATGAAGGGTAGCGTATTGATACCCAAAACAGTGGGCAAACCCACTGTAAAATACCAATGCCAGGGATGTGTACCATAGAAACTGCCGATGTTATGGAAGATGTTGTACTTGAGGAACTCATAGGGAGTCACAATCAGTTGGCCATGCCAGTAGCTATCAATGGCTATGCCCATGCCGGCCACAGCCAATCCAATCAACAGAAAACGTTTAAGTAACAGCTCCATCAGTGGCAAGCGGCTCTGGCGTAGATGATATATGACCAGAGGAAGCCAAATTACAGCAGCCGTGGGACGCAGGAAGCAACAAATAGCCGCCGGCCATAGATAAACGCTGCCCTCGCCAAACCAAGGGAAATAGCTCAAGGCTATGGTGGTAAGGCTGGCCTCCAGTGTATTGGCCAAGGTGCGGGAACCCGTGTAGAACCAGAACCAAGGCACCAAGATCAAGAACAAGGCCCATTTACGCTTGCCTGTCCACACATAGAAGCGGTAGTCCGAGTAGCTGGTCAGTAAAGCCTGAAGCAGACGCGGTAGCAAGACCAGAAGATGGGCCTGATCCAATTGCACTAGGGCCAGTAATTTGTACACGGCAGCTATCAGCACAGGATAGATATAGCTGCGTATGCCCTGAATCCATTCCCAGGTGAGGTAGCCGTAGCTGGGGGGGGAAATCCAGAGTTAACTTTGTGAGACTCAGGACTCTGGGAATCTTACCCAAATGTCAGCTTGTGTGCCACCTCCAGACTCTGCCAGTATTCATCGGGCACATAGTAAGTGCGTACCACAAAGACCGAGGCCAAACGCACGGCTAATATTAGCATAAATACAGTGAGCAGCCGCATAGTAGCCTCCTCGTCCAACGTTTCTAACCTTTAAAGTGTTTAGTGAGACCACACACGACTGTGCTTGGCGTTAGGCGGCAGTGTTGCCCAGTCAGCTGGTTTCGGTCAGTTTTGTTGGCGGGAATTATTTGTAAGCAACTGGTAGTGGGAAATGCTTTACTTTTTTCAGCTTATATTTAGTTTATATTATGTGTGGATTTTCGAAATTCGGTGTATTGCATACTACAGCTTAATGTCACTGAACTACTAAGAAACATTTTAAATTTTGTTTCAAATTCAGCTTTGTTTTTACTTAGCTTTCCGCTGAAAATGTAAAAAGATGGCAGCACTGGTAAGGCAGTTCCCGTTTGTTATTAGTAGTACCGTTTGCTTATTCTGGCACTAGTAGGACCGTTCGCAGCTCTTGAGATATAACAATTTTCTAAAATCAACAGAAAGTCCTGGCCATATCCACTTTTCCATAAAGGGGACTCCCAACGCATAGCATGTCCACATTTTACTTTGTTATTGTGGGCCACAATGACAACCCAATCTACGAGAAGGAGTTCAGCACAGTAAACAAAGAGCTGCGAGTAAGTCACAACCTGCCATTCTCTCAATCTGTCCAATCTTCAACTGCTACCCCACTCCAAACAGAAAGAGGACCATCGCCATTTGAGTCAATTCATAGCACATGCCGCCCTGGACCTGGTAGACGAGCACAAATGGAAGACGGCCAGCATGCAGCTCAAGTCCATCGATCGATTCAATCAGTGGTTCGTCTCCGCCTTCATCTCGGCCAGCCAAATACGCTTCATAATTGTGCATGACAACAAGAATGACGAGGGCATCAAGAATTTCTTCAATGAAATGTACGAGACGTACATTAAACATTCCATGAACGCCTTCTATAGGATCAACACGCCCATCAAGTCGCCCATGTTTGAGAAGAAAGCGGAGATTTTTGGTCGTAAACATTTGTTATCCTGAATGGAATTAAATTTGATTTTAATTTATTTAAAAAACCAGTCTACAGCTTAAATTTTACAAATTTCTGGCTTCAATCAAATCTAAAACGATTTAACGACAATGGAAAAAGGGGATGATGTGAGTGAAAATCTCGTAGAATGTGCGTGGCTCTCCTTTAGTGCTTCTTGTTCTTGCCGGAGCGTTCGTATTTGCTCTTGGACTGATGCCACAGGGCCAAGGGAATGGCCAGCGAGGGCAGGGTCATGATGGCAAAGGCCACCCAGTCAAAGAAGTGGGAGGAGAAACGCTTGTTGTACTCATTCAGGTTAACAATGCCGCCCTCACCAGGCTCCGAACTGATGGCCAATTGCAGCTAAAATACGAAAATGTGTTAATTATGGCTTTCTCCAAGTGTATGGGCAATCACTTACAGTCTCGGCCTCCTCCACGGGCTTGTAGGAAACCTCAGCGGCGGTAAAGTTGAAGTAACCAAATGCCTTGGGACGCACCACCAACACATGTGTGAAATTGGTCTGTGGGGCGATTCTCTCTACAGTAGCCGAGGGCTGGCCACCCACCACCTCAAAAGCCTCGGGATGGAAGCCATTGTCCACCAACTGCACATTGGTGGCGGCGCCATTGCCCACATTGAAGATGGTGTAGCGCACCAGGAGATCACTCTTCTCCACCAAATATTTGTTGAGGATCTGCTTGGAGACCAGGAGGCGGGCACGGGTCTCGTCCTCGGAGAGGCACACATTGAAAACGGCCAAAAGGGCACACAGTGCTAGTAAATGCTTAAACATGGCTGGAAATGGAGAGTATTTTTAATTAGATTTCACTTCGGCATTTTGTTGACGTGGAAGGCCAGCGCCAGCGCTGGCCGGTGCCAGCGAGCAGCAGCAAAAGCAACAAGGTCTCAGTCTGTTTAACTGCTTTTCAGTTAGTTGTTAACTTAAATGCAATAGGCAATTGTTTTCAAAAGTTGGTTAGTTAGACTAACTGGATTTTGGCAGCACTTACTTGAATTTTAGTTAATTGTTTAACGAGTATTACTATGAAACTAAAACGGAAAGCTGAAGTGCCTGCTGCAAAAAGACCCAGTGTGACCAGATGCGGCTGAATTGAATCGGCTTTGGTTCGTGTTCGTCTCGTTTTCGTTTTCCACGTCACAACGCTTATCGATAGCCAAAGTATCGATAACGAACAGCTAAGACAACGAAGCTCTTTAGAGCTGCTCAAGGAAGTTCCATTTTAAACTAGTTCCATGAATCTATTTAAAGTTTAAATTTTAAACAACGGACAAAGGAAGAGCTCTAAACAGAAATATGCTGACATCAGTACTGTGAATAAAGTACCAGATTTGAGTGAATTTGATTCAAAACAGCAATATTTGTATTTTTGGCTCATTAAATTGGAATAAGTCCATAGATCTAATTAGTTGCTCTTCGGTCATTAATTTAACACAGGCAGGAGGACTTAAGATGCATAAGAAATTATGTAACTTACAACAGTTGTTTTTATAAGATTATTAAGAACTGGTCCAAACACGTATTAGAAACGTTGAACGTTAAAAATATTCGTAAAATGTTTTTATAAGGCACATTTGCATGGACGACAAAATTTAATTTTAATTTCAAAAATTAAAATAAATTTCGTGTCATGCCTTTTCACTGGCTCATCTCTAGCTTGAAGCTTAACTCCCAAGAACTGGTTCAGAACTGTTAAATGTTGATTAACAGCGCTCTGCTAATGAAAGTGTTAACAGTATAAACAAATGTAAAACAGCTAGAATATATGCAAATTGGGGTTACCAAACCCTTGTTTAAGTACTATTTCAAACAATTAAATGTATGTATGTATGCACATGCCAGCTGAAGTTTCGTGGTTTATACATATTTGCCGGCTTCGCTGCTCTCGAGTGCCCTTGAATGCCCTTGCACCCTACACTTAATGGAATCCTTATATTAGTTTGTTAAGTCAGCTGACTAAAATGTTTAATTAATCAAGATTAAATACCTAATTTCCAGTTATTTTCCTTTTGATAACAAATTTGCTGACCCATCCCTACACATCTAATACACCCCCTTTTGCATTCAACAAGTCTTTCGCCCACACGTAGCTAAGATAGCGCTTATCACTGCCCATGCAGCCGAACCCATTAGCATTTTCTGTTATCAGTGGGAGGCGGAACACAACACAATTCGCTTTGACACTCAATTTTCACTCTCAACGCAAACAGTTGAAATTTTACCAGCAGCCGGAAAACTCCAGACCCGCAAGCAGTAGTCATGTCTTCTCTCAGCGTGGAAACGGTGCAGACCAAGCCCTATGAGGGTCAAAAGCCCGGCACTAGCGGATTACGCAAAAAGGTTTTTTAAATAAAAGAAAATTCTTTTCAAAGTTTGAGGCTCAATTTTTGGTTTCCACTTAGGTGAAGGTGTTTATACAGCCAAATTATACGGAGAATTTTGTGCAATGCATTTTGGATGCCAACGGTTCGGCCCTGGCTGGCTCCACACTGGTAGTCGGTGGTGATGGTCGCTATTATTGCAAGGAGGCGGCGGAGCTGATTGTTCGTATGTCGGCAGCCAATGGAGTGTCCAAGCTATTGGTGGGTCAAAACGGTATACTCTCCACTCCGGCCGTGTCCAGTTTAATTCGCCACAATAAGGCTTTGGGTAAGTAATATACAGGGGTGGTTGTAATCAGCCCCAACCACACCAGTGTACCCACTGTACCTAAAGCTTAATCTGAACTAGATTAACTGATAATCCTCCCCTGCATTTCTAGAGGTTACCCAGGTCAAGCAATTATCTTTCTTATCTCTTTTCTCCCATTCTAGGTGGCATCGTGCTGACTGCCTCCCACAATCCCGGCGGTCCGGAAAATGATTTTGGCATTAAATTCAACTGTGAGAATGGTGGACCCGCTCCGGATGCTTTTACCAACAACATCTATAAACTATCCACGGAGATTAAGGATTATAAATTGGTGCGCGGCTTGCAGATTGACATTTCGAAGGTGGGCGAGAGCAGCTATGAGATTGCTGGCAAGAAATTTGTGGTGCAAGTCATCGATTCGGTGGCCAACTATGTGCATCATATGGAAGAGATCTTTGATTTTGCCAAACTCAAGGAGTTTGTCAGTGGCAAGAGCAGTGGTGGCAAGCCTCTCAAGATGAGAATCGATGCCATGAATGGCGTTACCGGCTCCTATGTAAGGGAAATCTTCTTAAATCGCCTGGGAGCCACTGAATCCTCGGTGGTTCATTGCACGCCACTACCCGACTTTGGTGGTCTACATCCCGATCCGAATCTAACCTATGCCAAGGATTTGGTGGATACCGTGGCCAAGGGGGATTATGATATTGGTGCTGCATTTGATGGCGATGGCGACCGCAACATGATCATTGGAAGCAAAGCCTTCTTTGTCACTCCCAGTGACTCACTGGCGGTGATTGCCCACTATCTGGAGGCGATTCCCTATTTCCAAAAGAATGGAGTTCAAGGCTTTGCCAGAAGTATGCCCACTGCCTCAGCGGTGGATCTGGTGGGCAAGAAACTGGGCAAGGAAGTATTTGAAGTGCCCACGGGATGGAAATACTTTGGCAATCTCATGGATGCTGGCCGTTTGTGCCTGTGCGGTGAGGAGAGCTTTGGCACCGGCTCGAATCACATACGCGAAAAGGATGGCATCTGGGCGGTGTTGGCCTGGATATCAGTGATGCAGCACACGGGCAAGAGTATTGAGGATATATTGAAGCAACATTGGTCCGTCTATGGACGCAACTATTTCACACGCTACGATTATGAGGAATGTGAACTGGATCCCTGCAACGAGATGATGTCAACGATGGAGCAGAATATTACGGCAGCTGAATTTGTGGGCAAAAGCTTCTCGAGTGGCGGCAAAAGTTACAAAGTGAAGGAGGCCGATAACTTTAGCTACACAGATCCCGTGGATAAGTCGGTGGCCACCAAGCAGGGATTAAGGATTGTTTTTGATGATGGCAGTCGCATTGTGATGCGTTTAAGTGGTACAGGCAGCTCTGGAGCCACTGTGCGGTGAGTACATCAAAACGGTTTAGGTCAAGTAGAATAAGTATGATTGATTTAGTTAGGGCTTGTTAAGTCGGGCTAACCCAAGCTAATTTGATTGGATTGTGCGAGGCAAAGCACGGAAATCAAATGAAAGACACAACCCACTGTTTTTTTAGAAATATTTTGAGGTGTAAGGACATTGGAAACCATATCCGGCGGTCGGCAAGACAATTATCGTCAATGGCAATTGAATAATTCTAGCTCTGGCTACTTCATTTCAATGATCCTAGGATGCCAGGAAGCAGAGCTCGCAAACAAGTGTTAACACTTTTTTAAGTGCGACCACCCTCAGAGAAAAACAGAATCAACGCAGCACAAACGCTCTCTCACTGAGCGAAACACTTATGCTCTCTGCTCTTCTGTTTTCTGTTACGTGTTTTCGGTTGAGCAAAACAAACGAGTCGGTCTGCCGAAGACCACTGACAGAAACACTTTTGAGCGAGTGCTCATCAGAAAACTGTCTCCAAATGACCAGAACACAATAAATGTCTGCGAAAAGTGTTTTTTGTATTGTTTTTGTTTTGTGCGTTTGGTGGACTGTTTGCATGTGTGTTTGTGTGTACAGAGGCAAGTGACGCTCGATCGTTATAACGTTCTGTATACAGAAAGACAGACGCGGGCGCAACACACAACCACTCATACATACGCAAAAAACACTTTGGAAGTTTGCTCTCGGCAAAACGGTCAGTGAACGACACGAGAGAAACAGAAACAAAAAAAATGTGTCTTTGCTCTGAGCAAAACAGATTTGAGCAAAAACAGAGCTGAAGGTGTCTTTCGCTCCCTCTTTTCGTTGTGTCCGTAACCAAACTGTGTTTTGCCGACACTAGGAAAGTGTTGAGAGTTACTTGCCAGCTCTGCTAGGAAGTAATACCGAAAGGCAGTCCCATCAAGTAAAACGGGTCGTATAATCATTTTTGTTTATGCAATACAAGTGACGAAAACAATGCTGAAGCAACCATAATCACCACAAACATTTTGAGTTCTCGGTCCAATTTAAAATATCCGTAAATAAGCTTACTTTGTGATCATAAAAGATACTTATGCCGTGAGAAAATGATACTTTAGCCGAAAGTCTTCTTTAAGTGTCGTTTTCAACTCGATCTTCTGATCAGTTTCGAACCAATTTTGAGTCTTTTACGACTCTGGTTCGTGTCTTATTTTAATAAATCACATTTTGATCACATTTCCATACATCTTTTGATCACACATGCACTATTTTTGATATAAATGTGTTCTTTCAAGGTGATTTTTGTTTAAATAATCTTCCAAATGCCTACTTTATTGTGTTTGTATAGAGATTTGTGAAATAAAACATGATAAACTATAAAGTTGAGCTTTGTCTAGAATGCAAATGAACTTAAATAGACAGTCAATAGGCTAGATAAAGGCAAACTGGTATTAAACTGGTTTCAAATTGCTGCTGCCGGGGACAATTGGTATTAAACTGGTTGCAAATGGCTATTTCCGAGGACAATTGTCCCATGTCCCTTTGACATAGGCTTCAATACATTGATTTGGAGACGAACTGCAATCAGTTGGGAGTTTTTTGACAGTGGTTCTAAAATTGGAAGCAGGCATTACATTGAAGCTCGACTTTGGCCCCTTTTGGGACTGTGTATAGTCAATTGCTGTTAGTTCTTTGGAGGATTGTTCTGCTGCTAGATGCATAGAAGAGAAAAAGAAGAGAGAAGACACCTAAAAAGTTGTTGCTGCAATTTGGTGATGCCTAAGCCGCTATACGCTTTGAAATGACTTTGCGTATATCAACAACAAAAGCGGCCGGTGCGTATAGGCTGCGGGCACAAGGGTTTTATGGGAATAAGCTAGCACTTTGACATATTTACATTTTTTTACGCTTCGAAACTTTGAAATTTCCACATAATTTGCTAAATAATCCAAAAACTGAAGCTGAATGTTTTGGTTTCTTTAACTTTAGAACGATTTAACAAAGGTTTGGATCTATTAGAAAAGAGACAAAGGCCTTAAATGTTTTGAAAGTGGCTTGATCCTAGTGCTACAGTGGTTCAGACAGCTTATTCAGACGGTTTCAGAGTCATGTTTTGGCTAAGGATCCAAGCCACTTCGAACTTAAAACTAATTAATTTAGTCAGCAAACTCAAAGTTCTTTTTTCTTATCTCTACTTACAGTTTGTACATCGATTCCTATGAGAAGGCGAATGTGTTGGGCCAGGCCAGTGTAATGTTGAAGCCTCTGATTGATATTGCTTTGGAAATCTCACAACTGCCCAAGTTCACGGGTCGTCAGGCACCAACTGTGATTACATAGATCAGGCATCGATTGTTGCTACTCCTCCGGCTCCTCCTGGTAACACACGTTGCAACTCAGCGAGGCATTTTTCTTGTTATGTTTCGAATTTATTAAAGTTTTGTGTAGCCTAAGGCTTAGTTTACTTAAGGGGCGTGGCCAGATACTCAAACTCGCTTAGGATTATGTTTGGTATGCGCTGCTCCAGCACGCTGAGCGGCAGACGAGCGGAACGTATAAAAGTCTGCAAAAAGTGTAGCACGGTGACCACCTCAGGGCCCAGTAACTTTTGCTCGCTGCAAGTAAATATAGTTAAATAGCAAGTGGTTACAATTTTGAGTTATATCTCACCTCAGTTGAACCTCAGCCACGGTCACCACATACTGACTCAGATAGGAGATGTATAACATTTTAATGTTCCTATGGAACTGCTGTAGTATGGTCAAAAGACCCAAAATGAAAGGCACACAATCAATCACATCTTTGGCTGTTTTGGGCACCAGGCAATCTGTATGCGTAGAATGCTGCAGGCGACCCGCATGGGCAATGGTGAAGAGAAATAGAAACAGGGACACATTGTGTGTGTTTTTGGTAATAAGAAAGACCTGCTCCAGGGGTTCGTAGTTGCCCGTAAAGAGTAAGATATCCTGCAATTCGGTAAGCATGTCCACTCCCTGTTCATTGCAGAGCTTCTGATCACAGGACAGCTCCAGCAGTAGAGCTCTAGAAAAAAGTAAAAGCTAGTTTAATAGTAAGATCATGTTGGTTATCTTACTTATTCAGCGTATCCGTGGTGTTCTCCAGCAACTTGGCATCACATTTGCTGCCAAGACTCAGCTCGCCCGCAATTTGTTGTCGCAGCAGCTGCTTTTGGCCCAGGCTCAACACCCAATCCAATATGGTGGGCCACACTTTCAGCCATTTTTGTGTATAGCCTTGATAATACTTTAAAGGTTGCTTGGCAACTTCACCCGGAAAGTCCCGGGATTCCAGTTCTTTGGTCAAACTACTTAAGGCCTCACACCACATGCGATCTTGAGTGAGATTTTTCTGCAACTTGTCCAGATTACGTTTCAATTCATCGGCCAGCATGTGAGCGTACAGTCTCTCCAAGCCCACCATGCCGGCCGGAGCCAAGGCCTCGCGTAACAGCGCAAAAAATTGGGAACCCCCCAAGACCTCCGCATGAGGTGACTTCTTCTCATACCACGTGCATTTTAGGTCCAGGAAAATGGTCTGACTCGGTCGAGTGCAGCTTAGCAACTCGAGAGCCAAACGTCCTATAAAATTGTTCGATTTGGACACATCCCCCTGGAGAGCGGGAAAATTGGGTATGGGTATGGTCGAGGATTGGTGGTGAGATTGCCATTCTTGTATCTTGTGTCGCCGAAAAGCGTTGCACTCCTTCTCCACATTATAGCTGATGATACGCTGCGATTCCTCCAACAAAATACGCAAGCCCTGCACCCGCAGGTAATCCTCTATGTACTCAAACGATCTTCGATAACCCTCGATGGTCTTGGCCAAATTTTGTAGCCTCGCTTGTAGAAGCTGCACCGGCGATTTACCCTTCTCTGGGGTGAAAATTAAACCCAAATTGTAGGCATTAGCCAAATGATTCACCAGCTCCTTGCGTATGCCATCCTCCAGCAACTGTTTAGGATCCAATTCGATGACGCCCACCAATGTCCTCTTCATCATGAGTATGCCCTTGGTAAAGACAGCTATGGAATTGGTCAACTGAGCCACTTTGGCACGCTCCTCGAACTGTGCATACTCTCGCAGCTTGTCTTTCTCCAGTCGCGTGGGAAACTCCTTGATGACATTCGTCAGCAGCTGTATAATCCGTGCCAAAATGCTGAACATGGTCTCGGGCACAATTTGCAGCACGCGACGCAGAAAGTTTGCCAACTCGGTGCTATAGTAGTTGGAAACAGAGATCAGATCCTCACTCTTGGCCTGATTAATACGCATCAGAGGCACCTCCAAGGTGCTGGCCAGCTTAAGGAATATGGCACGTATGCCTATAACGGCTCTGGGCTGGCGTTTGATGTGCTCCTGCATGTGCACCGTATAATCCCGCTGGAGTAGTTGCCAGGCATAGCTAAAATCGCAAATCATTTGAATCTGTATCTCCAGGTCCTGCTTAAGATTGATGAGCTGCAAAGGAACAGGGGTAACAACGGCTCGAACACGTACAAGGAGTACCACGCACCTGAGCCATTTGGTTGAGCAAATCCCGTGTTTCTTGCAGCTGTTGCTTGACCAGCATGCATGCATGAAGATTATGAAACTCCAGCACCTCGTCCAATGCCTGCATTACTTGTATTATCAATCTGCCAGAGTTTTGGGGCTTGGCCAACTCCAGTTTCTGTAGACGCTTGGCCACCTGACCAAACCATTGCTGAAGCTGGGGATTTCTCTCGATTTTGGTCAAAGGACGTGAACCGTTGAAGGCTTCGCTTAGCTCCTGCAGCCGCTCTATGGTTTCCATCTTACTTTTCGACCAGCGTTCCTCTCGACTCGCGTTCAACTCACTCAACAGTTCTCTCACACTCAACTCCATTTGGCTGCAGTTGAGCAGCAATTGGTATATCCTCAACTGATCGAATTGCAGCTCAGTGACCACCAAATTCTGAACTTGATTTGATTGCCCAGCCAAGGGATTGACTATGAACACAGCCGGTGTGGTGTGTAGAAAATGCCAGCGTAACAAAACATTGGACTGACGCATTAGTACAATTATTTTGGAAGCATGTTCCAGCACAAATTTATCATTTAAGATGCCCTCTCTGACAATCTCTTGCGTTTTCTGCAGAGTTTTGTTCAACTGCTCCCTGTGCAGGTCGCAAAGTGACTTGATATTTGAAGGAGTGACTATATTAGCTATGGCTGAGCTGGCTGCTGGGAAGTCAGACCAGGCATCCAGCAGATTAACGGTGACGCCCATGTAAATGGACACCAGCCAGTTATCGGAATAGAACTTATCCACTATCTCTCGCATTTGAGAGGTTTGAGTGTGAAGCGTTTTGGGCGAAAAGTAGAGACACACATACAGCATGGCCGCCTGAGTGGAGAGAGCTGTGGAACGTTGGCTGGGATGTGGATAAATAGCCAGCTGATTGTATATATCATCACAACGCAGACGAGCTATAACCAAGTCCACAAAGTTTTCATCAAACTTAAGGCGTGAGAAGTATGCCTCGGGATATTTGGGTACCACCAAATGCGAAGGTAAGGCTTTAGCCACCTCAGCAGGTTGTACGTAGCCCGTTGATCTTAACAACAGGCAGACATCGTGTACATTACTCTCGCCCCCGGACTCGCCTCCACTGTAACGATAGTAGGCCACCATTAGACGCTCCCTCACATCGCCTGGTATATGGAAGTCCAGTAACAGCAAAATCACTCCATACAAATACAAGGATTCGCACAGCAACTGCTTGCCCTCCTCATCTTGCAGGACACTCTCCAGACTTTGCTGTATATAGTAGCCACTGTTCAACTCCTCGATATACTGCTGCAGATCAGAAAAGTAGTGGTGTATGCTCTGGAAGGCCAGGTAGAAGCGATCGATCAGCGGCATGTGGGAGCGCACTTCATCGTCCAAGTCACTCAGCTCCTGGAAAATATGTGGGTAATAGGAACTGTTCGTTTGCTTTCGGTCAGTGCTTACCTGATTCTGTTCGATCTTCTTTTCGAAAGCCTCGGCCACCTTGAAATAGCTGAAGTCAAGTATAATCTCGCCATATTTTTGCTTATCGGTTTTCGACTCCAAGCTGTGGAGTGTGTGTTAAATGTTTACATTTACTGTTGGTTTCAGCAGGCTGTGGGCAAGGAGCGATTTCGAACCCTGGTTTTCACTTACCGGTAAATTTGTGGCACGTAGTCCTTCAAGCGCAGTAGCTCGGCTATAATAGAATTGCCCACAGACACAATGTTTAGCAGATTCTGACCACAAGCATTATTTTCGGCTAGAAATTCCGTCATTATTATGAATTAACAACGATTGTGATTGTGTTGTGATTCATTTGGTTCAGAGTGTTTAGCAGCACTGTTCTTTTTATTAGAGATGGGAAAGTGTAGTTAGTAGTACCATATACAAAAAGTGTGGAAGATATCGATATTTTATCGAATATGGGCTCAGATCTGCAAAATCTAACGGCACCGGTTCTTAAAAAGTGCTTTCCTAAATTGAATGAATATTGAGGGTATTCCCAAGCTGCGTCCTAAAGGTATGTTTTAAGATTAATTCAAAAGTTTTGTTTGTAAAAGTCTTTATGTTATAGTGAATACCCTAAGTTAAATATTTTTTGTCAATAAGCTTTAACACATAAAAATAAAAAATGCACGCAACATCTCTAGCGGAATTCCACTCTTCTAAAATATCTTGGTTTTTGACCATCTCTAGTTGTGCTAGCTTTCAATATAAAATTTCATTGCCTGCTTTTTGGGGCCGCCCACGGTCCAACCCTTCTCCAACTCAGGCATAATTCTGTAATTGTATCACTTGTGACTTCTTCAACGATTCCCTGCACAGCGGACACTCATCGCGCTCTTCCAGCCAATCCAGTATACAGCTCCAGCAAAATAGATGACCACAGGGCGTTAAACTGCCATGACTTCGTGGCTCCAAACATAAAATACACTGTGGAGCATCCAAAGACGTTGATTTCACACTCGAACCACGCTGCAGGAATCGTTTACTGGTCTGTTTCAGCTGCTCCAATTGCTGGCGCTTGTGCTCCTTCCACACGTCCCAGCTACTTATGGCCAGCGAGACGGTTACCTGTAGGAATGTAATAATCCCTAGGATTTTATAGCCATACAGGGAAAACTCCGGCTGCAGCCAGTGACGGATGAGCACGTAATTGATGCCAGTGGTGCGCTTGGACAGCTGATACTTGCTGGCATCTAAATAAAACAGAGACTTGTGCAAGGCCTTGACATAGCTGGGGGATTGACGCAGTCGTTGAATGAGTCTCTTGAGTTGCTGTTTGGCCTCGGGGCGTATCTCCTCGTGGTTGGCTATGTACAAGTCCATTTTTTGTAGTAAGCGCACGAATAGAGCGTCGCCTCCAAACTCCAAAACAATGGCCAGCAATTGGATCTGCCAAAGAAGAGGACAAGCGTTAAAACTTTGCAATAACGATTTCTCTGCTTGGAGCTTACCAAACGACTGGGAATGTGCTTGTAGTTGCCATCCACTTGGATTATTCCAGTGTACTCCTCACCCAGTGTTTGCAAATTGTTGACCGAGGCAAACCCATGGTAGCTCAACTCGGCCAGCAGCTTGCAAAGCTGATTATATTTAATCCAGTTGCGTGGCCCAGTCAGACGCAGTACGTCAGACAAATCCTCGGCCAGTTCGTTTGTATAGCGTGCATCCTTTTGCACAGAACGCACTATCTCCGGCTGCCGGGCACGGGCATTGCGAAAGTCCATTGTAAATGGAATTTGTTTTAATATTTAGTCGTGGTCCCTGACCGACTCTGTAAATGCGAGCTCATCCTCGTACGTCTCAAAGTGCGTCAAAGATAAGGGCCAATTGACGTTAGAACGTAACAGAAGACGTAGTGTAAGGTAGGGATGGACCAAGTTACACGACTATTATCGCCTCAGTGTCACCTCTAGCCCACGCGCATTTTCCAACACACAATTGTCAGCCATTTTTCGCATAGTGGGCATCACGGATGCTAAATTTCTAACCCAGACCAAAGGTTTTTTTGGGTTTTCTATCAAAATTTGTTGATTTTCATATATCAAAATCTAAATTCCCCCATCACCTGTGACTGTTGAGTGTCAGAGTGCGTGTACCGTTGGCAAGTGAACCGAATTTTCACCGTCGTCACACCTTTTCGTTTCGAAGGCGCACACCAATACCAAGACAACCAGAACTACGTAGCACCCACACATAGACCAGCAACCAACGACAAGCAAGAGTGAATTTGTGAACCAAGTAGAGTACTGTATCTAGTACTTTTCAAATCGATTTCACTGCAAGAACATTTGCACATCAACTTCGAATTTGGAAATATTACGCAAGTATTATTTCTGGTTTATACGTATTAATAATCATGGCTCAATAAACATGAATCCTCAACGAGAACTATTTGCTGAACGCACTCCGTGTGGAGACAAAGGCAAGACGCAATTTGCTGCCGAATTGCGGCAACAACAACTATTTCCCCTCACCCCATTTTTCGGCGATCTAAGCAGCAACAACAACAACATTAATAATGGACAACAACAACAGCAAGAAGCAGCAACAATCTCATCATGCCAAAGCACACAAATCGTCTGCCAGTGGTGAGTCTTGGGGGACCTACTTAATTAGGTAATATTCTTAAAATTTGATTTGCTCTTCTAGATTTGCATGCCAACAACAACAACAACAACAAATTACCAACGCGTAATTCTCGACGGCGTGAGCAGCTTCCCACTCCACGTAACGATCAGCAGCAGCAACAGCGTAAACAACCGCAACAACAACAAGCAACCAAGCAACGTCCCTATGTCGACAAGCGTCCCCGGGCCCGCGGTGGCGGCGCAGGTGGTGAGCCTTATGCTGACCACCAGACTTATGCTGTCGGTGAGAACGGGGCTAATGGCGGCACCGGACTAGCAGGCTCCACCTCTGGCGGCTACGCACGTAGCGGTGATTTTGAATATGAACTAAACTCTGTGTACGCTCAGGGTAGCAAGAAGCAGAATTTGAATCATCTGCTCAACTTTCATTGCGTCAGAGAGAGCCAGGCGGAACAAGGTCGTGGTGGTGGTGGTGGTCATCATGGTGTGATGCGTAAGCCACGCTACAATAAGGAACAGTTCTTACAGGCCAATTTCCAGTTTGTCATTCGTGCTGGTGCCAAAGGCGCCCAGGTAATGGGCTCTCCGGACACGCTTATCGATTGGTCACTCATCGAACAGATCAATATCCAAACAACGGAGGAGCCACAGTGTCCCATTTGTTTGTATCCACCTGTGGCGGCCAAACTAACCAGGTGTGGACATGCCTACTGTTGGCCTTGCTTGCTGCACTATCTCTCTCTGAGTGATAAGTCGTGGCGTAAGTGTCCCATCTGCTATGATGCTATACATGCCGTGGATCTGAAGAGTTGTCACATTGAACAGCAATTGGCTATGAATGTGGGAGATCGCATCACCTTTCAATTGATGCGGCGTCGTAAGGGTTCTATGTATATAGAAGGAGTGGCTGCTGGAGCGGAACTGTTGGAGCGTTTCCCTCTGATGAGCAGCCAGGACGAGGTTAAGCGATATTCAAAGTTTTTAATAGCCAAACGTGCGGATGTCGGGGAAATTATTCAAAGAGAGCGCCGGGAGTTAATCAACGAATCAGATGTATCCTGCCCTGAGGATATATTCATACAGCAAGCTCTGGTAATGCTTAAGGAACGCAGCGACAAATTGGGTCTGGACAAGGAGGAAGAAGAGCAGCAACAGCCAACGGTTTTTGAAAGCGAGACTGAAGCCAAGCATGATATTGATAAATCGGATGAGGTTTCCGTATCTTCGGCCTCATCTTCTAACAACAACTTGAGCACCAGCAAATTTTATTATTTCTATCAATCGAATGATGGCCAAAACGTTTATTTGCATCCCTTGAATGTGAAAATGTTGCAGGCCTGCTACGGTAGCTTGGATTTGGGACCACTGATGGTTGAGGCGCAAATTGTTCAAAAAGAACACCATTCAATGGATGAGGAACATCGTCGAAAATTTACTTGCTTGGGTCATTTGCCCTTGACTTGTCAATTTGCAGTGGTGGAGGTGGAACTACAACCGCCCATTGTACCCGGAGGAATACTCAAGCTGTTTAGGGGTAAGTTTACTTTACTTTCTTATCAAAAATCATTTGTTTTATTGGATTTTTATGTATCTTCAGAGGATCTGCTTCAGCGCAAGAAGGAACGACAACGTCGCGAACGCGAGGAACGTAAACGTGAGCAGCAAATTAATGAAATTAATGATCGTCAGATGGGTAAACTTATTGCCAGTGCCGCCAATTTGAATCTGGCCTCTTCACATGAGTTTCCCTTGGTAAGTTTTCAAGTCATTAATTTTTTGCAAATATACCAACTAAATTTCTTTTTTCATGCCAGTGCGGCTTTGAGGAGACCCTGCCCTCACCCAGCGGAGCTTTGCCCGTGGCTACCTTGGCCCGGCCCAAGCAGGAACTTTGGCCTTCCATAGGCAGCTCTTCCTCTTCATCTGGCAGCTCTGCAGCTGCCACCGGGCTACAGTTGGGAGCCTGGGGACGTTCGGCACCACCACCTTTACCGCCGCCAATTGCCTCATTGGCTGATGATCCTGAGCAACGTTCTGTGGGACATTGGGGTCTGGGTGAGCTACTAGTGGGTGCCTTGGATCAGCAAAAACAACAGGCCGTCAGCAAGAAGCAACAGAAGAAGGCCAAGGGCAAAAAAATGGTGCCCCTCTCATGGGCATAAACCGAGCTCCAGGTCTTTATATCCCATTTGGTATATTTTGATGTTATTTACAAAATAACCCTAAAAACATTTTGAATGGATTTGGTTTTCGTACATTTTTTTTTTTATCAATTTGGTCAAAAACTAAACTGCAATTTTATGATTTAATCCATTTATCCTATTATTCATATCTATAAAATATATATGCATTAATTATATAACAAATAACCTAAACTCAATAAAGAAAGCAGAACAGAGTTCATTTGAGTTGACTGGGAAAGGTCTTACCGAGATCAGAATTGGACTCACCTGTAAAACGAGGAATTTTGTTAAATGGAAACTAGTCGGCGGATTTTTTGAACAAATTGTTATTGTTTTATCATTATCAAGGTCAAATTATGGCCTGTGTTGGCTTGGAAAACCCTCGTGTCAGAGAAGCTGGAGAGATTAGAACTTATTTAAACTTGGATCGGAGATGCATAACATTCTCGAAATTAGACTGCTTCGGTTCAATGGTTCACAGAAGAGCTTAAGCTCTGGAACGGTTCATAGTATGGCTTTTGAAGCTAACTAAGCCACGGTTACGGTTCGATACAGTGGTTCATTGTATAATTTAACTCTTATTTTATTTCAAACTCAAATAATAAGTTAATCCAAGACCAAGTTCATGAAAACAAGCTGCGACACCTGCTAATCGGACCTGCATGGGTCTATATTAGAGGTGGGAGCGTGATCGAATTTTCTTTCACGACGCGAAAACTAAGAATTAAAAATCACACATCACACACGACTCATGCACGATGTAAGGCCGTGACACGAATGCTCACGCTCATTAAATAAGGTGATTTTTATTTGAACAAACACTTCATAAGAAGAATCGGTGTTGCATGTGCCAGTTGGTGGTAAGAGTTAGCTGGAGTTTCATTTGAGTGTGCCCGTACCACTTAAACAGATAAATACCATAAAACCTGTAAGCCCATTTGCTAGTGATGATCGAAAATAAATAAGAAAACAAAAAAGTCGGTCAAGCTTGACTATAATATAGGGAAGTGTATGCTTAGTTTACATTTGTATGCTGCAGTAGCAGTTGTTGCGCTGTAGCAACGAACATTCTGTTGCGTATTCCTTTGGCGGATCGTTGAATACGAAACTTCTATCGGACGGATACGGGACCATATCAACGCGGCTGTTGATGGTGATCAGGAATACAAATAGATGAAGATGCTTTCTTCTGGCTTTTACCTAACTCACTCACAAAACAAGCAAGGATCACGGATGTGCACGCACTAAACAGTGTTCTCTGACGTTCACGTCGTGTCGCTACGTGACACGTTGAAACTCACGTCACGGGTGAACTTCAAGTCTAGGCCGATAAGGAAAGAGATGCGGCTTAGTGTACTTCTTAGGTTTTACCCCAATTTTGGGGTAAATACCTATACTGAATAAATCCTGAAACGACATGAAAAAGGGTACAAATGGCTCTAAGGACAACAATTGTGATTGGATTAATTTACATGCGCACATATATTTCCTTTACTGCTATGATAAATACAAATACATTCATTGGGTCTAACAGAAGCGTCTAGGCGGTGCCTTCAGCTGCAGTGTACCCAATTGCAGGGCATTGGAATGGCTTAACAAATGCTGTTTGGGGCAAGGCAGACGCAGACCAGTTAGCTGTGGCTGTGTTTCATTTAGCCTGGGACAGCGCAGACACTCCTGCTCTCCCACCTCGTCAGCCTTCTGTTCCTGCAGGCAACTCTCATGCCAGGCATGTCCACATTTACCCATAACCAGGACTTGTGTTTGATCATACAGGCGCTGCCGGCAAATCGAACATCTCATACTGGTCACCCAGAGGCCACGTCGTGCCAAACGATATTGCTGAGCGAAATCCTTATGCAGATCGTCACAAAGTATGTCGGCAGCGGTGCGCAGCGCCTCGGTCTGTTGCCTTGAACTCACCAGCATGCCCATCAGCAGATCCTTGATGTCGCCAAAGCTACTCGACACATTGTGCGTGTTCATGATGAGCTGGACCAGATTGTGTAGATCTATATGCTGGGAGGCCTCGTGGAGCAGGGACTTGGTAATCGTTTGCAGCTCCTGATCCGGTAATATATATTGCAATAAAGTGAACCAGCAGTGCTCCAATTGTGGCCCGGGCAAAGTGTTCACCGAGCGTGCAAGCAGTGCCGAAATCTCAAGTGCCTCCTGGGCGGAATCTGTTTTCGAGGCCTGCTGCTGTCTAAGCAGCTCCATGGACAGGTCAAAGGCTTTCGCATAGCTCTCCTGTTTCTCGTACAAATAGATCACAGCTCGTTGCAACCGATGGCTTTCCACTATCTTGATGGCCTCATCTAGACGATAGCCGTCGTGGGTTTTAAGGAAATCCTCCACACTCGAAGGGCTCTCCATTTGGCAATTCAAGTCCAACAGCAGCTCCATTTGGCTCTGCTCCAGGGGGGTTTTCCGTTCATTCAAAAACTTGAGAAAGCGAAACAGTTGCTTCTCCTCGCTCCTTAATAGAAGCAAAAGATCAGCGATGCGCTCCGGATAGTGCAGGGCCACCAGACGTGTTGTCTCCTTGGCATTGATGTGAAGCAGCTCCTTCAGATGTATCTTCAATTGTGGGTAAATTGAACGCTCCCCGTTGGCCACATGTCGCTCCATGTAGGCAAACATGGTCTCATGCCTGGCCTCGTTTAGTATATAACATTCCAGGATATTATCATAGCGTTTCATCTTCTCCAGCAAATATTCCACCACATAAAAGCACTTGGCTCGCTGCGCCAACTCCAGCTGCACCTCATCGCTGCTGATGTCCGAGAGGACGTTGCTCGTTAGCAACTCGTGCCAGGCACTCTCTCGCTCCGAGTGCTGACGACTGGTCTCCTGCGAGATGTGCTCCTGTGCCAGATAGCTGAGCACGCGCTCCAGCAGTTGCCTATCCCGTGGCAGACATTGCATCGATATCTGCTGGGCAATGAAGTTCAATAGGCAACCCACTTCCGCCCACTGCAACGAGAGAGGAGGAAAAGAGTTGAGAGTTTGTTCGGAGCAAATAGATAGTCGAGGCACTCACCGTGGCATTCTCGGGCGTCATAATCTCCAGCAGCAGATAAATAATGCGCTTGCGATGCGAAAAGCCCAGCTCATTGCTGAACTCCCGCTCCTGGAAGGCCAACGAGATCACGTTCAAGGTCTCGCGCGTATCAAATTTGAGTAAAGCTCGTAGATAGGGATAGGGCAGTTCCTCCTCGGGGCTGGCCTTGGAATGTTGTGAGGTGAGACAACGCAGCACATCGTGCTTGACCTGATACACCTGCTCTGCGGGTATATCACCCGAGGGATAGCCACGACCTGCCAGACAACTGGATATGTAGACCAACAGGCAATTGCCCAGATCCGTTTCTTCGGGTGTGACCAGCGGCAGGAGTTCGGTTAGGGCGGCAGTATAATCATTCAGTGCCTGGGTATTGAGATAAATCTGAACACGGTATAGATTATGCAGTTTGATGGCCTTCAACACCTGATTCAGGTCCAGGCAAGTCCAGTCCAGCTTCAGCAATAGGTTTTCCAACTTGGACGGCGAACGCTGCAGCCAGTGGTCCACCAAAGCTTGTGATATCAGCGGATTGAGGCTGTGTATGTGATCCTGTTCAATGTGCTCGGAAATGTGCTGCAGGAAGAGCTCCTTGGAGTGTACACGCTCCCAGAGGGGAGACCACAGCAGCTCCAGTTCTCCAATGGTGATAAGGCAATTCATAATGGCAGCCAGACAATAGTCCGGGGCTCTGGCCGATTGGCTCAGGTACTCCTGGAAGAGCATTAGAATCCGCTCTTTGGCCTGAGCCCGCTTTCGGGGACGCTCCGCTGAGGCCTGGTAGCCTTCCAATGCCAGTTGGCAAGCCTCTTGCCAGCGGTGATGCTTCACCAGATAACCAATCCTCTCCGACCAGGTGCGTACGCCTATTATATGCAAGGATCTGGCACCCAGTATATAAAGTTGACATCCACGCGAGGTGATGGAGTTGTAGCACGCATTGGTACCAGCCAAGGCAAAAGCAGGTGACACATTCCCACCCGTGGCCAGTCCCTTGAACTGAGCAGAGCCGTACACCAGGCCAGCATTGGCCATATCCATGCACTCCAGCTCCTGGCTCGAACGTACATCCACCAAATGCAGCACTTCCGAGGTATCCATGGAGGCCACACACTTGGGCCCCAGCCAATGGGCAGACAGCAGATTGCTCTGCAGCTGTACATGTCGCAAATACAACAATGTGATCCGGCCATTGGATAGAAATAGCTGATGAAAATACAACTGCTGGCCGCGAGCCACCACCAGCACCGGATCCACCGAGCGAGACGAGTCTGCTGCCTGTATGAGCACCAAATGCCAGGCCAAGAGGGGCAAACACTCGGCCGGTCCCTGCAGAGCATGATATTTGATCACCCTTAAGCGGGGACGCACGGTCACTATGAAATACTTGGAGAGCGTGGCCAGAGCGACTATACAATATTGATCCAGTTCATGTCGTCCTCCACCTCCTCCTCCGTCCATTATCAGCGGCTCCACGGCACACACCTCGCCGCGGGCGCCCGAAAATAGGCACCTCGAGCTGCACCCTCGGATGCCCAGTTTCCGTGTAAAGCTCAGCGACCACACAGATCCTCCCGCATCTGCGCACAGGGCCAGCGATGACCTGGAGGTCCACTTCACATTGAGTACACCCGTGTTTGGTGTAATGACCTCAAACAGCTCGCGTAGCACATCGCCCGTCTGGCTATCCATCATCACCACCAAGCCCCTGGCATAGCCCGCCAGCAAACGAGTGGAATCTGTATTGAAAGCCAAACTGGACACCGCTCCCTGACTATGTTTGTCCTGATGGGCCCAACGCAAGGTCTGGGTAACATCAAAGTTGAGTATGTGACCGTGACTAGTGCCCACAGCTATAAAAGCTGCCACAGCACACGAAGTGGCCGCACCCGCATTCACGCGCTCAGCAGCCGAAGCCAATTGGGCCGAAATGCCATGGAGTAAAGTGTAACGCATGATGGAACCACCTCCGGTAGCGCCTCTGCCATCCCCCCTCACTGCCCCGCCACCACCAGCATCCTCTCCTATGGACGGCGTGGGCGTTGCCTGGGCAAAAGGAACACCCAGTTCCGAAGCCACATCCTCCGAGTCTTCGGCCGCCTCGAACTCACTCAACACACTCTCCAGTGTGGGCAGCTTGTCCGTGGGCGGTATGCCAAACTCTGCATCGTCCAGCTAATCAATAAACAAATTAAGTTTAATTCGATTTGTTTCCCGTTAGTTGGCTGTGCTCACCTCCTCAAAATCCAGCTGTAGCGACTCGGCCAGCAAACTGTCTGTGGAGCCGCGCTCCGACTCCAGCAGAGATTGCAGCGAAGGAGCCTTCAAGGACATGGTCCCGGTTTTTAACAAGTATTTCTATTTGTTTTTACGCCCCCACCTAGAGGCTAGGGATGGCACAGCTGATAACAAAAAATGAGCCAACGAACTGTACAGGAACTAAACTAGTGCTGCGAAATGGTCGTCAGTGCTGACATCTTTTGTGCATGAAAAAGCCGTTTTCAGCGGTTTTGGGAAATGTTGATCATTTGGAGGACAGATTTGTGATGTAGCTGACAGTATCACTATTGTGGCTCGAAAAATTTGGGATCTATTAATAAATAGGCATTCGAAAAGCAAAAGCAAAGATATTTCCAAAAAATCGCATTGAAAAAATAAACTATGGTAATTATTTCCGACATCCCCGCTAGTTAGAGATGGCAATATTATAAAGTAAGCGATAAGTATCGGTAAATTGCCGACTGTTTCCTTTAACCAATCACTTAGGTCTATTTGACATTGACCATGCATTTTGAATAAAATCGTTCGGGTTTTGTTATAGTTACATAAATGAATTATATCTTTATTTTAATCATATTCTCATATATTCATAGATTGGTTGAGAATAATGCTTTTAAATGGAAAACTACCCAGACGGATGGTATCTTCGCGGTTTTACAACTACACTTAATCGTATTAGTATAATTCCGACTGGGTTTTAACTTAAAATTTTTCTTTCTTCGTTTTGTATTGGCGTCCTTAATATCTACATACAAGTCTTAATCTTTTGAAAAGATTGGGAGAGAATTTGTGTTTTTGTTAATTACTTCTTGGCACTCTTTTTTTTGGCCTGGTTGGCCGCCTCCTTCTTGCCCTGATAGAGACCCGTGTAGTAGCCGGACATGTACCAGGCCGTCAGCATTGCCACAAAGTCCTGTTCGCCGTCCTCACCGCCTCCGCCCACAGGTGGTACGAAGGGCATGGGTGGCATGATTAAACCACTTGGCATTCCGTGTCCAGCTGTCTTCTGATTTTTGGCAGGCCCTTTCTTTGTCACCTGCTTAGTGCGCTGCTGCTGCTGCTCCTGTTGTCCCTGTTCGGCCTCCACTTGCTTGGCAAAGAGGAATTGATCGCGGCGCGCCTTCTTGCCCCATGAGGGCAGCAGATCAGCTAACGGCACTTCCTGCTCGTTCTCATAGCCCAAGTAGCGGATGACGCAGGTCTCCGCCTTGTCGTTAATGGACACCACCGAGCCCTCATAGTCCAAGCCATCAGTATAGGTGGCACGAGCGAAGTCGCCCGCCTTGAAAATGTGGGCAGGCTCCGGGCTAGTGGCTCCAGTGGCAGAGACCGTTTTGCTGTCATCCTCCTCATCTTCGTCGGAACGCAACTTTGAAGCTTCGCGTGTGTTGGTGGAGTCGGCCAGACGGCGGGCCAGAGCCTCGCGGGCCAAGTTCACCGAATCGTCATAGGTTTTCATCAGCAGGGAATCGTCCCACACAATATTATTGGCCTCGTCAGACATGAAGCTGGCAAAAGATCACAACGTCTTGGATTCCAAAGAAAATGAAATGTTAAATTGCGGCTTGCACTAGTGTTGGTCAACGTCAACTGAAGGAACACATGCATGTGAGCTAGTTCGCCACATTTGCCAGAAACCAATTTTGATACTCTGGTATTTTTCCGCTTGCTCGCCAGCGGTCACACTGCGAAGTAGAAAAACGAAAATCATTCTCCTCCATTTGTAAACTGTTCAACAAAAATAAATACCCAATAAAATGGCCTCTGTGGACAATCTCTACAAGGAACTGACCGCCGAGTGGTCCAAGCGCCCTGCCAACACCACCAAATGTGGCCAGCTGCTGGACCAACTGAAGATTGCTCTGGTCAAAATGTCCTTCCTGCCCACGGATGGCAGCGATGCGCAAAACTCCAAGAAGCAACTGCTGCTCGCACGCAGTGTGCTTGAAATTGCAGTGGAACACAGTGTGCTGAGCAAGGATCTGTTGGCCTTTGAGCGCTACATGTCCCAATTGAAGTGCTACTACTATGACTATGCGAAGATCATTGGCGAATCGGACAATAAGTACAAGCTGCTGGGCCTCAATCTCTTGTACTTGCTGTCTGGGAATCGTGTCTCTGATTTCCATACCGAATTGGAACTGCTGTCCGTGGATATCATACAGAACAATCAATACATTCGTCCCATACTGGCTCTGGAGCAGTACATCATGGAGGGCAGATACAACAAGATCTTCCAGGCCAACTCCTCGATGCCGGCGGAGGTCTACAACTATTTCATGGATCTGCTGGTGGAGACGGTGCGAGACGAGATTGGCGCCTGCATTGAGATGTCCTATGAGACCATCTCGGCCAAGGAGGCGGCCAAACGTCTGAATCTACGGGTGCCCAATGAAATCAAGGCATTTGGTGAGAAACGCCAATGGAAACTGGACGGCACGACGGGCAACTATAGCTTTACGGATCGCAGCATAAAGCCCAAGGAATTGTTGCCCTCCGAGGAGCTGGCCGAACAGGTGCTCAGCTATGCTCGGGACTTGGAGATGATAGTTTAAGTTGGTTGCAAACATAAATTTGTAAGAATAAAATATTAAAATAAAAAACCCTCAATTGAGTGACGAACTGTCAGTGATGGCGCCTTACTTAAATTTATTTGTAGCTTTTTAGTCGGAGAATAGCTAGATAGCTAAAGTGAACTAGTTCAATTTGAGTTCTTAGGTCTACTTGAAAATAGCTAACTTGCCAGCTTTGACATCTAAACGGAACCAGTTCTTCACAGGCGGGAGCGAACGACAGCGCGTAATAAAAAATTTTCGCTCTGCGATTATTTGTACAAAAGAATCAATTTGCTTAAAAAGCAAAACCCACCCAATTAGTTAATACCGAATCGCCATGGCCTGCAATGCCAGTAAGACGCATCTGTTGCGCGCTATCGCTGTAAGTGCGGTCAAACTTAACCAACAAACAGCTGCTGCTGCTGCTGGAGGAGAGAGGAACCAACTTTTGTGTTACGTAAACTAAATCTTACAAAATTATTTACTTGGTTTTTGTTTTAGAAGCGAGGCTATGCCACCCTACCGCGCCCCGTGGGTGACACCTCGGCCGTGAGTGTGAATGTGCTGGAAAACAAATTGGTGGTGGCCACTGCCGATGCCACTATGCCCGTGGCCCGTGTGTCCCTCGTACTGGGGTAAGTGGACCCATCCTTTGGGTAACAATATTACAATTGACTTATCTGCAGTGCCGGATCGCGTCATGAGGCCTACGATACGCTGGGTGCGGCGCATATGCTGCGCCTGGCTGGCAGCTTGAGCACCAAAAATTCCAGCGCCTTTGCCATTGCCCGTCACATCCAGCAGGTGGGTGGCACCTTGACCGCCTGGGGTGATCGTGAGGTGGTGGGCTACACTGTGGAGACCACAGCGGATAATGTGGAAACAGGTCTGCGCTATCTCCAGGATCTAGTGCAGCCTGCCTTCAAGCCCTGGGAGCTGAAGGACAATGCCAAGACCGTGATCAATCAGCTGGATGCTGTAACCACTGAGGTGAGTACTCAGGAAGAGCTAAGATATCCTGATTATGATTCCTCTCCGTTTTGCAGCAACGCGCCATTGAGCTGGTCCACAAGGCTGCCTTCCGTTTGGGTCTGGGCAATTCCATCTATGTCCCTCGATTCCAGTTGGGCAAACTCTCCACGGAGAGCCTCCTGCATTACGTGGCCAACACCTTTGCCGCCAGCCGTGCTGCCGTCGTGGGTGTGGGCATTGACAACAATACACTCTCTGGGTTTGCCCAGACCCTGGACTTCCCCAGCGGCAGCGGCAGTGCCGCTGGCAAGAATGCCAGCTACTTTGGTGGCGATGCTCGCAAGGATACAGCCGGGCACCGTGCCACAGTGGCCGTTGCAGGTCTTGGTGGAGCCGCCTCCAATCACAAGGAAGCTCTGGCCTTTGCCATCCTGGAACAGACCTTGGGTGGTGCAGCAGCCACTAAGCGTGGCGTTTCTGCTGGCTCCTTTGGCGAGGCTTTGACCTCCGCTGGCAGCCCAGCCTCCGTGAAAGCTCTGAATGCCACCTATTCGGATGCCGGACTTTTTGGTTTTGTTGTCTCTGGCGATGGCAAGGACATTGGCAAAACTGTGGACTCCCTGGTGCGCGCTTTGAAATCGGGATCCGTGAGCGAGAAGGATGTGGCCCGTGGCAAGGCTCTGCTAAAGGCACGCCTAGTAGGGAAATATGCCTCCGATGCCGGTCTGATTAAGGAGATGGGCCGTCAGGCGGCGCTGACCAGAGGCGTTTTGGATGCGGATACCTTGGTGGCTGCCATCGATGGCATTAGCCAGCAACAGGTGCAGGAGGGGGCCAAGAAGGTGGCCAGTTCTAAGCTATCGGTGGGTGCCATCGGTCATCTGGCGAATGTGCCCTATGCATCTGACTTGGCTTAAGTAGATTAAATTAAAACAACCCCAATTGTAAACAGAAATCGATAAATGTAACAAAAAATAAACCCGTTGAAACTGTAGTTGAAGCAAATTTTTAACTTGGCGCCGCTCTAGGCACACTGGCGCCCCCGCGACATTTTTAAACCAACTATGCGTTGCGTTATTTCCCCGCTTGTCGCAAACGGTCACACTGGCAAAATAAAACATTAAATCAACAAAAATGGATGCCGACAGCAGTGGAAGTGGTCTGCGAGGTATTATTTATAAATGGTGTCATCTATAATCCAAAATCCCAACTAGTGCACAATTTTTTTGTTTTTGTTGTTTTTTTTATAGTGCCGAAATGTGTGAAAATGTGAAATCAAAGCTTAAGATGGGGACCGACAAGCTAGGACAATGGACAGCGAATGGACATCAAAACCCCATTGGAACATCAACAACAACAACAACAACCACTGCTAACCTCTTCAGATATCTAGCCTAACTATGTATTCTTCCATGTAGATGCCTACCAGGGCAGGACCAGGACCAAGCGTCGTGATCATTCCGGCGAGAAGGAGCGAAGGGAGAAGCTACCCTACTTTGCGGATGCCCAGCGTGAGCGTGAACGTGTGGCCAGAAGGAGAGAGGAGGAGCGTAAGGAAAAGATTCCCTATTTTACGGACGCCCAGCGTGAGCGTGATCGTGTACGAAATTTACGCAACCGTACACGAAACCGTTCCAAATCCAATGAACGTCGATCCGACCATCGCAGACGCACAAGGAGTCGTAGCCGCAGCAGGCGACGCAGCCATAGTCCACGGAGACGCCGTTCGCCACTGCCGCGCATTATCACGGTTCCCGTGCCCGTACCGGCCGCCGATTACGCCTACAGTTTTGTTAGTAGATTCCAAATTATCTCCTGCTGCCTCAAGCAAAGCCTTTTATACGTCTGATCTTTGGACCACTTCCATGAATATAGTACATTTATTTTCTAAGAACTTTAAGAGATCATTACTAGCATCTGTTGTCTAAGCCAATGTGGCTGTTTTCGTATTTGTTCCACCTGAGTTCTCAGATCTTCTTGATTTGAATACGACGATTTATTTAAAAAAGGGCTTAATGAGTTGAGATAGGTTGAAATTAAGGTAGATCTAAGATCAGAAATGGGTATATAAACGTTTTACAGAATGCCTTACCATCAAAAGTTTTTGAAAAATTACCTTTCCGCTCAGATTTAAAGGCAAATTGGGATTATATATGGCTTAAGGCTTAAGGCTCGTTGAAATAAGGGACGAGTTGTAAGCCCAAAGAGTCGTTAAAATTAAGAACGATTCGAAAGTTCCGCTAAAAGTAACCCTCTAAACAGGTTTGAGCAAAACTCGGGAAGTTATCCATAAGTACAGGCTTTCAGGGTCGGAATTAAGGGCGATCCTTGAACAGAAATACGATTTTGCGATATTTATGGACTGCCTTACCTTCAAAAGTCCGGATTAATTAACACTCCAAACAGGATTAGGCTGTTTTCGAGACTTTATCCATAAGTACAGGTTTTAAGGGTTGAGATAAGATAAGAAAAAAAGTTTTAGAACTTCAAAAAACCGAAAAACAGCATTCCTCGAATCGTTACATCGAAGGACATGCTTTAAGGATTTAGATTTGATAGAATTTGTGGCGATCCAAAAACATAAGTTGATTTTTGGGCATTTTTCGAACTGCCTTGACTTTGAATGTTAGGAAATTTAAGATAAGTTCGGGATTTGCTGCGAAAACTAACACAGCTTTTCAATAAAATCCATCAAAACCAGTCGAAGATCGAACTAACCACTACAAGGTGGAATTACTTACAAGGTGACATATTCCCCACAGCTGCTCTCCCTTAAGGGGCCTTTATCTGAGTCGAGGGAGCGAGGTGAAAAACTAAGGCCCCTCACCACGACGGAGTACGTCACCTTGTTAGTACATTCACCTTGGCCCACTGGCTAAAGCTCAAATGAAGGTTCCAAAATGTCGAAATTTCATTTGCACAAAAGAAAAACCGAACTACTTGCTTAAACATGTCACATTTTAATCTCATTTCAGGGCTGGCCTCCGCCCAGGCATCAATTTAATGGCTTATACGCTCCTCTGCCATATCCCCCCATGAGACCGCCATACTTTCCCCACACACATTACGGTGGACGTCTGCCTGCGCCGCATTCCTCCTACTATCCAGCGTATCCAGGACCACCGTTGCCCTATAGATATTATCAGCCACGCTACACTTATCGCAACTCGCGGCAACCACCACATTAAAATTGCTTCTCTTTGTTTTTACATCATAATTACAAATTTCTTTTATTTACAATCGTGTGGTTTATTTTGTACATTAAAATAATAAATACAATCAAAAACTTGAAGAGAACATTTAAATATTGCAAATTGAAAAGACAAGTTTGATTAAATCATGAGCAAAAGCGCAATTTCAAGAGGATCACACGAACATAAAATAAGGAGAGGGGATTCGGTAAGCCTACGAGGGGTATATAGTAACTCTAGCTCTTATTTATATATATATATATATCGATTTATGGTATAATTAAGACTTTATACATGTAACATTTACACATACATAAATAGTTTGGGTCTAAGCATTGGCGGTATGTGGGCAACGTGAGATTTGGTGTGT
The DNA here is from genome assembly GCA_035044985.1 of Lordiphosa fenestrarum. Taxonomy (NCBI): domain Eukaryota; kingdom Metazoa; phylum Arthropoda; class Insecta; order Diptera; family Drosophilidae; genus Lordiphosa; species Lordiphosa fenestrarum. Next base: position 164,558 of record JAWNNO010002549.1, on the reverse strand, counting down.
GAATCTTTAAAACTTAGACAATAAATATTATTTTGGACCTCTTCAAAATCAAAATTAAATCTGGAAAATTGAAAAAATCACTTTTGCCCGCATAACTCCAATGGGTGGACGACGCCGCGCACACTTTCTCTCTCCTAAAATACGATCTTTACGTTTTCATTTGTTTTCCATCAATAAATTATAAAAATAGATCATTTGTTGTGGGGAGTTGGTTGTAGAAAACAGTGGGGTTACAGCTCAACTCGGGGCCGAAACTGTAAACGCAACGGTGGATCTCGGAAACGCCAGCGTGTGACGTAAACAAATTTCAGCGTATGATCCTTGCCCAGCAGCTCCTCGTTGCACAGAATGTCGATCTGGAACGAAAAAAAGTGAGAGAGGAGTTAGAGAATGAGGTGAATATAACACAGCCAGCTGTTCTACCAAATTCTCAATGCAAGAATCATAAAACCAATTGTTTAAATCAACTAAAATCTTGAGGATTATTCTAATTAGAGGGCGGCGTGGTCAAAAATGGAATTAAAGTTGATCTTCGTGCAGGGTGTTCCGGAAATCTGCATTTGGATTTGGAAAAATTTGGCTGTAAAGTGTTAGGAACAATGTATACTACTAAACTTGACTATGTCCCAGAAATCTCAAGAGTATTATGGAATTGTCAACTAAATTTGGATGTAGAGTGATAGCAACAATGTATTCTTCTAATTTATAGAGCAAGGAAAACCGCATGCATGCACCTCAAAACTGGCTAGAAAATGGCCAGATTTTCGGCAGGTTCCAGTAAAGCTAAACAGTTTCTGGCCTTTGAACATACAAAATAGCTAGATCTGGTGTGGGAATAGCTAAATTGACAACTCTAGTTGCCAATTTGCTTCTGGCAGGCACCTGTGGTCGCTAACAAGCGAAAATTGTAGACCTGATGTCAGTTTCTTTGCATAATTATGTAGTATTATATATATTCAGATATCAAGTGTTTATTTTAAAATGAAAATCCCTTGCTGTTTCAGGACTTTCGAGACAAAAACTGTTGCTTTCGTTTCACTCTCTCTGCAAATCGTCTCTCCACTTGCCGCTCGACAGTGATGCCACCTTACATTTATTAAGGTTGGCTCGTTTTTAGTATTTCTTTCCGGTGAGAGGGCTTGCATATTGTTATACTGGAGTAAGAGAAACTTTTTGTGGACACAAAGATAAATGCTGTACAACAGTGTTCTCAAGCCATCGCATCCCTTCAGAGAAACTGACAAATGTTAAAAAGAAAAGAAAATTGTCCTTCAACTAGAAATTAACTGGTAGCAAAATAGCTAGATTCGGGAGAGTTGGGATGGCAAAGCATTTGGTGCTTATTTTCGTATTTACTATTGACCTGCGCAGCTGAAGATAAAATTGACTGAAAACTAATACAAAGTTTTCCAAACGACAAGTATTAAGTCAAAGTCAATGAGAACAGGAACAAGATTGCTAACATGCGACAATGAATGTATGTATTGTGAATTCTGATTGCAGTTGTGTAAAGATTTGTAAAATACAACATGAATAACTGTAAAGTAGAGTACATACAGTATAGGTTGCATGTTGCCCCCACTTATGTCTTTGTGTAGACTCAACTGGTATTAAACTGGTTGAAAATGGCTGCTGCAGGGGACAATGGGTATTAAACTAGTTGCAAACAGGGACAACTGTGCGCTGCCTGATTTAAATTGATGACTTTAATAAAGTGAATTGCATAAGAAGTTGCGACTTTTTAGAGACTGGTATATTTCTGGTTTTAAACTAGACACTTTCCTTGTACGGATATCACACCGAATGGGAAGAGAGACAGAGCTCTACTCTTCTAGGGGAACCCTGCTTTACAACGCCACCATTTTAAGGGCTCTTGCTCTCATTCTCCCGGTCTCAGGCGACGACTTTGGCCGCAGCGGTTCGCACATCAACAGCTTAGCGGAGCGGAGAACTTTATATGTAAGATTCGTAAGCTCCGCTAGCTCTGCTCTCCTCCGCACTCTGTGAGCGGTGGGCCTAAGAGCGTAAGGATTGAGAGTATGATGGAGAGACTTCAATTTCATCAAAGGCACTTCAAAACAATGTCAAAGGCGGCTGACATTGAAAAGACAAAGGCATACCAAGGATTACATAGGATCACTTGAAATTGGCCATGTAACGCCGCAGCGGCTGCTTAGTAGGATTCAAAGTTTTACACTTATGTAGAGACCGAGGGAAGGAGTACGCTAATTTGATGAGATCTCGCAGTCTGGCAGCAATTATTGGTTTAATGACTGATTAATAGATCATGTAACCTAGCTAGTTGATTCGCTAGTCACTAGCAGTGCCATAAAACGGCTCGGAGGTAGGTAGCCCAGAGACCGAAGGAGTTTACTTAAGTTGCAACCATTTGTTGGCCCACTAGGGAGCCCCCTCAACCAATCGATAGCAAAGGTACATGAAGCTGGCAGATGTAAGTAAGCAATGTCAACTTGTTGTCAACCGCGTTCTCAGCAATTGCATAGGGAACACTACATTAAGGAAACAATTCACCTGGCCCTGACTGTGCATTGGTCTAGCTACTTCTCCCACTTAAGCTTTGACTACTTTTCAACCGACGGAGTTCTATTAATTGGCTTTTGCCGTGTCCACTCACCTCGCGATATTTCTCAATGCCGTTGAGAATTTTCTTGGCCACCAGCTTTTTGAGATGCGTAATTGTGGCCTGGGAGCTGCAGCGTATGAAACGTCTTTGCAGATTCTTAAAGTTATTGCTTATACACTCGAGGCACACATTGACCTGCTCGTCCAGACGATGAAAATCAGATTCAGCGTGCGCCTCCATCACCTTCTCGTTGTCATCCTGCTCATGGTTGGGCGTTATATCCTTGGGGCAGGGCATGTTGCGACTCTTGTAGAAGTCCCGTTCGCGCCGGGATTCATCTTCCTGGAGTTTGGGTACCAGTTTATAGACAATATCCTGCATGGTGCGATCGAAGCTAATGTATTGCAGGGGATGTGATTGATGGATGATGTTGTCGCAGGTGGGGCAGGTTTTCTTCTCCTCCAAATGCTTGACCAGGCAGCTCTTGCAAACTAGTGTGGGGGAGGGGGTTGGTATTAATAAACATAGTATGATGACGGGGGAGAGGGGCAGACTCACATGTGTGCAGACACTCGGTGACTGTGGTGGCATCAATGAAATATCCACCACAGATTTTACACGTGATATGCGGATTAATTGTCTTTAGTTTAACGCGCCGCTCCATTTTGGTGCAGGTATTTTTTTGTTTAATTAATTTTACAATTTACTGTCTCTCTCTTCCGCTCTCGGCACCGCGCTCCCGCTCTCTTTTGACAGGTCGCTGACTTTTATTTCAGACGTAAGCGGCTAAAAACACACCACATTTTGTTTCTGTTAAGGAGCACGCTGTTTCGTTTAGTTTGGCTTTCTTTTTAAGTGTATTTAACAATTAGTTTAAACAAATAAAAGATATCACGTCTAAATTGTGTGTACGTGTGAGTTAGAGATGGGCGTTGCTTATGTACCCCTGGCACGAGTACTTTTAGGTAACGAGTCATAGTTGAGTGACAGTTACTTGGTACAGCAGGAACTCGATAAATGAAAAATATGATTTATGGTTTCTTCCATTTTATTTAAATGTTTTATTGGGTAAATTACAAAAAATTTCCACCTGACCTAACTGTGTGTTTGACAATGTCTGCCCTCTTTAATCCTTGCGCAATTGCAGCTCCTTGACCTCGATGCCATCCTTGGTGATGATATTGATCAGCACCGAATCTCCTGTATAGATATCTCGCTCAGCGGCCGAGATAAACGTGTCCGAGGCCACCGACACGGCACGCTCCTTGGTTAGCTTGGGCAGCTCCTCCTGCTTTAGATTCATGTTCTTGTAACCAATCTGATTGTCCAGCACGGGCTGGAGAAGAGTTCCGGCAGTGCCGCCAGCACGGTAAGTAGCTCGTTCGCAATGGCCAATCGGATCATAGGAGTAGACCACCCCCTTGCCGTCCTTATCGATGCCGGCCAATATGTTCGACACATAGTACGGGAAAAACCGACGATTGTACATGGTGATGGAGAGCATCTGGGCCACGGCATCGGTGGTCATGGTCTTCAGATGGGTGTGCTGGTACATTTGCATGCGCACCTTCATCAAACTGGTCAGCGAGAGAGTGTCGCACCAGCAGCCCGTGGAGCCGAGCACTGTCAGATCCGACAATTTGAACAATTTGCTTTGATTGCGCGAATGAATGCTGTACCCACTGCTCAGACGGGTGTCGGCCGCAATGACGACGAAGTCATCACCGGCAATGGCCACTATGGATCTGCAAGGGGGAAATCCATGATTTCCAGATTCGGAAGTAACCAGACGCACACTCACCCGCCATTGGACTCGTAGGGCGAGAAGTCCACATGCTGCACTCCGGGCACTTGGTAGTCTGGGAATTGCTCGAATTTATTCATACTTTTTCGGATCTAACAAATAAACGAATGAAATGATTTGCAAGTTCTCCAGTGCAGTGTGACCGTATTTGACTGTAGCGTAAATGCCAAGCAGCATGACGCGGAAGTATCGATACGAACTATCGGTCGCACAAGTGTGCAGTTGCTGCTGTTAAGAACAGCTGTTATATGTAACTATAACATCTCTGTTAATTCACTAGTGTGCCCATGGTAACTAATCGCGATATCGATATCGTGCATTTGTCAAAACAGTGTTGTACACCCCTGCGCACCTTGCACTTGGACATCGATAGAGATGTTCATCACTCGCAAAAACTTTTCAATCTGCTGCATTCACATTCATTTAGTTAGCAATAGCAGCAGGGAAGATCAACAACAATTTAACGGTGCTCCAGCTGACAAAATAAAAAACGCAGTTAACAAGTGCAACAGTTTCAAAAACAACAACAATCAATCCAATATCAAGCATCGCATCGATTTTTAGCCAGCAGCAGAATTCTTTCGGAATTTCGAAAGAAAGTTGAAAGTAAGTGGCAGATCCCAAAATAATTAAAGCAAATACAGCGGCCGCGGCCGATGACGTACGTGCTCCTGTGACGTGAGCAGTTTCCCCTCTCTCACAGGCCGCGCTCTCGCTCTCTCCGTTGTTCCCCCCCACGAACGTGGTATTTATGCGTCTTCAATTTGTGACATTCTGCCTTCAAGGCTCTTCGTTTACATAATCGTCTATGCCTAGATATGCATATCTCTCTGTTTATTTCTTGAAACAGCTGCTTCAAGCTGACGCTTATCGATTTTATTTTGACGGTTCCTAGCCGGCAATACGACGCCATTGCCATTGCCTTTCTCTCCGTTCGCCTGTGGCCACGTCATTTGTACAACCCCCCGTCGCTCCCTGTGTCTGCAATGAACTTTGCTCTGCGATCGTACGATTTCCCCAGAGTTGGCATCATCGGCAACAACAACGGTTAAACAATTTTTTGTTTTTCTTTTTTTGGCGAATGGGGCAATTATTAGTCATAACGTTGGCGCTGGTCAGCAGTTGCAGCGCTGCTTGCTCCACTTTCCCAAAGCGTAAGCCCCAGTTGCCGTTAGATAGTGGGTGAGGTAAAAGAGAAATAGAGAGCGAAAGAGCGAGAGAGAGATCTCTACGCACAATCAGCTGTTTCTCAATGAATGCGTAAACTAAAAGTTTTTTAAGCTTGGCGAGGTGGTGGGCGGTGGGGGGTTGGGTCCGCATTTCCGTATCACAAATTGTGTGAAAAGTTGTGCAATGGCCACAAAAATATATGGTCTGATTAGATTATCTAGTCATGGGTACAGTAAATTATGGTATATTAAACAGATAATACTAATGCGATCCATAAAAAACTATTTGGCCCTGAGCAGCGGTGGATCATCAGCCATAAACAAACTACATACATAACAAAGAGTCAGCCAACAGGTCACTAGCGTGGAATTTCGACTATAACGGATGACCCAAAGTAACAGTTTCCAAAAGTAGGTCTTGTGTTTGGTAACGAACTAGAGATGAGCACGTGATGAACTTTATCAGAGCAATCACGCTTACACGACAGAAATTTAACTTTCAGAGCTTTTACCTTAGCTTTGAAAACGTTTCATGTAGACTCTCCATTCCTGCAGGCAGACCTCATATCTAACACAATTTTTTGAGGAAGACGGTTTGTAACTTTTAGATAATGGATGAGATGAACGATAGTCAAGCTATCGACAAGCACATCTCGCAGTTCATCTGGCATCATTCCATCTACTATATATACCAAATTGGTTGCAGGCTTGACTGACTTTCTCTCTTGTTTTATCTCCCTCCACGCCCATCTCTAATACGGAGCAAATACTTAAAATGCCATATCAGCTTTCAAATCACTTACTGGGAATTTAGATAAAAAGGGCAACGCATTTCTGTATGTAAATGAGTAATCATTAGCTTTGCCTTTGAGTGGAGCTAATCATGAACCAGATGTGAGTATCACATTGACACACACAAGCCTATATTTGGAAAGGGTAACCCTGATAAAAGAAACGATACAAAGGGAAAGAGATTTATCAACTGAAATACCCATGCTAAAGGGCGTTTCAAATATCACATAATCACATTTGTATATATAATTTTTATGGATTTATACAGTATAACGTAGCTATAGCTAACGGTGGTCGAAGTCCCTCGTCATATCAAGTGAGTCGGCTTCAGAACTGAAGCCTGGTCTAGTCTGGTTTGTCACCATGAAGTTTTATGAAGTTTTCTTAGTGGGAGTAAAAGCCGATCCTAGACTGTTTCGGGATATCTTAGGTATATTTCGAGTTATTTTAAAATCGTTTTAATCATACTACTAGTCAAATAAGTACAAAATAATCCTTCTAAAGGTCCAGTAACTTCTAATGTCAAACCAAAATCATTATAGAATGTAAATAAGAGAACTTTAAGAAGTGGAAAATGTTCCCACATTCCCAATTCCAGCTAAAACGAGGACTCTGTATAGAACCAAAGAAGGGTAGAAATATCCAATGTCCATATATTATCCAAATATCAAGGTAGAATAACTGTAGATGAGAAATTTACCATCACTCCAAGCAAAAGTGGTAGTTAGAACCAGTTGAGAATTTTACGAACAGTCAAACTTAAAAATTATTCGCATTTTCCCCAAGCAAATCTAACATATGTTGTACTTGAACCAAGAACTTACATTTTTCGAATTTGGAATCTTACTGTAAGCACAAATTATGAACGTTTGTTCTCATTTCCATAGTATTAACATTTCGTTTTCGGTTTAAGGATGTTTCGTACTCTATTTAAGTACACTCAAGATCGAATTATACTTGAAATTGTAGGTACAAATTGGTTTAAATTCTATCCCGTTTGGTTTAGAACTCAGGCTGTCGTTGTTTTATGAGTTTATATACCGTGAGCCGAAAACTGCTAATAAGAACGAGCTGTAATTGAAACCTTAACCTGTTCTGAACATAAGATTTTGGTTCGGTACAAAGTAAATTATACATCAACGAATCTGAAGTACTGTCCTGAGGGTTCGTTTCGTTAGCTCTCCCACAGAGTATCGAAATCGTTGGTAGTAGATAAAGGTATAGAATATGTGTTGAAATCGTCACCTAATGATTCGATTTGAAAGTTGAATGAATCATTTTTTCCTTTGAACTCAGCATTGACCTGATCTAAATATCTGCTAGGTCAGTGAACCGAACCAATTGTTATTCCCAAAAAGCTATTTAAACTTTTGTAAAAAGAAGATTGCAAATTCTACTAAAGATATTGTTAACAACTCTGGTTCCGGCTTTTAGTAGTTGTGCCAAGAAATCTCGATGTTTTACCAATCTAACAACCCTCCAAACATTGAGCTTATCATAGAAACGTGCTATTTGGGTAATATTTATTTTACACATCTACACATTCCCGGATTTAGTAAGTGCTCTTGCTCACGTACGGTCCAACAGCATCATCCGAGGCGTGTATTTGTGGGTTTTTGGGTATGATAAGGTCTACACCCTAGAAGGTTATCAATATTTGAATTATATGTATTTGACACACAGCATACATAGTAAAATCATCAGCCTATATATAGAAAATTAAGTGCTACTCTGCCAGCTTATCAATAAAACAAAAAAAACATTCGTAAATAGACGACGACACATTGAGTAGAACGAAACGTTTCAACTTTGGCTGTACTTTCACCAGATTTTGTGCGTTGCGAGGGCAAAGTCTTATGAAGTCATAATTTGCCAACCAAGCGGAATTTCCTAGAATCAAAGTTAGAAAGCCAAAAGTACATTCACCCTAACAGAATCCGGTTCTGGTCAATGGCTTTTCTAACATTTTGTTAACCAATTTTGTTAACCATTTTGCCCTTTAAAGTGCAGCGGTAACTATTTTCAAAGAATTGATAAGTTAAGGGTCCACCACCCACCCAATCTTATCTAGTTTTCAATGTTTGGCACCACCTGCCCATGTGTCACATGTCTCTTTCAACAGGCTTTGTTTACATTTTGATTCATTGACTGAATGTAGAGGGGGAAGTGCGTCGTCAAATCCATTCGGGAATCGTACGACTCTGGCCCGAGATGGGCGGCAAGCTTCAGGCGCGCTTCTCTGCCTGGCAACTCAATTAGCATTTTATTTGGGCTAGCACTTACAACGAATTCGCTTTGAACTTGAACCTGTCTGTGAGTTTTTTTTTTTATATATTTGCACTTTAGAGCCGGTTGTTGCTTCTTTTTTTTTTTGCATGAATCAGCTTTAAATTGAGACCTTGAACAACAAACAAGAAAAGGGGAATGAAATTAGAAAGACCCCACAGGTTTAGGCTCCTCAGTGGCTTATCGAGGCATAACGCGCGTGTTGGCATTATGATAAGAAATTCCTCTGACGTAATTTACACACATACAAATAAATGTATAGTAGATATATATTTTATGGTCTGTGACACATTTGTTTGACTAAATTCATTTAAATAGAAACTAACAACGAACAGCTGATGAGGCCAGAGAAGGAGAGGGCTGTATATTAGAGGTATACATCGGGGTATTACGGCCTTAAAACGAGCAAGCCGCAAAGATCCGGCCTGGGTTATCTTGATTTGGGGGTCGTCAATCGCTTGCATCTTCTTGGGCCTAGACTTGTAATTTCAGAAAACCCCACGTACAAATTCTAGCCACACCTCTACGAGAGATAAGCACTAATTCTTATTTCTTGCTCATGCAGAACTTTTATCTTGATATACTACTGTGGGCAAAAAGTGAATTTGTTTGTAGAATGAAAAATCTTTATTTATTCTTCTAAATCAATTTCATCCCCTTCAAAGATATCCCCTCCCGATAAAATACACTTATGCCAACGTTTTTTCCAATCCTCGAAACATGCCAAATAGTCCCTTGCCGGTATAGCCATCAGCGCTTTCTTCGATTCAGCTTTTATCTCCTCAATTGACTCGAAACGCGTTCCCCGAAGTGGTCTCTTGAGTTTTGGGAATAGCCAGAAGTCACACGGAGCCAAATCAGGCGAATACGGTGGTTGCGGAACGATATGCGTCGAATTTTTGATGACTTTTTTGCAAGAAATTGAGAACTTTCGGTACCAAAACGAGATTTGACTTTTCGTAGGCCCAAATGGTCTTTCAAAATGGTTTTCACAGATCCTTCTGATATTCCGATCATATCAGTAAGGTCTCTATCAGTCAACCGACGATTTTTGCGCACTAATTCCTCCACTTCATTGACGTGTTGGTCATCTGTTGACGTCGATGGTCGTCCGGAGCGCTCCAAGTCATCCACACGTTCTCGACCCTCATTTTTTTGTGACATGGTAGAATCACCAAAGGCCTTCCGCAACATCCTCAACGTTTCCGCAGCCGAAATTTCATTCCGCAAACAAAATTTGATGGCACTTCTCTGCTCAGACATTGTAAAAATCGAAGAATGCACTCTTGGTCGTTTAGAAAACACAAGCGTAAATATATTTCTGATAATGACATTCACATGAAATTTGGCCCAGATGTCATCAACAGTCCTGCCAACTCAAGAAAAAAAGAACTAGCCCGAATTATTAGGCCCGCGAAGTTTAAATTGAAAATGCACCTTACTTTTTGCCCACAGTAGTAAGATAATGCACTGATATGTGCCAGATATAGCGAAAACCATAGAATATCTTAACCACCACAGTGGAGCAAACTTCATTAAGAAACGTTTAGTGGGGTCACTTGCTCCTCTACACCTCCATCCTAGAAGCAAGAGCTTTTTGGCAAATTTCATGAATTTTGTTTCACCGTTTGAAAGTTGTCTCGTAGCGAGAATTGTTTCATAGTTCTCAGAGCGGCCTCTGAGACTGTAGTGTGACCAGACAACAGCAAAAAGTCACTGAATGTGAAACGGTGACTCTGTTTGTTTACAAAAACAAAAGTGGGCTAAAGAAAATTGAATCTGTTAGTCAAAATTTAAAATGCAAGACACATTTTGCTGAATGCAGAGGCGGCTATGGGCAATGTCATGGCGTTTATTATGAAGGTTATTTTGGGTTTCGCTGCAGGAGGATGAAGTGAATGGACGCTTTTTGGAAGCTTATTGGTCTTGTATTTGTAGCTTCTACGCAAAAAGAAAACCATTCACTTCAACTACTCACCAGGTTTTCCTTAGATTGCACTGTGTACTTAAATAAATGTAGATTACTAAAATAAATGTATACAAAATGTATTTTTTCAAAATTCTAGACTAGTACAGGGTGCGCCATATAAAGTGTCGGTATGGCAACACTGAATAACTTTGACATTTACCAACCGATTGCTTTTGTTAGACATCTTTTGGAAACATCAATCTAGTACAATTTTGACCATGGAACGCTTCACACCAAAACAACGTGCCGAAATAGTGACGCTGTTCATCGAAAATAATCGTTCAATTGTGCTAACAATTGGAAACAAATTTTGATGACCGATGAGGCCCATTTCACGCTTTCTGGTGGTGTTAATAAGCAAAATTGTCGCATATGGGGCACGGAAAATCCACACCGCATCCATGAAATACCTTTACACGACCAAAAAGTGACTGTTTGGGCCGGTATCAAAAAGAGGCGATATTGACTGGCCACCCAGATCTCCAGATTTGACCGCCCCAGACTTCTTTTTGTGGGGCTATTTAAAAAGCAAGGTTTACGCCAGCGATCCACAGACCATTGAAGAGCTTAAGGCCAACATTCGTGCCGAAATCGCCACTTTATCGACTGAGACGCTCGTGGTGACCAGTGGTGGAAAATGCCGCAAAAAGGGCACATTTTGTTGTGGCCAATAAAGGCGGCCACTTGATTGATGTTGTGTTCAAAAAGTAGTCGAAATAAATTGTACAGGACCAAATTAAAGGAACAAGATCAACATATAGCAGTCGGTTGTTTGTTTTTATATTTATTCAGTGTTGCCATACCGACACTTTAGATGGCGCACCCTGTATACCCTCTGTCTGGTTTCCAGAACGAACGAAAATCAATTTTTATGTCGAACTTCACATGAATAGAAGCACTTTTAACCAGGGAACCGAACCTTTTAAGGTATTAAAGCTGAACCTGAACCTGTTCCGAGCCTAAAACTTCGGTTCGGTTCAACAAAAATGATGGACATGAAACAATTTGATCATTTTTTAAGCAACTTCTTCTGTTATTCTGATGGTTCTGGAAGACTTAGACTTACAATCGGCAGGAAAGTTTTATGTAAAAATGTTCTGAATTACCATAAGAATACCCACCCCTATTAGCCTATGTTTTTTAAGATCCTCGATTTCAAAACTAATTTAATGATTCACAAAATAAGAGCTGAACATTACTGTGCATGATTTATCGTGCAGCACTTTGATATTTTGATATCTTCTCAATACTTTATATAAATAGAGACACTTTGTCATTGATTCGATGATCATAATATAAAGTATTGTGTCGAAATTAATATTCCGCGATGCTGGACGGTAAATTATATTGTGAATAATCCCATGCCAACCCAAAATCGATTCAGTTCTCATACAGTTTATGACGTTTTAAGGTCGATTACTATATATAAACTTGTATATAGCATGGTCCGAACCAAAACCTTGGCCCAAAAACCTTGAACCTTAAAATTTGGAACCTCAACCAATGGTAAATTGGTAAATTGGTTCGAATCCGCGAAACGGAGCTCCCAACATTTTTATACTCTGTACCGTAGGTACACAGAGTATTATAAGTTTGTGCAAAAGTATGTAAGGAAGCATCTCCGTCCCCATAAAGTAAATATATTCTTGATCAGCATCAACAGTCGAGTCGATATAGCCATGTCCGTCTGTCTGTCCGTATGAACGCACAAATCTCAGAGATGGTAAGAGATAGAGGTTTGACATGTATGGGACATATGCTTCTTATGTCTGCAGGCAGATCAAGTTTATTTTCAATTTTGGCCACGCCCCCTCCCGCCTCCGCAATTTAGAAAAAACGTCATATCTCCCACAGTTTTGAAGATAGATGGCTTGTTCCTTCTGGACATATTTAGTTATTAGGATAACTTATCGATCCGCCAAAGGAATGAAGAAGATCGGATGAACGGTTTTCGAGTTATGTTCAAAAGACAAATTTTCTTGGTACAGAACATGTTATAGTCGGGCTTGACCGACTTTCTTTCTTGTTTTGAATTTGAAACGGAAATATCTATTACAAAGAAGCAATTTGATATGACATATTTGGAGTAATCGAAGTTTCTTAGGATCTTTGTATACCTTTGTATATCTTTGTATACTGCCATTGGACTAAGAACCGACATAAATACCTAATAAAGGTAGCACATTTCAAGCATTTGTTTTAGAATAGCTCAAACCAAGGCTACAAACCTTGGAAGAAACCCTCTAAATTGATTACCTGAACTCGAAACAGACCAACTCTATTTTAAAAAAGTTTCGGTTCTTAACAAACAATCTGAAATTGTCCACTCCGAACCAAGTTTCGCACCAAAATCTACTGTAGTCGAACCAAAGACACATCAAAGGGTCCAAACCAAACCGAACTGAATATTCCGCGACACTTTAAAGGCTTCCACAATTATAAATTCAAGAAGTGCAATTTCCCATATATATAACCAAGTCGACCCCATTTATATGTTAATCTATTGCCACTGTCTGCTGCCTTAATCATAATCAGTTTTTTGTTTCGCCGAATCACGTGTTTACTAAAGATTTTGCCATAAAAACAACACAAAACTGCCGAATTAATGCGAAATGTTGTTTAAACATATTGGTAGGTGTACCACACCCGCTGCAAATCGCCATCCTCCTCTCTATTTCTGTATGCAATTTCAGTGATTATTTTAGTACCGAGTTACGTGATTTATTTATATTCTCGACTTTTGTTGTCGCTTCGCGTGGCAAAACGAAAGCATTTGGTTTGGGCAATTAAAAGTTCAATTGATTTGGCCATGGAAATGTCACGTGTTTAATATATTATATACAAATTGTTTCTTCTCTTCTCTTCTCGCAGCTGGATGCTTGTGAATCTCCCAAAGAAATCATTGACACTGCCGTTGTTGCTACTCCGCCACACAAACAATTGCTGCAATGGCAACTTCTTCGGTACTCGCCAACAATAGCACAACTCTAAACACAACACAGGGTGCAGTGAGTCCACCGTCAACTGTTACCTCCACACTGACCACACGTAAACGCACCTACGAGACGGCCATTGCCATGCCAACCCCCATTGTGGTGGCAGCGGCTGCGCCTGTCGGCGATGCCAAAGAAAAACGCACAGCCAGCCCACGATTGAGTCATCAGGAGCTGGAGAGTGTTAAAGTGTTAAATGACGGAGTGGTAGACGCCAGTGAACACACCACCACAACATCGGCCATCACACTGAGGGACTGCACACGAACCATTTCACAGAGCGATGTGGATGATGGCAACGAAGCTGCCGCCGGAGAGGACACCCCACCCGCCTCGACAGCCACGGCGGAGTATGTGAATGGGGGAGGGGTTAAGCGGAAGTATGTGCCACAACAGCAGTCCACAACCACGAGTCCAGCTCTACCTCTGCCCCTGCCAGCCGCATCCACCTCACAACGGTTTTTTAATAACAGCGGCACAGCCGATCTGGCGGTAAGTGTAGAGCACGAGAATGCGCAAGAGAATGCCTTTCCATCAAGGTCAAATAGCGATATGTGCGATATTGCATCATCGTTGGCTGTTGACGGGGAACTTTTATGTTTATTAAAGCAACAATTTTTCAGGCAGGAAATTGATTTTATCTTGTCAAATTTTATCTTATACATTGCAAATGCATTTCATTTGCTATTTGATTTAAGGGAATAGGAAATGGTTTAGTTTCGATTTGACTAGGCGAGCTTTTAAGAATCTCAAAGGCCTGAGCATTGGGAAGAGCTCCAAGGTTTCAAGCTTACATACTACCTAATAACTAGCCAAACTAGTCGAATTGTGAATGAAATGAACCCAACCAAATCGATAGTTCAACATTTTCCAATGATCAGCTTAAGCGGTACACTAATAAGCGATTTGGATCAGGTTCAGAATAGAATCAGAACTGGCTAGCTACATTCCCCAGCACTAATCAATTATTTGATTTAAATTAGTTCTAAGCTTTTAATTACCTCAAATTCCTGTTGAAATTTCAACTATTCTTTCCAGTCAGTTAAATTTTAATTGAAAATTATAGAAAATAGTGCAAAATTCAAGCTTTAAGTCAATTATTAATGCCACTTTAACCCAGTCAAGTGCCAGCTGGTATGCATTTATTTATTTTACCTCCATTTAAAATTAGCTTGGAAAGGGATAAACTTTCATTCAATATTCAATTGGGACTTTTCAAAACTAGTCAATATTTCATTGAGATATTTCACTTCAATTAAATTTTTAATTGGAATATTTTACGTTATTTTTACCAGCAGTTATTGTCTCTAAAGAAGCTCTACTGATGGAAAAAAAGAAACGATAATTCACTACGATCTAAAAATTTGTATGGAAACCAGGTTGAACAACAGCATTGTGGAGCTAATTTATGTATGTAATGTTCCGTATCGTAGGAGTACGTAGGATGAGCACTTTTCAAGTTATGCCTTGAAAATCAGCTAAAGTCCAGACATTAGGCCTTAACGTAATTCCTGAGGAACGTTTTTATACTCTGTACCGAAGGTACATAGAGTATTATAAGTTTGTGCAAAAGTATGTAACATCCAGAAGTAAGCATCTCCGACCCCATAAAGTATATATATTCTTGATCAGCATCAACAGCCGAGTCGATATAGCCATGTCCGTCTGTCCGTCTGTCTGTCTGTCTGTCCGTATGAACGCACAGATCTCAGAGATGGTAAGAGATAGAGGTTTGACATGTATGGGACATATGCTTCTTATGTCTGCAGGCAGATCAAGTTTATTTTCAATTTTGGCCACGCCCCCTCCCGCCCCCGCAATATGGAAAAAACGTCATATCTCCCACAGTTTTGAAGATAGATGGCTTGTTCCTTCTGGACATATTTAGTTATTAGGTTATTATTAGTTAACTTATCGATCCGCCAAAGAAATGAAGAAGATCGGATGAACGGTTTTCGAGTTATGATCAAAAGACAAATTTTCTTGGTACAGAGTATGTTATAGTCGGGCTTGACCGACTTTCTTTCTTGTTTTTTTTGCGCAAATCACCGAAGTTGCGTGTTTATATTATACTTAAGGTATTCCCACGCCATTCGTGTTTGAGTCGTGTTGGATGGAAAATATTCAACACGCGCCCATCTCTAGTTCGAACCTTGGTTTATAACTTATTTTTTCTCGGTAAATTTGTGAATTGTGGCCCCTTTAATACGAAGCGGAAGAAGTTATCATGATTACTTATCAATATGAGAAATCACTTATCGAGTGATTCACATTGATCTATGCGATACCATTTATGGTTACAGATCTTTCAAGCTCATGTTCGTCAAAAGTAGCTGTTTGAATGTAAGCCGAAGTCAGTTTATTTCAAGTTACAGTTAACCGTTACAGAAACAGATATTTATACCCTTGCAAAGGGTATTTTAATTTTGACCAGAAGTTTGCAACGCATAGAAATATTCATTTCCGACTCCATAAACTATATATATTCTTGATCAGGGTGACGAGCTGAGTCGATTGAGCTTTGTCCGTCCATCCGTCTGTCTGTTTCTACGCTAACTAGTCTCTCAGTTTTAAAGCTATCGAGCTGAAATTTTGCACAGAGTCTTCTTTTTGCTGCACACTACTAATATGTCCGAACCGACCGGTTTGGATGTCAATATCTCATAGCTCCCATAGGATGAATCGGTCGGAAAACTAGTTTTAGTATGAAAAACTTTTTTTCTTTTCAATGGAAACGTCTTCAAACTTTGTAATCGTTGATTTTCTATGCTTTTTTATAATTCTACCAAGTTTTATTAAAATCGGACAACTATATGGTATAGCTGCCATACAAAAGATAGGTCTGAAAAACAGTCTTAGTTAGAAAAACTTTTTTGTTTTTAATGGTGGCATACTGCAATTTTGCATTTGTTTGTTTCACATGATTTCACATAATTTTACAAATTTTTGGCCAAATCGAATGACTATATCATATAGCTCCCATACGAACTATCGGTCGGAAAATGAGAAAAAGAGTATTTTTTGAAAATATTTAAGCGAGCACTTGGAAGGGTATAAACACTTCGGCACAGACGAAGTTAGCTTAGCTTTCTCGTTTTCTCTGTGTTTTCTAACCTAGTTTAAACCTGGACACCCAAGAACCGGAACTTCTTTAGATCTAGAATAATTGTTATATTTGTGGTTAAAACAACTGAAGAAAGAAGTATCTAGGTCGCGGGCACGTTTCAAATCTATGCGACTTGAAGTAGCTACAATTGCGTGTTCTTCTTTTGGGAACGTCACGTTCTCAGTGGCTCGTGTACATCCGTCACCAGTTAAGTGTGTTGAAATTTTGGCAAACGCTTCAATTGGTTTGTCTTCCAAGCTAAATGATGATTTGACGCTATTTTTTTTCTTTTGGTTTGTTATTTTTACTTTGATTGGCGCCTGTACAGTTTCTATATCTACATCTATGGGGCGATATATATATATATCGCCTGATTTCAGTTACTCGTGCCAAGTCGGGCGACAGTTTTTTCCCGGTTCCTCAATTTGCCACAATTGGGGCCTCAATTGTATTGATTTACCGCCAATTAAGCTGCAAGCTGCGCAATTTCTAGCCTACAATCCTCCAGAGAAACCGAGTAAGCCGGGGCATATTGAGTGTGTGTGAGGGTCTACAAACATTAGCTTTATATAAACAGTCAACCAAGTGATAGCATCGAGACCAGATCAACATTTTTTTTAGAAAATATTGTAAAAAAAAGAAAAAAAAAAGGAATCCAAAGAGAGACAATTCATCATGATGCAGGATGAAGCGATAGTTCCCACTCCTCCAGTGGCTAGTCATGAATATAAAATGTTGCCATTGTTTATGGATTTTAAGGCGTTTGTAAGGAGTGCAACTAGGTACTTCTTTCCACAGAAACTCTAATGGTTCTCTTCACTTTTTCAGACCATTTGCAAACCCGCCCCCTTTTCCTGCGATGAAGAGGCCGTTCTGGAGCGTGATCGTTGCGATTACACCCAACGTATTACCTATAAAATGGCCAGATCCGGTCAGACTGCCCGGCGTGTGCGTGTCTATGCGGATGGCATCTACGATCTGTTCCATCAAGGGCATGCCCGTCAGCTGATGCAGGCCAAGAACATCTTTCCCAATGTCTATTTGATAGTGGGTGTGTGCAATGATGAGCTCACCCATCGCATGAAGGGTCGCACCGTAATGAATGCCTTCGAACGCTATGAGGGAGTGCGTCATTGTCGCTATGTGGATGAGGTGAGTGCAGACTGGGTGCGGCGTTTATTTTCGGAGTACTTAAAACCTCTTTCCTATCCTCAGATTGTACAGAATGCCCCCTGGACGCTGTCGGATGAGTTTATAGCTGATAACAAAATTGATTTTGTTGCCCATGATGACATTCCCTATGTCCATGTCGGCATGGATGATATATATGCTCCCCTAAAGGCACGCGGCATGTTTGTGGCCACCGAACGGACGGAGGGTGTCTCCACCTCGGATATAGTGGCGCGCATAGTCAAGGATTATGATCTGTATGTGCGTCGTAATCTGGCCCGTGGCTATTCGGCCAAGGAGCTGAACGTCTCGTTTCTGTCGGAGAAGAAATTCCGTTTACAAAACAAAATGGATGAGCTAAAGTCACGCGGCAAACGGGAGCTGTCCAAGGTGAAGGTGGACATTATTACCAAATGGGAGGAGAAATCGCGTGAGTTTATAGACCATTTCCTGTTGCTGTTTGGACGCGAGCGTCTGAATCAAATGTGGAACGAATCCAAGGGCAAACTGATACAGGCCCTGAGTCCACCGGGTAGCCCGTCTGGCTCCGTGAATGGCGACGATCTCGAGGGTGGGGAAGAGGAAGGCGAGGGTGAAGCTGATGATTCTAGTGATGAGTACTTGGAAATGCCACCAGAATATAGTGCCGGAAGCAGTACCTCGCTGAATGGCAAGAAAAAGCAAACCAGATCCTCGCTAGCCCGTCGCAGCTATCAGCATGATTTCAATGGCGGCGAGGAGGAGGAAGAGGATGATGTGGAGTACGAAAGGCGCAGCAATTGAGGCGTTTGTTTTAGCTAAATTTTCCTCAAACAAACACACACACACCCACTCTCTCTATCCAACTATCTCTCTCTCCCCCTCTAATTATTTTAACTCTCAAAATACTGTTGTAAATTGAAATGTGTTTGTTAAAGTGCAAAGTCGTGGCAAATATTTTGGCAGGGGGCAAACAACCAAGGGAGAGAGGCTCACCCCCATCCCCAACTGAAGGCAATTCTATTTACTCCTAGTTCTCTACGATACTAAATTGTATTTTATAGTCCCTAGCATTAGTCTGCACTCCACCTCGTCACCTCTTCATCCTGTAGTAAATTTTAGCTAGCTAGAATGTGTGAGTTAAGAGTCGCAATCCCCCGCCCCCAACGATTTGTGTGCAAATGTATATGGGGCTTACATTTTAGCAGTAAAAAAAAGACTCATTTTTGTATTAAGCTTTAAAAAAAAAACATCAGAAGTAACTATAAATTCTGAATAACAAAAAAAACCTAAAGGATAAATACCGAAAAAAAAAACAATACAATTATAGAAATATTTATATTAAATTATTTCGCATTAAACAACTTAACTCTAAGTTAAAAACCCAAACAGAAACAAAACATTCGGAATCAAGAAAGGAAATTGGCAATATCACACAAGATATTGCAATAAAAGCTTTGTTAAACCAATTTTTTGAGAAATAAAACTGAAGTAAAAAGAAACCAATATGTGAAATTATTTTGTAAGCTGAGTTTGGGACTCGCTAAAGCTGTATTTATACTTTTTTTTTTGAATTTGAATCCATGAGATATATCAGACAAATGACATAATCAATCTGAGCATATATGAGAAGTAGGCTATCTGAGCTCATGACTTACAGTAGCTTCTTAAAAGCTTCTGGCTTGCTCTGGCAGCTTTATTTCGGCTACCCCCAAGTTTATAAACTTTTCCCTGTTCCTTTAGTTTATCCAAACAAGGGTTTTATTATTTAAATACTATTCAAAAAGTTAATTTTACTTTAAAAGAATGCTTACTAAGTGATATAACGATTACATTATTAAGACTTCCTCTCAGACATTACTTTTCGATGGCAACTATGGTTCGCTTTTGATCACAAAACTGTCAACCTGGCCCATTTCATAATTTCAAATCATAAAACCGTTATGTTCAAAAGGCTGCCGTGAGCGGACGCTAGTGTAAGCAGAGAGTGCCAGTGCGTGAGAGAATGAGAGAGCGCACGTACAGATATGCTCTGAAATCAGTGATGCCATTTCAGCTTTTTTTTCTCGTAATTTCTAGCTTTGTTTGTAACAAAACATGACAAAACAAAAATGAATTCGGCTTTTAATCAGCTCCATTTTAAATTTGAAGTTATTTGCAAGACTTATACGAATATAGTATAAGTTATGAACCCTAATTACCCTCTCTAAGTGCCTGGCAAGAATACAGATCGTGTGACAAAAATGTCAGAAGTTTCTAAGCAAAACTGTCGAGAAGCCTGCCCAGAGTTTTGGGTTTGGCTACGGCAAAATACCTAGCCAGTAAAATAGATCCCCTATATCGTAAGAGTTCATTAATTTATATCTTACATCACATTTTTTAGCAGATTTCTATATATTTTGTTTTTAATAAGATGCTGCAGCCGTTTTTAATCGTCTTCTCAAGGCTCGCCACAAAATGGGAGCTGGTTGTGATGACCGCCTCAAGACCGGGGATATTAAGAGCAATGGACGTCCATTTCCATCAGTCAGGCGCACAAACTGAGCCTCATCGGGTTTGGTGCAAAGCCGTGGGTAATAGAAGCAAAGCGAAGTCACCGAAAGAGGCGACGATTGAAATTGAAGCGGCAATTGTGGCTCCTCGGACAGAGTAGAAGGCTGACTAAGTACAGTGGGCATTTGATTGGACAACTCAACCGATTTAAAGTCAGTATTACTGTCGCTGGCTGTCAATGTGGATGGTAGTGCGGAATCATCGACAGATGATGATGTGGCTGGCTCTGTGGTGTCTGGCTCTGGTGGGTCGGTTGGAAATGCTGTTGTGAAGTCTGGGAATTCCGTGGTGGTTGCTTCCTCCGATGTGGTTTCTACGACTGCTGTGGTTGTTTCTGGCTCTTCGGTGGAGCTTGTTGTAGAATCTGTAGATGTTGCTGGTTCTGTTGAGCTTGTTGTAGAAGCAGCCAGTGCAGTGGAAGTAGTTGTAGATTCAAGCACTTCTGTGGCTGTTGTTGACTCACTTGTGGAGCTTGTTGAAGATTCAGCCACCGTTGTGGAAGTTGTTTGTTCCGTTGTTGTTGAAACTGCAGCTGATGTGGTTGTTGTTGGCTGACTTGTGGAACTTGTTGAGGGAACTGATACTGAAGTGGATGTTGGTTGTTCTGTTGTGGATGATGTTGTTGAAACCGCAGCTGTTGTGGATGTTGTTTGTTCAGTTGTAGTTGTTGTAGATTCTACAGATGCTGTGGTTGTTGTTGGCTCACTTGTGGAGCTTGTTGAGGGAACTGAGCCTGAAGTGGATGTTGGTTGCTCTGTTGTGGATGTTGGTTGCTCTGTTGTGGATGTTGGTTGCTCTGTTGTGGATGTTGGTTGCTCTGTTGTGGATGTTGTTGTTGTTAAGTCTGAAGCTGATGTGGATGCGCTCGATGTGGTTGTTGGTTGTTCAGTTGTGGATGTTGTTGTTGAAACTGCAGCTGTTGTGGATGTTGTTTGTTCAGTTGTAGTTGTGGAAGATTCTACAGCTGCTGTGGTTGTTGTTGGCTCACTTGTGGAACTTGTTGAAGGAACTGATACTGAAGAGGATGTTGGTTGATCTGTTGTGGATGTTGGTTGCTCTGTTGTGGATGTTGGTTGCTCTGTTGTGGATGTTGGTTGCTCTGTTGTGGATGTTGTTGTTGTTAAGTCTGAAGCTGATGTGGATGCGCTCGATGTGGTTGTTGGTTGTTCAGTTGTGGATGTTGTTGTTGAAACTGCAGCTGTTGTGGATGTTGTTTGTTCAGTTGTAGTTGTGGAAGATTCTACAGCTGCTGTGGTTGTTGTTGGCTCACTTGTGGAACTTGTTGAAGGAACTGATACTGAAGAGGATGTTGGTTGATCTGTTGTGGATGATGTTGTTGAAACTGCAGCTGATGTGGATGTGGTTTGTTCAGTTGTAGTTGTTGAAGATTCTACAGGTGCTGTGGTTGTTGTTGGCTCACTTGTGGAGCTTGTTGAGGGAGCTGAGCCTGAAGTGGATGTTGGTTGTTCTGTTGTGGATGTTGTTGTTGAAACTGTTGTTTGTTCTGTTGTTGATAAGTCTGAAGCTGATGTGGATGCGCCCGATGTGGTTGTTGGTGTTTCAGTTGTGGATGTTGTTTGTTCGGTTGTGGATGTTGTTTGTTCAGATGTAGTTGTTGTAGATTCTACAGGTGCTGTGGTTGTTGTTGGCTCACTTGTGGAGCTTGTTGAGGGAACTGAGCCTGAAGTGGATGTTGGTTGCTCTGTTGTGGATGTTGGTTGCTCTGTTGTGGATGTTGGTTGCTCTGTTGTGGATGTTGGTTGCTCTGTTGTGGATGTTGTTGTTGTTAAGTCTGAAGCTGATGTGGATGCGCCCGATGTGGTTGTTGGTATTTCAGTTGTGGATGTTGTTGTTGAAACTGCAGCAGTTGTAGATGTTTGTTCTGTTGTGGATGATGTTCGTTCTGTTGTGGATGTTGTTGTAGGTTCTGCGACTTCTGTAGTTGTTGTTGGTTTGCTTGTCGATGTTGTGGATGTTGATTGCTCTGTTGTGGATGAAGTGGATGTTGTTTGTTCAGTTGTGGATGTTGTTTGCTCAGTTGTAGTTGTTGAAGATTCTACAGGTGCTGTGGTGGTTGTTGGTTCACTTGTGGAGCTTGTTGAGGGAACTGGGCCTGAAGTGGATGTTGGTTGTTCAGTTGTGGATGTTGTTGTTGAAACTGCAGCAGTTGTAGATGTTTGTTCTGTTGTGGATGTTGTTCGTTCTGTTGTGGATGTTGTTGTGGGTTCTGCGACTTCTGTAGTTGTTGTTGGTTTGCTTGTCGATGTTGTGGATGTTGCTTGCTCTGTTGTTGATGAAGTGGATGTTGTTTGTTCAGTTGTGGATGTTGTTTGCTCTGCTTTGGATGTTGTGGTTGATTCTACGGCCGCTGTTGTTGTTGGTTCGCTTGTGGAGGAAACTGCGCCTGAATTGGATGCTGTTTTTTCTGTTGTTGTGGCCTCTGCGACTTCTGTGGTTGCAGTTGGTTCTCTGGTAGGACTTGTAGAGTCTGGAGCTTTTGTGGATGTAGTTTGTTCCGTTGTGGTTGTTAAATCCATTGCAGATGTTGTTGTTGTGCAAATTGGTAGAAAAGGGAACGTCTTGCAATTCTCGTTCGTTGAAGTGGGAACAGCTGCCGTTGTGGATGTTGTCTGCTCCGTTGCGGTGCTTGTTGTGCAAATTGGCAGAAAAGGGAACGTTAAGCAAGTTGAGTCCTCCGTACTGGTCGATTCCGTTGAAGTGGAAACAGGCTCTTTTTCCGTTGTGGAAGTTGTTGAACAAATTGGCAGAAACGGGAACGTTAAGCAGTTGGAATCCTCGATAGTTGTCGATGGGGTCATTCCTGATGAAGTGGGAGCAGAATTTTCTTCCTCTATGGAAGTTGTTTGCTCCGTTGTGTTTGTTGTTGTTGTTGTGCAAATTGGTAAGAAAGGGAACGTCTTGCAATTCTCGTTTGTGGGAACAGCTCCCGTTGTAGATGTAGTCTGCTCCGTTGCGGTGCTTGTCGAGCAAATTGGCAGAAAAGGGAACGTTAAGCAAGTTGAGTCCTCGGTGGTTGTCGATGAGGTCATTTCTATGGAAGTTGTTTGCTCCGTGGTGGTTGTTGTAATTGTACAAATTGGTAGGAAAGGAAAAGTTTTACAAAAAGAATCCTCCGTAATAGCCGGCAGAGATGTTTCTGGTGAAGTGGGAACAGCTTCTACTTGCTCTGTGGGTGTTGTTTGTTCCGTAGCAGTTGCTGTTAAGCAAATTGGCAGAAACGGAAATGTTGTGCAATTGGAATCCTCCGCAGTGGTTGATGCCGATACTTCAGTTGAAGAGGGAAGCGTTTCTCCTGCTGAAGTTTGTGTCGCTGGGGATGCTGTTGGCCTTCCTGCCGCGCTACCAATCGAAATCGATGGCCTTTCTGCTGAAGGCCTTCCTGCCGATGTACCAATCGAATTTGACGGCCTTTCCGCTGGAGGCCTTCCTGCCGATGTACCAATGGACGGCCTTTCTGCTGAACTAACCAAGCTAGAAGGCCTTTCCACCAAGTAACCTGGATTGCTTGGTAATGTTTGTGCGTAATTTCCATAAAAACCCGATTGAGCCATACTTGGGTAGTAATGGTTCCAATAGTTTGCATAGTAATCCTTCAAATATGCCTCATATTCTGCCTCTTCTCGGTTGTATTGTGGCCTATACTTATTTTTATGACTGTTGGACGGCCTGGAACCAGCATGGCTATTGCTGCCCGTTAGATGTGAGTATATATTGCTTAGATCCCATACTGGCACATGTATGCTAAGATTACCCCAGGCTACGTCTTGGCCAATAGCAGCTAGCACAATCAATAGCAGGCTCACGTGTTGGATGAGCATAACGACGGTGTCTAACAAGAACTAAACTGACGGCAGCTCGAAACAAATGATTTTATACAGTTCTGCGGAGATGGTCATAAAAAAGAGTCTGCCAAACAAAAGGGTTAAGAAATGGGCTTGGCTTGGCTTGGATTACGGTGCATAAATTCCTAAATCAATTAAGTTGGAAAGTTGTTGACTTGTTTTTTCGCCGATGGTCGGTTATCTAATGGGCTAACATCTTTCTAATTGGCCAACAGTTTTGCAAATTTTTTATTTTATCCCCTTCCCTCCCGATTGAAGAACATTCTCAATTGTTGTCAAACCGAGCGTCTGTAGACAGGTTTTAGACTAATCTTAAAGCCACTGTCAATCACCGTTCTGCTTGTCTTAACTGGATCTGCCCCAATTTCAACAGAAAGCCATCAAATTTGAATTTAAATGAAACTTTAGCGCTTGAATAACGGTCTAAGCTAATGAGCTCTTAAGTTTCCCACAAAAATACAAATAGCTTTTAAGTAATTGAATGTTTCGGATAAGGGGAACCAATTTGTAGGTTGTAGTTATTCTTCGCAGTTTAAACCAGGAAACAAAACCGAAAGAAATGGCGGTTTCGGTTACGTTTTCGCTCTTTAATATAAAATTGTTTCGGCTACGGTTATCTCTTTTGATTTCAGTCCGGTTACTTACGATTCGCTTACAATATAATCACTTCGGTTACCGGTTCCAAACCGGATAAGTTGAAGTCCAATTTGTTTCGTAATGGATTCATTATAAGTTTAACACCAGAAAATAGTAGTGGGATACGTACTTGTGTGCAACGAACTGCTGGTGCTACTTTCGTTAACTCACATGGTTCCGAGAGTTAACGGGTTCATCTCGTGTACACACATACATACAAAGCAACTGGACTGGACAGGGCTTCTTATGCATCATTTAACTGTTCTGATAGCGATCTGTTTAAAACAGTGGTGCCTTTGAGCTTGGCAACACTAACAATTCCGATCGACCGCACAAATTTCACAACACTTATTTCTGTATGTACATATGTATGCACATGCACACAAGCAGTCCAACACATTTTTACCGCTAGCCGCAATTTCTTTTTTAATTTCGTGAAATGTTTTATATTTCCGACACACATTGGTTTTCCGGCGCGGGATTTTAATTCAATTACTTTTATTGAGTACGGAAGAGCAACAGGAAGCAGCGCGCGATATCAATCGAACAGTCCGCAAGCCAACGAGCTTGTCGATTGAAGATGCATTTCTACTGCCTGCTTGTGATGGACATTTCATTAGAGATGAGAGTGTGACTTTGTGAATAGTAACGATTAGTGAAGTGAATTTTCGTGTTTTTCCGTGAACCGAAATGGAACCGGTTTTTGTTTTGTTTCGGTTACAGTTGAACCAACTTAAATTCTGATATCAGCTATAATGGTTAAAAATAAGTGTTGTTTCGGTTGCTTTTATTATCAATCACTTGGCGGATCGAAAAATAATCCTGATTTTCCACCTAAGCAATCGAATTCAAATCGATTACTGA
The DNA here is from genome assembly GCA_035044985.1 of Lordiphosa fenestrarum. Lineage (NCBI taxonomy): Eukaryota > Metazoa > Arthropoda > Insecta > Diptera > Drosophilidae > Lordiphosa > Lordiphosa fenestrarum. The sequence goes on along the minus strand of JAWNNO010002549.1, from coordinate 138,790 downwards.
TTTCGGTATATTAATCAATTCGTTTCTTCTTCATTTATTTATTTATTTCTTTTCAGACTAATAACTATAATTTTACAATATTCACTTGGCTGGAAAAATTACAAATTTAAAAAAAAGGAAACCTTTTGCCTACGGCATTAGTTTGCTTGAAATGACCCTGGAATTCCAGAGTTCAAATCTGATATTTGGTTTACTTCGAATTTATAACCAATTTTCGGTTTTCTGACTATGTTTTGGCGAGAGTAGTTAATAAATATTTATGTGAGTGTGAAAGAGAATGCTGCGGGATTAACAATTAGCTAACAATCTTAATTGATGAGCGCACCGTTGCTTACAAGGCCTGCATAAAGTTGTAAAACTCTGGAGTTTGGTTGGACACATTTATAAACTTATCCGGATAGTTGTCGTGCACCTGCTTGACAAATGACAAGGCGTCTTCGTTGCTCTGTGGATCGGCTATTTCTTTGTTCAAGAGCACATGAATGGTCGCCGACAGCATATGTTCGATATGGATCTCGATGGAAGGACGCGATTGCATGTATAGCACACGGAATGCCTTTACTATCATATCATTCTCCTCGGTATCTTCGCGCAGTGGCAAATGTCTTAGCAAAACGGGCAAAACATGAACCAGGGGCACAAGCTGATGATTGGTCACCAACAGTCGCGCCACCGCACCACAAATGTTATCCATGGCCGAGGGCGATTTCTCTCTCGAAATGGAATCGGAGAGAGCTTGCAAAATGACGGGATAAGCGCTGAAAGCAAAAACCCAGGAGGAGTTTAGAACACTTGATGTGGTTAAAAATTTTAACTTGACTTACGCAAAGGACTTCTCCTCGGCATAGAGAACCAGCTCGCCCAGACCAAAGTAGGAGTTCTGTCGCGCCTTGTCATCGGTATCGGCCACACCAGCAATGAACATGGGGCAAAGAGTATCGAAATAGGTGACCACACAGCTGCCCAATGGTTTAAAGCATTCAGCCAAAACGCCAAAAACAAAGGCACGTTGGTAGGGATTATCGTTTCGCTTGGCCTTGTTCTGCAAAAGCATTCAACAGTTGAATTAGTGGGGCAGTTAGTGAAATTTGGATTCATTACCCACCAGTTTGTTGCCAAAGAAATGGAATAGTCGCCCAAAGTACAGCGAGAACTGTTGCGGTTCCAGTGCATACCCCAGCATGGGCAACAAATTGGCAGCATTCTCGATCAGCATCTCATCAAGTTCACTGTCCTCGGTCTCCTCCTCGTCCCCGCCGCCGCTAGGGTCATTGAATTGGCAGGCCATCTTATTATTGAGCAAGTCCTTAATGCAGCCAAAGATTACCTCGCCCATTTCAGGTGAAGTAATTGCCGCTCTCTTAATCGATTTGAAAAGTTCACCCAAGACTTCAAGCAGATGATTGACCACGCTCGGCTCATCATCCCCTCGCAGGATTTGACAAAACTTGGGCATGACTATCTCACAGGCACGAGTCACTCCAGCGCTATCGCCCATGCGATCCAATGCCGACACAAACGCACATATGGCCTCAACGGCTGCCTTCCGTATGCTATCCTGTGGATGGTCAACCACCTTGTAGACATTCTCAAACGCCGGTTGCAGATAGGGGGCAAACGCATTTCCCGTATTGGCAGCAAATTCCTTTAAAGCAGAAATAGCCTCCTCCTTCTCAGCCATAAAATCGTTCTCCACTTGGAAACCATCCAGGTCGTCATCATCATCATCATCCTCATCGTCTGTATTATCCAAATCGATTTCCACATCAATGCCTGTTGCAGCAGAGACGCCGTCCAAGAACATATTGCGAGTGACATTGTCCTCAACTTTGGGCAAAATATCCTCCGACGATATCACCGATTCCACAATGCGTTCAATTATTTTGGGGAATACAGCGGACATTTTCTCATTGACCACAACTGAGAGGGAACCCACCAGAGCGTAGATGGCACGTCGAAAGTCTGGATCATCGGGACCGTCTTCCAGCATCGTCAGGCAATATTCCATGGTGTGATCAGCCAAAGGCATAAAGTTCTCCTTGCCCACCACACGGGCTATGGAGGACAGTGTGTCAATGGACTGAATACGTAACTGTTCCATGCCCTCATTACAATCCTTGACCAAATATAATTTCAGGATATCAACAATTTGGTCAAAGTATGGCTTTATTTCCTCTTTGGCCGCGGTGGCGGTGGCTGCGACGGCCGACAAGGCTAACTCGCGCACACGAATCGAATTTTGGGGATCCAGGGCGGCAAAGAGACTAAAAAAAAATGTGAAGTGAAGAGAGTTATGATTTGCTTGATAAGCGCAGTTTGGTTTTTGTATTACCGATCCATCAGCAGTGGCAAATGTGGCACAATCTTCTCCTCAAGATTCTCGCAATACGTTTCCAAAGCATAAAACATGCGATCCATGTGCTTGGGCTCGGGATGACCCATCTGGAAAAATAAGAAAGTTTTAATACACTTTTTGTATGTGCGAGGATTTAATCAGAGAGTGCTGGAAGTGCATAGAATATGTTTTATTTTGAGAGGACCTATATGCCAATTCAGTTTCAACAGTTGGAATCTACATGATGAAGCATTAAAATAAGGATAGTTCTATAAGACAGCACTCAGGAAGGCCCTAGAGAAGAAGAAGTTAAGGTTTTTGGTGTTTCACTTCAACAGGCATGATTCGTAACATGTGGCAATGCCAAAAATGCTCAGTAAGGTTTGCCATTTCAATTTGAATCGACAAAATTTGTGCTCTGTGAGAAATGTGAACCAAAATCGACCCACCGCACAGGCTATTCAAGCTTTTGTGATCAAATATCGAACCAGTTTTACTTTAATGGACATTAGCCCATCATTCCATGTGCGGAGAGTGCGTATTGGAGACAATATTGCGGCTGGTCTGAAACTCCATTCAACCAAGAATGCTGTATATGTGTCGAATTTGCCAGAATTTAGTTTTGACTACCCGAAAAATGTTCAGATTTCATTGTTGGAATTTTGATGCAGCATACAAGGCGTATGGGTAATGTTTATAACTTAAAACTGGAATCTGTTTGATTAACCTTTTTGGTATCCGTTTGAGGATACGTTTGAGCATTAAAAAGAGCAACCCCAAACCTAATTCATACATACCAGAGAGCTCTTTTTGTGTTTCTCAAAAGAAACGAGTTTCTAGTTAATTTAAGGCTGGTAAAGATCACAAAACGCTCTAGAACTTTAAGCCACCCCAAAAATGTTCCCCTGAACTTCATTTAGGGATGAAATTACTAGAATTTAGCCATGTCGAAAGGGTACCGCAGGTAAAAGATTCATTCCTATCGTTACAAAACACAGCTGTCGCTAAGTCTAAGGTGTGAAATGAAAGTGCTGGCCAAATGAAAACAAAATAAACCAATAGAAAATGGAGCACCCTATACTTGGTGAGCACCGATTTGCGCTTGATCTGTAGCTGATTGATATACTGTATGGTATCTTTGGCCGGAGCAGACGGGGCCGATTTTTGGTCAGCCTTTGCGAGCACGAAAAGCAGCACAAAACAAAGCAAAAGGAAGGAGTTTATAATAATAAATCAACAAATTAAATCAAATCATATCAAATTACATACCTTTAGTTCTACCACCAACTGATGCAAAAACTCAAACAGCACAGGCAGTATTGATGATGCATATTTCGATATCTCGGGCTGCAGGTATTCAGAGAATTGTCCCAGCGCAAAAAAGGCCGATATGCGCACTAATGGCACCGCATCGGTAATTCCACCCTTGATAATGCCCAGCATAATCTCCAAATACTTGCTACAAATTGCTTCCGAGCAGCCCTCGGCAATGACGGCCATGCACAGGAAGGCGGCTCGACGACGCAACGGGTCGGAATTCTGTAAAGCGGGCTCAAGCAGCAGCAGCAAAGGCGGTATAAGTTTCTCTGGTGACATGTGAATTGCCAGCAAGTCCAGCGTCTGTGTGGCCGTGGTTACAGGGCTGTTGTTACTTTCACCCGAGAAGAATTCTTCGGCTAAAAAGGATTTCAAAATAGAATAAAAATATATATAAATAAAAAAGACGAACTATTACTCACTATAATCATCTTCCTCGTTCTCCGATTCGCAGCACATCATCTCAAATATCACCGCCAGGATGGGCTCTAGCAATTTTTGCTTCACAATCGTCTTTTTCTTGAGGCGCACGATGCGTCCTATGAATACCACCACCTGGACACGTATGGCATCATCGATTTGCTTATTGTTCGCAGTCTCCAAGCAAAACTCCATCACGTCTTTAATATTGTTATTCAATAACTTGGGCACATATTCAGCTAGGCAATCAACGATATCAAAGACAGAGGTAAAGTCATCCACCGATCCCTTATGAGCAAAGGCGTGCACTGTCTTGATGATTAGGGGCATGACCTTGAGCACGGTCTGCTCGGCAGTGTTATGACCTCTAACAAACGGCATTAGATTGGCCATTGCCAACATCATGTTGGATACAGTGGGTGTGGTCAAATCACCACGAGATTCAGCACCCAACAGAATAGCGGCGAACATCTGGCAAATGGATCCCATGTGGCTTACAAATTGATCCGGTGCCGCATCAGTGAGAGTTGCAAATATTGAGGAGCCCAGCTCGCTCTCTTTGGGATCTGGCATACTGCAACGATCGTAGATGAATTTGAGCAATTCAGCTAGCCAGGAATCCTTCTTTTCTGCCTCATGGCGCACCAGTGAGCCCACAAGCTGTGCAATGCCGTTCTTTACGGACTTCTCCTTCTCCATTATCAAGGCCTGTAACATGCTGCGCTTAATGCTGGAAAATGGAGAGACAATTGTCGATTAAGACTAATAAATAAGAAATTCTAGATCCACTTACAGTTCCTGCTGATCCACGGGCACCATCTGCCAATGACGCAGCTTGTTCAGTCGCTTTTGAAGCAACACAGCAGCAAATTGACGAACCTGTGCCGGTCGTGCGGAGGTAATGATATTGCACAGCGATACCAAACATTGCGGATTCTCGTAGACCTTTGCCAGTTCAGCCGTGCACTAGTAAAAAAGAGAAAAAATGAATACAGAATTCTTTAACTACCCTACCTAACCATTAATTGATTTAACTTTTTACTCTAGTTCTTAATTTGAATTTGATTTAAGAAAACTATCTTCGGCCCACTGTGCAAATGCAAGCGGTGCTTACATACTGCAAGTACATACATCCAAGTATGTATATAGATATTTGTAACTGTTTTACGCTATGACCAATAAAAAAAAGGTGCCTATTAACCAAATGGCGTCGGATTGCCGAAAGGGCGGGCTTCTTAACCTCTTTGCTTGCCAAGTATTCTTACCAATTGAGTAGCAAATTGAATTCTTACCAATTGAATGCGTTTATTATCATTGCACAACAGTCCGTCAATAATCTGCTCCAGAGCCTGCTCCATCTTGTAGCCAAGTCCAAGTGCAATAGCAATTCCGATTCGAGCTTAAAACTGAATAAATAGGACCAACCACACAAGATGATCAAGACCGCGCCACGGGGATAAGTAAATCGCGAAGTGTTCGCGAAAAGACAGCCAGTGTTGGCGAATCCAAAAATAGAACCACGTTTTGCACACCACAAAAGAAAATTATAAAATATGTTAAAATTTTTTGTTGAACTTGGTATAAATATTACTTGTATTTATATTTATGTTGACTAAAAGTTACAATTAATGCAGAGGCTTCCTATATGTAAAAATACCTACAGAAAAATTGAGGTGAGAAACTGCTCCAGTTTTGCAGTGACTGTGACTTAGTCTCTGCGACTGAATATATTTAGAGAGAGTCACAGGTAAATATTCAATTAAATCGATACAAGTCAAAAAACAGAGACCAGTACCGATTCTTTGGTTTTATATTGATACCAGAGATTATCAAGCCGATATATTTAAATTTATTTTATGATTATATATGATTTATATTGTATTGTTTTTTATCTGCAGTATAATTTTAAGTCTGTAAAATACATTTTCGTACATTTATGGAGAGAAGCGGCTAAAAAGAAAAGCGAAAATAGTATGCTTTTTCAGATTCATCAGTAAATTGTGAAATTAATTGAACTAAATAATGACAGTGAATCGTAAGTAGTGCTCACGGTGACTTGAACCGTGATTGAGACATGACTGCCTGGTTTTCCAACACTGGTTGAATTAAAGCCGTCCATTTTTTTAAACCGAAGCGTCGCGCCAATTTTTCTAAATTGTTGTTTATGTGTGTTAAGTTAATTAAAAATCAGCGAAATGGATAAAAGCAGCAGCAGCAGCATGGACCAGAACTCGTTGGGCATTCTAAGCATGGAGAATCTCAGAGGTAGCCTTGGATAGGGCCTGTTGTTGCAAATGAACATTCTCATTCTCTCTTGTTGTTGTAGTTTTTGGAGACTTGTCGAACCGCAGGGAATCCTCCAATGTGTATGAAAGGTTGAGGGTAAGTCTCCTTTAATCAAATTCAATCGTTTAAGTCTTTATATTAGACCACTTGGCAGGCTGAACGCGTCAAGGCTCTGGAGACGCTCGATAAGCCACGTCCCAGTCACAAGCTGCGTCCCAGTCCAAGTCGAATAATGTCCACAAGCACGAACATCTCTGAACTGATCACGGATGAGACCATTGATCTCAACAGCAGTGGTTCAGTTTTGGCTCCTACTCCCAGGGCTGCCACCACCAGGGGCAGAAATATCAGCTTTGAGCCGGCCGAGATTACGGGACGTTCCACGCTCTGTGGTTCCAGGCAAAAAAACATCTCTGTGGCGGAAATACTTAAAACCTCATTTGCGGAAAAGGCGCGATTGCTGGAAAAGAAGCTTCCAGTGGCGGGCTCCAGTAGCAACTCGAGCTTGATGGATTCATTCAGCTGCTCCCGCAGCTTGCCACGTACGGCGGACTTGAGTAATCTGAGTCTCAATGGGGGCGGAGGCTTCTCTTTTGACACGGCTGCCGGGGAGCAACAGCAGGACTGCAATGAAAGTTTCGCACCGGCCGAGCTAATGCAATCGAAATTGGTTATGGGAGAGATCTCTTGGGCTCAGGCATATACGGCTATGCCCACGGCCACGCTTAGCAAGCAGGCCATGGAGAAAATAGCCGCTCCACCACCAAGCAGCGACCTGGAAAACTCAGTTTCCAAGTAAGAAATAGGCAAATCCACTTATAAATTAAAAAACTTACTTTCTCCCATTTCCTAGCTCGGTTTTGGCGGGCGATCCGGACTTTAGCCTGGGCAACTATTTCCAAACACGCTCCGAAAACTTGTGGAATATAATGAACAACGAGAGTCCGGTTAATCGGTGCCCGCCGCAGGCTTTGGTCGACCCCAGCTTGAGCCTGGGCAGTGTGGGTGTACAGACACCAGAACCTGATAACAAAACCTATACCAAGCCGGCAGCAGAGTTAGGCGCTAGGCTGGGCGCGAATCTGTTGAAGAAAAAACAGCAGGAGAAGATTAACCAGGCAAGAGCGCCTTCCAGTTCCGAGATCTTGAGTCTATCGGCCATTGATAAGGCTTTGCGAATCTTGGACTTAAATTCGGATACATCCACAGTGGAGTTGGTCAATAAGTTGCGACAGCATGGCGGAGGAGGAGGAGGAGACTATGAGGAAAATAAGGAGAATGAGAGAACTCTGTGCGACACAAGGAGTTTTACAGATTCCATTTTGAATTCCACAGATTTTAGGGATCTGCAGCAAAGTATGAGCACACGTAAGCCTCTAAGTCCGCTGGCGGATCAACCCCAAATCACCATAACAGCAGCGGCCGATGATATGGATGCAGACATTGATGAGTGGCCATCTACGCCCATCAAATCACCTGGCAGACGTATAAGACGCACCAAGCTTTCGCCCCGAAATGCAAGTCCCTTAAGCAGCGATGGTGTACAACCCCTAACGACCACCACAGATGAGGATGAAGACAAAACGCCGGTGAATAAGAAGCAACAGTCCAGTTCGTTAAGCTCCACACGTCTAGAGAACTTGCAGGCGGTGGCCTCTTCCACAGAATGTGATTTTGCCATTTCTCCCAATCTGGCCAAGAACTCGCCCTTATCATCGCCCCGTAGCTGCTTGTCCTCGCCTTTATTGGACAGCACCACCAGCTCGGAACGTCGTCAGTTGTCCGTTGCAGCGGCTGGAGCACGTAAAGCAAACTCCTCGCCTGCAAGCAGCACCACCACATCTACATCTCGCCGTGGCGTTAGTTCCCGCTGCTCCAACTCCAGTGAGTTCAGTCATCGGGATGGCAAGCTGCTGCCATTGAAGGTGACTCATACCAGCCTATGCTGGGGCAGCACCAAGCTGCGCACAGATGTAAGGAAATCCATGCAGGTGAAGAATACGGCGGACAAACGTCTGGTCGTGCGTTTGGGCATACAGGGACCCGGCTTCCAGTTGGTGGGCAACGATTGCTCCACCATCACGCTGCAGGCCATGGAGTGCCGCTCCATATTGATACAATTCTGTCCCACGGTCTGTGGCGCCGCCTTGGGTTCGCTATCGTTTTATGCCCCTCTAGGTGGTGGTCAGCCGGGCATGCAAATACCTTTATATGGTTATGGTGGCAATGCCTCCATCTCCATACAGGGTTTACTCAAGGGTAAGAGGAATCAGACTTATGACTTAAACGCCAACTGGTTATTTCTCTGCTTTGCAGGTCCTGTGGGAGCCAGTTTTCTGACCATTGGCGATGTTTGCGAACTTTCTTCGGGCCGTCCACTGACCGCTTGCCTAAAGTTCTACAATAAGGGACCCCTCACCGCCTTTGTGGGAATTTCGGTGGACTCCACGGTGCTGATGAAGCTGCGCCTAAGCGAGGCATTTGAGGTACGGCCCAGCAAAATGATACTGCCTCCACACACCGAGGGCACCGTCGAGATCGCCTTCCGTCCCAATCGTGAGGATATGAAAAACATACTCAAAAAGTCCTCGTCACAGGTCTTGACTTTGGCCAATATGCGCATCTTTTGCGGTGATGAACCCAACAGGCAACGCATGCGGAATCTCATACACCGCATGAGCAGCCGGCAGAGACAGCAACTCACCTCCTGTATGCTGGACAGCATTTGGGGTCAATTTCCTGAAGAGCAAACCATACGGAATTTGAGCCAGCTGTTGGAGCCAGCCGAATTCATACTCGATCTGTTGACGGTGGTGAAGATAATTGATGTGGCCCTGACACTTAATCGGGATTTCGATGAGACGGCGGATTCTTCGTTGCTGTTTCTGCCCGAGGCCGAGGAAACTGTGCTCTTTCGTACCATCTGTGCCGCCCACTCACCCACGCCAACGCAGATTGGTAACACGCTAGAGCCGGTCGATGAATTGCTGGAGGCGGACACTACCACTCTGGAAAGGAACTGGAGTGTGTCTCCGAAGCAGCTGGAATTGAGTGAGGCCATGTCTATGCCCGTCAAATTGAGCATCACCAATAATTTCCGCTCACGGCAACTGATTGAGATTAGCTGTAATATGCCAAATGTGCTGCATATCCATCCAAAAGAATGTTATATAGCTCCCGATGGCGGTCAGGTGGAGATTCAAGTAAGGCTTATTTCTAAAACAGCAGCAGTAGCACGCCAGCCGGTGCTCATAATGGTCGCCATGGAGAATGAACGCATTCAAGTGCCAGTTATATTTTAAGTTTCAGTTTTATCATTGTATCTTAGGTTTATGTTCTTGTTTTGAATTATTGTGAAATCCGTTTTGTATCTTAATTGAGTTTCAAGAAAAAATGTTTAAACGTAACGGTTCTTAAATTGTTTGTACCATCGAATGTTGGCCACCTCTAGGTCAGTGCTGGAAACAAGTTCAATTTCCAACACTGGTCATCAGCTTTGTTTATCTTTTTGCTTGGCTTCCGATTTTGCATTTGTAAGGCGTAGTTAATAATAGTTAATAATAATTTAAAAAATATAACAAATGGCCAATCTAATTGATCATGACTCATGGGACATCGAGTACGAGGGCTGTTCGGCCTTGCAGCACAAATTGCTAGTGCAGCTCCATCAGCGCCAGCAGCTGGGACCAGCAGCCACATTAACCAAAGACTACATTCAACTGAGTGCAAGCCTTCAATTGGGCTTGGAGCAGCTGGAGAAGGATGTCAAGCATCTGAAGGTGGTGCTTGATAATGCCATCACCTGGGAGACCAGTACCGAGGAGGAGCTGCGACAACGTCGCATCGATTTTGATAAACTGACCTCACAATGCCGCCAGATAAAAATGAAATTTGCGCATGGCTCCTCCACTCCCTCCTCTGTGTGGCAGGAACATCAAAGTGCACCCGCCGTCGACAGACCCACAGATGTGACCACTTTGAAGTTGCGGCAAGCTGAAATGCTAGAGAACCAGGAGAGAGGACTGGAAATACTTTCGGCCACACTCTCGCGACAACGCAACCTGGCCACACAGCTGGGCACCGAAGTGGAGGATCAGAACAGTGAGTAATATGCAGGTACTTTGGTTCAAAATCTTACCCAAGCATTTGTTTATGTGTTTTGCAGACATTTTGGATAATCTGGCTAATACTATGGACCGTGTGGAGACGGGCGTGTCGCGGGAAACACAAAACATTGGCCAGGTGAATCGCAGGGACAGCACATGGGGCTATTGGCTGGTGATTGTAGCACTATTTGTGGGCATAATTGTGGTGATCTTTGCTCTTTAAATTGCCAAATGTCGCCTGTTATCATTTATGTGTATATGTAAGTGCTCTTGCAAATATGTTTTATACACTCAACAAAGATTTGAAGTATATTTTACAGAAATTAAAGTATTATTAACTAAAGGAAGGAAACGACACGGGCCGGTTTCTGAAGTTGCTGAGCTCAGCAGAAAGATCAAGCTTTATATTTGTACAGGTAGCAAGATCTTCTCTAATTACACATTGTGGATGAGGAAATGCTTTACTTGACCTGCTCTACACTGTGTAATTAGAGTGATTGTTATAAAATTAATTATATTGGATGAGCTCTCTTTTTTGGTGTTATGTTTTGCCATTACCAGCTCTGGTTTTCAATCTAAATAAAACGGTTCAATGAGTTTTGAGCATCATCTAGAACATTTAGTGTCTTTGGTGAGATTTTCTTGCCATAGTGTGACCAGACTTCGGGAAAAGAAATGTACAATCATTTGCCGGTAAACTACTCAAAGTAAACAGACTTCTAATGAAACATATTAATACTGCGCTGCTGCCGCTGCTGTTTCTCCATTTGCTAGCCCCTCACTCTGATTCAGCTTCACCCGATATAATGCTGGCTTCCCTGGTCAAACCAGGACTCTTTCGGCACATAAAATGTCGCAATAATCTATATCCTCGAAGCAGTATCTTGCGCTTTCCAGTGCCAGATGAATTGGTTTTCTGGTCCACTCTCTACCAAGATTACTCTCCACCCTGCTATACAGCGCCGCACATAGGCGGTCAAATTTGGGCAGATCCTCCATTGCCCAGTGAAACATTTCAGCCGCAATGGCAACACAACGATGGTCAGGTTAATCGAGTGAGCTTTCATGGTGCCTACGAGCTGAAGGATGGCTTGCCCTTGAATCCCATAGGACGCACAGGTCTGCAAGGTCGCGGTTCTTTGGGCAGATGGGGCCCAAATCATGCCGCTGATCCCATTGTGACACGCTGGAAGAGAGATGACCAAGGCAGAATTGTAAGCCATGCAGTCACGGGCAAGTGAGTGTGAGAGAACTTGGGCTAGTCGCGAGTAGTATAAATCTATTTTTATTTTCCAGAAACATACTTCAAATGGTGGCCATTCAACGTTCAGATAACAAACTATGGGCCATACCCGGTGGCATGGTTGATCCGGGCGAGAATGTCAGTGTCACACTCAAACGAGAATTCACCGAGGAGGCTCTCAATTTCACCGACAAGGCCAATATGGTGGAAGCGTTTTTCAAAGAAGGCGGCGTGCATGTGTACAGCGGTTATGTGGATGATTTTCGTAATACGGACAATGCTTGGATGGAGACAACGGCTCTAAATTTCCATGATGAACAGGGCAACCAAGTGGGTCAACTGGAGTTGATGGCTGGCGATGATGCCACAAATGTACGTTGGACTGATTTGGATGCACATCTTAAATTGCATGCCAATCATGCGGATATTGTGAGGGAGGTGGTCATTAAGAGGAATGCACACTGGTAGATGTTGACAAGTACTCGAGGGAAGCGAGTTCCTTATAAATAAATGGTGAATCTTGGCGGTCTGTGGAGAATACTAAAATACCTTCTTTTTTAAAGCTCAACTGCCACATTCAACAAGCAAGTTAAGTCTCTGGATGATTCAGACAATCGAGTAGTACTTCAACATTCGGTCACAAGCAAGAGTGATGTGAGGAACACAGTCCTACCGACTGATCATACTGAAAAACAGACTACTAAGCTGGCTTTTGAAAGGAACACTCGACAATCTTCAGTATATTTCGACTTTGAATGACTTTTCCAGCTGATTTTTGAGTTGCTTTTCACTCTGTAGACAGACAGAGTAAGTAATCTAGGTTTCTCGTCTTGGTACCTCTTAAAACGACAGTTAGGTCCCCGTCTTCCGCCTCTTCCCCGTTTGGCATGATGGTGTCGTCCGGCGCTTGATTCTGAGCGGCTTTGAGAATGTTTGTGGACCTATTTGCACATTCAGTTTCTTAGGGTGGGACTTGAGACCGGCTGTGTAAATCGTTTACCACAATCAAGACATTCGAAATTCTTCTCACCCGTATGAATCATCTCATGATATTTCCTTGTATCCGGTTTGGCAAACCTCTTATCACAATAACTGCAGGCATAATCCCTGGCCAGCTCATGCACGGTGCGCACATGCATCTTTAGATTGCCCGAACTATTGCAGACTTTGGCACAGAAGCGACACGACCAGGTACGCTCCAAAGTGTGATAGTTAATATGAATCTGAAATTTCTCAGCCAATGTGGGTGTTTCTAGTAAATTGTAGACCTTCTCTGTGCTCAAGCACACTCGGCATTTGTCCAGGTCAGCCATTTAGTTAAGTTTCTTGTCTTTTTTGTTTACATTTGGGAAATGTTTTCTAACAGCTGATTGCTGTTGTGCTTACTAGCGATGAGAGTTAGAGGAAAATATCGTTTAAGTGAATAATAGTGATGACACTTTGTAGATAGTTTACTTGTGTGTGTTGTCCTGGCAATGCGAAAAAACCTGGGATTACGATATTAACATTTCCTCTTACTTGGACTTTTGTCGGGGACCCAAAAATTAAAAGTTATTGCACTAAAATGGTTTAGTGCTTATTTTCCTCACTAAGCTTTATTTATCTCGCCATTGATTTGATTATGCAATTTTTTTAGTCTAGCTTTTAAATTTATAGCTTTTTTTGGCTGCTTTGGCGGGAAGCCTCTTTAATAGACTCACATCACTAGTTAACTGCTCATCTCTAACGAGTGGGGGGGCGTATTGAAAAACAATAATAATCTTTATAAAGATGGAAAACACAAATGGAATACACTACATAGAGCTTTCGCGTCAACCCATCCGCTTTGATGCCGTCAGCCAACTGACCAACGTATTCTTTGATGATTCCAATAAACAGGTGAGCCACCGTTTGCATGAAGCACTTCCTCAACTTACTCTCTTCTCCTCCAGATTTTTGCCGTACGTTCGGGTGGAGCTACTGGTGTGGTGGTTAAGGGACCCAACCCCAATGAAGATGCAGTGATATCTTTCTGCATGAGCGATCGTGGTGGTGCCATACGTTCCATCAAATTCTCACCGGACAACCAAATTCTGGCAGTGCAGCGCAAGGAAAATGCCGTGGAGTTTGTCTGCTTTCAGGGCGAGCAACCGCTGCTGCAGGACATTATCACGCATCAAGTGAAGACCCTGATCTTTGGTTTTGTTTGGGTGCACAACAGGGAGGTGGCTTTAATTTCGAACACCGGAGTGGAAATATTTGCAGTGGTGCCGGAAAAGCGACAGGTGAAGGCGGTCAAGGCCTTGAGCATCAGTATCAAATGGTTTGCCTGGTGCTGCGATGCCCAGGTGGCTTTGCTTTGTACCACCGAGGGCAACTCGTTAATACCAGTGCTGGTCAAGCAAAAAGTGATTACCAAACTGCCCAAAGTGGACTGTAAGTATGGCAGTGGGATAGGAGCCAATGTTTCTTTATATCTATTTATGGCTTTTCCAGTGGGTCATCCCCAAAGGGAGGTGCAAGAGAGTAAAGTCACACTGGGCCAGGTCTATGGCGTCTTGGCTGTGCTTATATTACATCCCAATAGCAGCGATGACATGATGGAGGTGGAGGTGCATCTGTTGAATGGACCTGGCCTTGCTCCACGCAAGTGTCATATACTACGTCTCAATCTAAAAGGACGCTTTGCCATCAATACGGTGGATAATCTGATAGTGGTGCATCATCAGGCCACTTGCACCTCACTGCTATTCGATATCAATCTCAGCGGTGAGGTCATCAATGAGGTGACCTATCATTCACCCATAACACCAGCACGTTCCATCAAACCTTTTGGACTCAAACTGCCTTCTCTCTCACCCGATGGCCAAATCTTGCAGTGCGAGTTGTGTAAGCTTAAGTTGGGGGTTAAACTGAGACCTAAACTCATACATCTTTTCTCTAAATCAGATTCCATTAACTGGGTGCTGTTCCAGCCCAATATTGTGATTGATGCCAAATTGGGCTGCATGTGGTATCTAAATCTGTGCATTGATCCTCTATGCAATTTAATTTCGGATCGCATACGTCTCACCGAGTTCCTGCTGCAGCGCAGCAATGGCAAGCAGATGCTGCTTAAAGTGCTCAGTCAAATGGTAGATGATCAATACAAAGGCACACTTCTGCCGGTGTTGGAGACCATCTTTAGTCGTATCAACAAGATATATGCGTATGCTACCAATTTTATGTACATATTTAAGTACTTTTTTCTAACCAACTTCCTCTTTTAGCTCCTGGGTGCAGCTGGAGTTGCAGAATCAGACTGCTCAGCCCTCGAATGTGAAGACCATCAGCACAAAACAAACTCCGCCGCCCATTGTGCTAATTGAACAGTCCGATATGGTGCAGATCCTTCAGCCCATTGCTCAGCGTCCCTATGCGGAGACCATATTGATGTTGTACCTGCAATCCTTGAACAAATTTAACGTTGCTGCCCAAGAGGAGCTGAGCAAAATGATTATTGCTGAGCTCATACGTAATCGTAGCTTCGACACGCTACGTCGTTTGGTTAGCTATTCCATGCTGATGGAATCAAAGGCTGTGGCCTGTTACCTGTTGGCTCACTCGGATGTGGACACGGCTATCTCACAGGTAGCTGTGGATATGTTGGGCAAAATACAGGCGCATGAGGTGTGTTTTTTTTTTCATATAACAGATTCTTTTTAATTAAACTCTCCTTTTAGATCATCATAGAGGTTATGCTGGGTCAGGGCAAGGTAATAGATGCCTTACGTTTGGCCAAAAATTCTTTGGGCTTTGACAAGGTGCCGGCTAGAAAATTCCTGGAGGCTGCCTATAAGACAAAGGATGACCTGATATTTCATAGTGTCTATCGATTCTTTCAAATGCGCAATTTAAGATCATACGAGACGCTGTCGTTTCCCAAAAGTAAGTGAAGTTCTGGCTATGAGAAATATGGCTTAACTTATGATTCTGTTTATTTGTTTGCAGCGGAACAATGTACGGAATTTATACAGCACTATAATAACACCTTTCCGGTGGACAACTCTTTAAAGGCGCAAATGAGTTGAGGAAGAGAATGCTGGAGAATTGAGGAAGTAGCCGCCTGATTGTGATTTTTAATTTGTAGTTGAAAGGATTTGGTATAAATAAATAGGGAACTTATGATACAAATAATCTAAAATATGCCAAGTATACTTTTTAGAGATGGTAAAAGCTGGAGATCTCTATATAGCCTTCTTTCAACAAATTCTCGACTATTTGCTTTAAGTTTAGTGCGTTTTGTTATTCAGGGTTAGATGAAATGATCAGTATTGGTATTTACTCTAGATGTTTTCCTCGCACAATCCTCTCTGAGTTTATGATTATGCTGATTTCTGAAGAATGCAAGAAAATAATACTTGTTTTCCAGCGAAAGTTCAATTCTCTAATATTCAACAAACATGGTTTTTTGGCTTTTAATTTCCATCATGCTTTACTTTATTTCACTTTTTGCACACTTACTTGGCTAAAGCACACTTAAAGCTGCGCAATTTTATCAAATTAAACTTCGGGGTAGACGGGACAAAGAGCTACTAAAACCAAACAAATATCGTTTCTTCTCACAACATGCATAAAAACTAATCCTAAGGATCAGGTTAAGGTGAGTGGTTGAGTTGAGCAATTTGTTACTTCCAATTTGATTGTAATACGAGCCAAAAAAAAAAAGTTATTCTAAATCTACAGGGAAATTGTCTGGGCCAAGTGTTTGGGTGTTGTTGATGAGTTCATGATGAATGGATTGATTAATCAAGTGCTAACTTTTAATTAATTAATCAAAAAATAAAAAAATTGATAACAATACCAAAATAGTATGACACGGCGGTAGAGGCAGCAATTTATTGATAAGACACCCCTGAAATTGTATTGGAAATGATTCAAAGCAATGAATCCAAGTGAAATGTATTTGGAAATATTTCTACTAAATTTGTTTTCGGAATTCCTTTGTCAGTGACTTTATGCATCAAATCGATTGGCAAACTTTCGAATATATTCAAAGAGTAAATCTGAAGAGTATTCTGCTTGGGATAACTGTTATTGTCTGTTATTGTGTGACAGAATTTGACGCGAGGTCACACTGCTACAACAACATTTATTTTTTCGTCTTCTGCTTTGACAATCGGTGCGCTGTTGCTGTAAACTGCGATCGAGCAACGGTAAACGAATTGCTTTGTGTGCTACGTGAAATAACGGTGCGAGCTGGATTACACTAAACTGGATTACACTAAACTGACCCTTGTCATGGTAAAGAGCATCTTTTTTTTTACTTCATCAATTGGGGATTTTTGTTATAAGTCAACTCTAAATCTTTGATTTGAAAAAGATATAAAATTCATTCAACGGTTTCGAATCTGTTGGAAGAGTTTATCTACCGTTTGCCTTGCGAAATTTTGGTCAAGTTCAGCAAATCAAGATAGGTCGAGCCTTCTAATGATAGTATTATTTCCTTCTGAATGTTGTTATATCCCAAATTCAGAAATGAATTCCAAACACATTAAGAAAATTGTAAAAGATCTTAGATTGTAACGTAGGGATCATCCAATTATAATAGTAGGTTATAAATAAACCGGTTAGAGGTTCCTAAAAAACCTGAATTGAACCGGTTTGCAGGACGATGGAATGTGCTTGAGTTGGTGAGCACGAAAGTCTGCAGTCGGTTTACTAGCTTTTACCGAACTGTGATTTTTTGAGGACTGATCAGAAAATGGTTTAGAAATGAGACTTTACCATTTTAAATGGGAATGGCATCAAAAATGTCTGGAAATGTTATCAAAAAATCACCCTGTTGGGTCGTTCTCGAGAGACCTTTTGAAGATCAAAAGAGTTTATTAAATTTTATGTGCAATTTAAAGACCTCAAAAGCTCAAAAATTACTCCTGCCTATGTTCCACTCGAAAATGACTCGAAAATAAGCCAAAACTAATCAGAAAACAAGTTACAAACGACTTTTCATAAAGAGTCGCGTCTAGGGGATGCGTCTGTGTGAAAAACTCGAATGACTTTCGCCCTCCGTTGGCTATGGGTTTGCTCTATTAAAGACTTTCCACTGATCGTTCTACCTTTTTTAAAGAAATCAATGGGCGTGTTCAACAGAATGATTGATCGTTGAGCAGGTATCAGAAATAATGTATACATCGAAAAGTACCTGCTGAACATTTTGTATTGCAATATTGCATAAAACGACCAGTCGATTTGTCTCAACGCCGATTTGTAAACAATAGTTTTTTCTGAAGAATCATATTGGCTCTTCAGTGAACGCCGCGCGTGTTGCAACTACTTGAAGAATACACTGAAAATATAAAATGAAATAGTCTAAGTTTTTTTGTGTACAGTGCAGACTTAGTGCCCCAAACGTAGTCCGCGACAACCTGAAGTGTTCCTTAAATCCAATCGGAATTGGCTAACCGTTAATCTGTGAAAATACTGTGAGCGTATGCGCTAGCCTTTGAGTTTAGTTTAATTGACGTCTGAGCACACTTTTTCCCTCTACTAAATCGATCAGGGTCTTTCTTAATGGAGCGCTTTCGAAGGAAAAGTCATTTTAAAAATATGTGCAAATCAAAATGATAACAAATTAACAATTGGTATCGAAGACAAGTCTAACAAGGGTATTAAACCCTTGCTACACTAGGAGTGCGTTTTGCGTTATCAGCTTTTTTCCCATACAAAAAAAGCTGAATGTTGGCTATTAACGCATAACGCACTCCTCGTGTAATTCAGCTTTAACGCAGCATGCCTATCGATAGACAATTACAGCTGTATTTTTTCGTTACATGCTCCTCTATTATGTTACGTCAAATTGGCTATCATGATACAGTATCAATCGAGTTCAGCAGAATGATCATAAAAAATACCTGCTTAATCAGGTTGCAAGTTGTTCTGCTGATACTCTGTATCAAAAGTACACCGAGTTATGAGCAAAAGAATGCAAAAGAGAGCTCCTTTCTGCTGCTGCTACTGCGGCAACCAAATACACATCCTGAACATAGAACTTCGTTTGTACAGGGCAATACGGAAATTGCAAAATTTTTACTTTTCACAACTTTGATTGACGATTTTTGATAAAAAAAAAAGCGATGCAGCAGCAGCAGTCAACGTTTCAAGGCGTTTTGTAATGTATTTGTAATTGGGCTGCTAGGAAAGTTATATCTCAGTAGGGGGACACAATAGACCAAGATTAGCCGAGGTGCGCTTTATACCCCTACAATCAATTATAATAATTATAACCATACTCATATTTAAGTTTCTATGCCTCATACCATTCTACTGCAGTTTCGTATATTTCAGACCGGTGTATCATAGGATCCGTAATTGGATATTTCTTACAAGGAGCTTTGTTATATAAATGTTCGACACATGAGACATCACAGTCTAGTAGGCTTACATGTTGGTTGTTTTAAATGTAAAAATCTCTTCAAATTCATTGGCGACATATGTTGAAAAGCAGGCCTACTAGATTATCATGTCTCATGTGTCGAACAGTGTAAAGGCAGCCTAATGCTAGACAAGCCTACGAAATTCACAGTCTCTTCACCAGGTTTACAAACTCAAAAGTAAATGAACAGTTGTTAGTTCATAGTAGTACTATTCAAATAGTCACAGACTTATTAAACTGCCCATGCAAACTTTAGAAGGTAAGAAGTTTAAGTTTAAGAAGACATCAATAGTACAGTGCCGCTCAACTGAATAGGTTTGACTTTTTTTTAGGTTTGAAACGTTGTATCGCTGTAAAAAGCACTCTGATTTAAGCGAAATAAATTTTATTATATAAAGAAATCAATCATTTGTGAAATTGCAAAGTTTCTGTTCTGTTAGCTTTGTTTTTATATTATTTTTATTATTTTTTCAAAAATATAACAAATAATCTGAATTTTTTTTGGCTCAACTGAATAGGTTTGACCACTAAAACTATTAATCAAAAGTATATAAAGCAAAATTTCATGGCAATGGGTAACTTTAATAAGAAAAGACACTGTTGTAGCATTATTTAGTATTTGGTATGCCCACCCTTTTTCTTAATAATTTCAAACATACGGTTTGGTAAGGAATCATAATATTTTTCAATTTCATTTAGTGCATTTGTTGACCAGGTTTTTTTAATTGCTTCAACGAGGGTCCCAGAGTCACTAAATTGTCTTCCTCCTTCGTATACTCTCCTGGACAAAAGAACCCAAATGTTCTCGATAATGTTAATGTCAGGGGAGTAAGGCGGCCACTCGAGCAATTTGACGTTTTGGTCTTTAATCCACTGATTTACAACCCGAGCGGTATGGATGGGAGCGTTGTCATGTTGGTACGTCCATGGAATATGACCATAAATCTCCGAAAACTGGGGAAAAGCCTTTTGGAGCACAGTCTTGTACACATTTGCGTTCAGCTTCGAGGTGACAAACTGGAGCTCGCATGTTCCATAAAACGATATGGCTCCCCAAACGATTACTGCACCTGCACAAGTGTGATGACGACTTAAGAAACATTCTTCCTTTTGCATATCGTGGATATAGTAATTTTAGCCATCCGGTGCAGCGAGGTTGAACTTCTTTTCGTCGGAGAGGACCACCGTCTTCCACTCCTTGTTCCACGTCATGTGTTCTCGGGCAAATCGAAGTCGTGCTTCCTTACGAGCATTATTGAGAGGTGTTTTTTTTTGTATTTTTAATCTCTTCAAGTGTTTGGCGCTTCGAATAATTCGTTCTACCGTGGCCACACTAGCATTTACGCCGCATTCTCCCCTAATTCTACCAACAGAAAGGTGGGAATTTGAGGCAGTTCTTAGGATAAGCTGCCTATCCGATGGTGTTGTTGCATATTTTTTTCCTCCGTTCATTTTTTTCTATATTCTGCTTCATTCCGGAGAAAATTACTCACTACGTTTTGACTTCGACCGTTTTTTTTTGGCTATATCATAGTGGTTTAAGCCAGATTCAATATAGCCTTCTATTTGACCTTTTTCAAAAGCGGTTAAATGTTTTCCGCGGCTAATTTTACAAAAAACTGATAGCAGTTGCTTTAAATTTTGGAATACAAAAGAATTCCACTCTTTTCAATCACGCAGTCAATCAAAAAGTGAAGTCAAAAGTGCCAAATCTATTCAGATGAGCCAAAAATAGAGCACACATTTAGCGAATTTCACGATAAAAGCTATATTCTGAATTAGCGTTGCACTTGTCCCGTTACTTTTTTCTTGCATATAACGAGTAAACAAATGAAGGTTCAAAATAAAAAGAAAAGATTGAAAAAAATTAAATTGGAATAAAGAACGAGGGAAAAATGTAAGAACGATTTTTCAAACCTATTCAGTTGAGCGGCACTGTACCTTTCGCTTCTTATGTCAACACAAAATTATAATAATAACAAGAAAAAATCATTGCAAAGAAAAAAAATAATAGTTTTAATTTGCATTGAAAATAAAGGCAACATTAAATTATAAAATACAATACATTTACAAAAGTTACAAATTACATAAAAAAAATGAACGTTGTATAAATTTTCGAGATAATAAACTTAGGTCCTGTGTATTAGCGATAAATCGAATTTAATGCATTTAAATTTAAGTTTATTATTTTTGTTAATGCTTTTGTGTGTGTGTGTGTGTGTACAACCATATTCAGCATGACTTAAAAACAACATATAACATTATGAACTAAAAGGCGGAAATGTAGTTCAAAGTGTTTATTTTTCCACGCAAACCATGAAATGTGTATGATGAGTGATTTTGTGTTGTTGCTATATAATTTCATTAGAGGACGGGCATTGGTTTTGGTTTGGGTGTGGGAATATAGGTTAGAAGAAATGTGAGCGCTATGCAATATCAGAGCTTTGTTTGCTTATACACCATAGTAATAATATTTTAGCTGGTTAAAACTAGTTTCTTTAAGGCGCATCCCTGCTTGGGGTTAGACGCTTCACTAATTATCATACATAGATTCGTGTGAAAACATTTCGTTCGATTGCAATTTTGGTTTTGTTTGGTGCAATTAAATTTCATTAAATTACAATGTACGTTTTTTGTTTTCCAATTTAAATCTAGAGGCTTGCTCAACATTATTAGCATCATATACAAAGTCTTTCGTTTATGTTTCAAATCAATTTCGAGTGTGTGTGTACGTATGAAAATCATGTTTACCGAGTATATAATAGAAAATATTGTAAAATATATTTAAATATATATTATTAAATGTATAATTTTATTGCTAGATTTAGATTCGGATTTGGTTTTGTCTAAACGAGTTGTTTTTTTTGCCATTAAACACAAAAAGTACGTTACACAAAACGAGAGTTTGAGTTAATTACGATTTTATATAAGTATATAAATATATATATATATGTATATATATAGACAGGGGGAGGGGAGGGGTTCTTCTACTTGCTCTCTCTCTCTCTTCGCACTTGGATCAACCAAAATGTTGCTTATGTAAACAAAGGCAGGTGATAAAAATCAAACCCTCGATAACCTTTGGCTGCCAACCATATGTATACCACATGATAGGCTCCTGGTATAAAGCATATAAGTCCAGCTACAAAGAATACCACACCCTGCGATGTATTCTGCGGATCGGCAATGGCAAAGGTGCCCATCACAAATAATCCTGTGCCCACTATGAGCAACGTAAAGGCGGCCAAAACAGTTCGCCAATTTTCGCGCACCTTTGGATGCCGCCAGCAATATGTGTTGGTCTCCTCCATGGGTAGATTGCCATATTCTTGGATTAGAGAATCACTGTCCCGGGAGGTTGTGTCTTCGGCATATTTGTTGTAGCCCCTAGAAAAAAAAAGGTCAAAGGCAATTGGAAAGTTATTTAAATTTTATTTTTAAGTAAGTTCAAACTATTATACAGAGATTTCAGAGATGGTAAGAGACTCATATCAATTGATGCAAACATATGCCAGAGAAATACGGGCGCGGTGCTTTAAATGAGGTATATAAACGTAAAACCGGTGACGAATCGTGTATCTAGGCATTAACTGCGTGGGTATACCAAAATGACTCAAATCTAACAATAATTGTTAGCGCATTAAGCCGCTCTAAAGGCTGTTTGTCATGTTAATTTGTGGTTGGATTTATTGAATTTGCAGTGCTCATTTTAAGCATGGGCTAAGAGAACGGTCGAATGCGTTTGGAGTCATGTTGAACGTGAAAATCGGGGAAAACCTAGCCTTTTCAAGTCGGTTTCCTGTTATAATTGAAACGGGACCAGAACCAATTTTGTCTGTGCCGAAGTTTTTATACCCTTGCAAGTGCTCGCTTAAATATTTTCAAAAAATACCCATTTTCCGACCGATCGTTCGTATGGGAGCTATATGATATAGTCATCCGATTTGCCCAAAATATTGTAAAATTATGTGAAAGCAGGTGAAACAAACAAAAACAAAATTGCAGGATGCTAACATAAAAAACAAAAAAGTTTTTCTAACTTAGACTGTTTTTCAGACCTATCTTTGTATGGCAGCTATACCATATAGTTGTCCGATTTTCATAAAACTTGGTAGAATTATAAAAAAAACATAGAAAACCTACGATTACAAAGTTTGGACACGTTTCCATTGAAAAGAAAAAAGTTTTTCTCACTAAAACTAGTTTTCCGACCGAATGTTTCTATGGGAGCTATGAGATAAAGTCATCCAATCCGGTCGGTTCCGACATATTAGTAGTGTGCAGCAAAAAGAAGACTCGGTGCAAAATTTCAGCTCGATAGCTTTAAAACTAAGAGACTAGTTCGCGTAGAAACAGACAGACGGATGGACGGACAAAGCTCAATCGACTCAGCTCGTCACCCTGATCAAGCATATATATAGTTTATGGGGTCGGAAATGAATATTTTTATGCGTTGCAAGCTTCTGGGCAAAATTATAATACCCTTGGCAAGGGTATAACAAGTAAGAAAGTAAGTTGGTCAAGTCCGAATCGATATATAATATATATCGACTCGGCTGTAGATGCTGATCCAATATATATATACAGGGTGCGCCATATAAAGTGTCGGTATGGCAACACTGAATAACTTTGACATTTACCAACCGATTGCTTTTATTAGACATCTTTTGGAAACATCAATCTAGTACAATTTTGACCATGGAACGCTTCACACCAAAACAACGTGCCGAAATAGTGACGCTGTTCATCGAAAATAATCGTTCAATTGTGCTAACAAATTTTGATGACCGATGGGGCCCATTTCATGGCGCACCCTGTATATATATACCTAGTATATTACGGTGCACGTAATGAACACACTCGCTCTCGAGAAAACCAAATGACTTAACCGACTTAATTTGACTAATCAGAATTTAAAGAAATTCGAACTAAATCAATTTATTGATTTTTGTTTTATTATACTCTTTACCAAAGGTACACAGAGTATATTAAGTTTTTGCAAAAGTATCTTACAGCCAGAAGGTAGCATCTTTGACATAATCTATATATTAATACGCTGAAAACTTTCCATAGGAATGTTCGGCGCCCTTTTAAGCATAGTAAAACAAATACAATTAACCCAAAATTTTTACCATCTGTTCTTATCAGTATTTAGACCACGCCATTGCAAAAAAAAAAATTAATTGCAATTATTTATTTATTTATAACGAATTAAAAGTTGTACCAATACACACACGCGTAACACAGATAGGTGAGCAAAGCAAAAAAGTGCAACAACAATACTCAGTGCGCTCTCTGCTAAGTCGTCGCCTAAGTGGAGAGAGTGGCTCTCAGTGAGTGAGTAACTGTAATATTTAGAGTGTAAAGAGGCAATCGAAGAAAAAAACTTCTATACGTGTATTGTTTTTGTTTAGATTTACAGATTAACGGTTTCGGTAACATGCTGGTCACACTGAAATCCAACTGACAAGAAAATTTAGAGCGAAGCAAGTGCAAGATGGTCGACCACTGGGCGAACCTAGTGAAACATATATTCTCTTGATCCGCATCAACAGCCGAGTCGATATAGCCATGTCCGTATGAACGTACAGATGTCAGAGATGGTAAGAAATAGAGGTTGGCCATGTATGTGACAAAAACATCTTATCAAGTTTATTTAAAATTAATAAAATTGAAAATTGGTTTGGTTTGCACTTAAGCTGCAACCGAAACGTGAATTTACGAATAAAATGGCTACAGATGGTTAATAAATAACCATAGAAATAACCAAAAATTGACCTAGGAAAGTGGTCCTTAACATACCTTTGACCACAATTAGATATTTCTTAAATAAAAATCTTAAACCGATTTTCCCAACTTTACGGCAGTATTGGACCCCGCCTTAGAAAGAACTGTATACATATGTATTGAGGCGATGCACTATTCGACCCAGTTCTTGACACGAAATCACTGATAAACTAAGCTTTAAGGCCGCTATCAAAGGTCTACAACAAAGCTAGAGCAATAAGATCTTAATTTTACCTTACTTTATACACTTTAAGCTCGGATTTTGTGTGTGTTTCACATTCTATTCCAGTTAAAGTGTTGTTCAGCTTGGTCTTTTGCGTTTTAACCACTTGTCAGGATCATCCAGAACTCTGTGACTATTTGTTAGTTATCTGGGCAATCTTTTAGTGGAGAAGTTTGTAATTAAAGCTATTATAGGTGGGCATATATGAAACTAGAGTTGGACGGTTTATTTTGCACTTGATATCAACGACGATAGTAATGTGCACTTCTTGCAAAGTATCTTCATGCCTAGCTTTAACCTGTACAGGGTTGGAGGGTGTCAAACTTCTCCTGAAAGTTCAGTCTTATAACAGCTGGTAATAGCTGTATTGTCACTGAACAGTGATTCAGGTCACAGTCACTAATACATATAAAACAAATTTTTGACAAGCAACAAAAACACCAAAAAAAACAAGAAAGAAAGTCGGTCAAGCCCGACTATAGCATACTCTGTACCAAGAAAATTTGTCTTTTGATCATAACTCGAAAACCGTTCATCCGATCTTCTTCATTCCTTTGGCGGATCGATAAGTTATCCTAATAACTAAATATGTCCAGAAGGAACAAGCCATCTATCTTCAAAACTGTGGGAGATATGACGTTTTTTCTAAATTGCGGGGGCGGGAGGGGGCGTGGCCAAAATGGAAAATAAACTTGATCTGCCTGCAGACATAAGAAGCATATGTCCCATACATGTCAAACCTCTATCTCTTACCATCTCTGAGATCTGTGCGTTCATACGGACAGACAGACAGACGGACAGACGGACATGGCTATATCGACTCGGCTGTTGATGCTGATCAAGAATATATAAACTTTATGGGGTCGGAGATGCTTCCTTCTGCCTGTTACATACTTTTGCACAAACTTATAATACTCTATGTACCTACGGTACAGAGTATAAAAATATTGAGAAACCCGATTGTTGTGTGTTTGCGTCAGCGATGTTCCCCCAGGGGCCGAACACTTTCGGCAATTCACGCCGAATGTTGCCCGAAGTACTGCTTCATTGAGTGTCAGAGAGAGAGAGAGAGCGACAGTAAGCCAATGATACAATTATAGAAGGTAGGCGCACTTCCTCTCTCATGTATGCTTACAAAAGTACAAAAGAGAGCGAGAGCGAGAGGGTAATGAATTTCTGTGCCTACTTGTGTCTTGTGTTGTTGTTGTCTTGTTCACAGACTGACGATTAAGCATACATCAATCTTTGAGAGGAAGTGCGCCTACCTAGTTAATTGTATCATGAGTAAGCCTCTCTTCTTGAACATCGCTTGTTTGCGTGCTTGTAGCTGTCTGATGCACAAGGCAACAACAAAATCAGAGCGCATGCGTATTATTGTTGCCTTCAATTTCTCTCAAGTGGCATAGGAGAGAAAGAGAAGAGAGGCTCATACAAAGTTTTTGCTGCAATTTCATTATACGTGTCTCCCATAAGCTCAGCAATTGCACAAAAGCGACCGAAGCTTACAAACTGCTTAAAATTATTTTGTTCCGTGGGGAAATTAACAGCTGTTGTCTTGAAAATGAGTCCGTTCTACCGTTTTTAAACTCTTTTTATACTCTGTACCGTAGGTACACAGAGTATTATAAGTTTGTGCAAAAGTATGTAACAGGCAGAAGGAAGCATCTCCGACCCCATAAAGTATATATATTCTTGATCAGCATCAACAGCCGAGTCGATATAGCCATGTCCGTCTGTCTGTCCGTATGAACGCACAGATCTCAGAGATGGTAAGAGATAGAGGTTTGACGTGTATGGGACATATGATTTTTATGTCTGCAGGCAGATCAAGTTTATTTTCAATTTTGGCCACGCCCCCTCAATTTAGAAAAAACGTCATATCTCCCACAGTTTTGAAGATAGATGGCTTGTTCCTTCTGGACATATTTAGTTATTAGGATAACTTATCGATCCGCCAAAGGAATGAAGAAGGTCGGATGAACGGTTTTCGAGTTATGATCAAAAGACAAATTTTCTTGGTACAGAGTATGTTATCGAGTATGTACTCGGGCTTGACCGACTTTCTTTCTGGTTTTAACTGCCCCATTTAAGACCGTTTTCTCATCTCAAAACATTCTTATAAGAAGAATTATAATTTGTTCGTGAATTGAAAAATGGGTGATTATAGTTTCTATAGTCACAAAGATAAGCGTCTTCAAAGCTATATACGGGTATGTATATAATTTTACAACCCTTGTGGCTAAGTAAACCTGCAGTTTTAGCCAGCTTGAGGTCATGGTCTACCTTCGCACAAGTTTACACACAGCACCACAAAGAAGGCTGGTAGCTCGTACAGCTGTTTCAAGAGGAACCACCCTCTATCATCAGAGGGATCTTGGATAGGTTGTTGACGCCGATCAGGCTGACCGTAACATTCATTTGCACAACCTCAAGAAACCCAAGACATGATCTTAATTCTAGAATTTATCAATGCTGCGCCTATCTTGCTGACAGCTGGCATATAATACTCGAATTTAAACAGAATTTGCCGTTTCAGCGACTTATCAATCAATCGTTGGGGTTATCATTCATTAGCCGACAAAGGCGCTTTGTCAACAAAACGCAATCAAAAATTTGCATATATATTTCTCTCTCGAAAGAATTGTTTATTGGCAAAACGTCAGAGGGGGAGAAGCCCGACAAGTGCTGCGTCTCTGACTGGTTAACTGGTTCCAGCTGACCGCAGGCGAAGGCCACCACCAGCAGCAGCAGCACCAGCAGCAAGAAATGAAAAGCCTTTATGACGAAACTTTATGGTGCGCAATATTTTTACAATTGAATGCCAAATTAGGCTTGGACTGGAACTGGACGTCTGCATTTATAATCTTTAGTATAATTGTTGTTATGGAAGAAGCTACACGCCATGCATTTTTAATGTCCAATGGGGGAAAGAGGAGAAATGGAAATGAATGGCAGAGCACGCACGCGCCTTTGGCGTTAAGTTTGAGGAAATTATATTCAGAAAATATGCTTAGAAGTTTCCGGTATGGAAATACAGCCACCTTATTAGACGAACAATCAAACAGCTGGAACAAGAATCAACTTCTGGTGCTCCTCCTTGTTTCAGGTGAAAACCAGCACCCAACAGACAGCCACACACACACACACGCACGCACACACAGACTCTCAAAAATGGTGCCATTAATAACAGCCCACGCCAGCGAAGACTTGTTTCGCCACCACAGCCAATCCACTCACTTGGGATCCTGTATGCGTATGGATACATCTTCAGTGGAGCGACCTTGTTTCCCACTACCGCTGCCACCTCCCCGCATGGGCGTTGATATCACTGTGGAGCCATAGACACGTATCGCCTCCTCTTCCGCCTCCTCGAAAGCATCGTGTATGGAGAAGCCCCTTGCCCCGTTGCCGTTGTTGTACATGGTGTGTGTCTCTTGTGGTTGGATTTGTTAACAATATTTTGAAACTGGGTTGCCAATGTTGGCCCACAATTTGAGTAGCTAGTGCTGCTGCATTTTTTGCACACTTTGTTCAACGTTTAATTGATAAACTTTTTTCACTATGATTGCAACC
The DNA here is from genome assembly GCA_035044985.1 of Lordiphosa fenestrarum. NCBI lineage: Eukaryota > Metazoa > Arthropoda > Insecta > Diptera > Drosophilidae > Lordiphosa > Lordiphosa fenestrarum. The sequence goes on along the minus strand of JAWNNO010002549.1, from coordinate 110,107 downwards.
AATTGCAAAAGGTTTATAATATTTTTTACGCGACACAAAAGATACTCCAAAGTACGGGTAGGAGGGGGCGAGAAGTGCAGTGTGACTGTGGTGTTACAAAAATACCAAAAAAGTGTTTGCCATTTGGCCATAGGGTGGGTAAGTGGCAAACAGTGCTGCCAATCAGTGTTTAGCTTTTTAAGAAATGGTTTAGCGGGAAACATTTGTAAACAAAACAGCTGATTGTTGGCTATTAACGCATTTTTCAACTTTCTGGTTCAATCTCGCAAGTCTAGCTTTTTTCCAGTCAAAACAGCCTTGCCAGACCTGCCGATTTACGTGCAACCTGCACAGTTGGCAACCCTGGGTCTGCCAAGTGCTTCCTTAATTTCCCCATTTCTATTTCTCGTATGTGTGAATTCAATTAAAACTCTGTTTTTATATTTCGAAAATTGTGAAATAGCCGGCTATCATACATAGCCATCAAGCAGCAAGATGTCGCGCCACAGAATAGTTAGAACGATGGACTACAACGACGAGTACGACGGCTATGACGATGTGTACGGCCACTCGGTAGATGACGACCTCTGTATTTCGCCCACAGATGCTCAGACCTGGCTCTACGATCGTCAGCGCGGCCAGCAGAGCATTTCGGCCTTCTTGAGCAAGAACAAGGACATCAAGGAGGAGGAAGACGTTGATGATGAGGCGGAGGATGAGGCCTTTGCCAAGGCCCGGCGAGATTCGGAAAGCTTTCAAATGCCCGAGCTCGATGAGCTGGAGCAGGCCAAACTGAGTTCCTGTGTGGATGAGGTGAGGAGTGTGGTGGGTGATGCGGTATCCGAGCGTTGCATAGTGGAGACTTCCATGCGATTTGAGTATGACATACAGAAGATACTTGATGAGATCCTAAACGAGGAGACCAAAAAAACCGAAAAAAGACAAGAGCAGAGGGCACAGAAGTTGCTGCCTGCCGCCACGGTCAAGTCGTCTCAGTCTCAGTTTAGCAAACCAGCCCAGCCTCCCGTCAAGCCCATTATTGTTAAGGAGCCACGACGTGGCTTTGAAATAAGCTCACCCAAAACCCCCTCCTCGCCGGTGGTATCCGGCCGTAATACGCCTGTGGAAGCTTCCAGCGATGATCCAACGCGCAATGCCTCCTCGTCCCTCTTCAAAGTCTCCAAAGATCAGCTGCAGCGCAATGCTCTGCAGTTGTATGAGAAGGAGAGATCACAGCTCAAAAGTCACATACACATGATTGTCATAGGTCATGTGGATGCTGGCAAGAGTACCCTAATGGGTCATCTTTTGTACGACACAGGGAATGTCTCGCAACGCGTGATGCACAAGCATGAGCAGGAGTCCAAGAAAATGGGCAAACAGAGCTTCATGTATGCCTGGGTATTGGATGAGACGGGCGAGGAGCGTGCTCGTGGCATCACCATGGATGTGGGCCAGTCTCGCATTGAGACTAAAACCAAAATTGTCACTCTACTGGATGCCCCTGGACATAAAGATTTTATACCCAACATGATCTCGGGTGCCACCCAGGCGGATGTGGCCTTGCTGGTGGTGGATGCCACCCGGGGTGAATTTGAGTCCGGCTTTGAGCTGGGCGGACAGACGCGAGAGCATGCCATACTGGTGCGTTCGCTGGGTGTGAATCAATTGGGCGTGGTCATCAATAAGTTGGATACGGTCAGCTGGTCGCAGGAGAGATTCAATGAGATTGTACACAAACTGAAGGCCTTTCTCAAGCAGGCGGGTTTCAAGGATTCCGATGTGAGTTTCACACCCTGCTCAGGACTGACGGGTGAGAATCTGACCAAGCCTGCCCAGGAATCGGCTCTGACCAGCTGGTACAGCGGTATCCATTTGTTGGATGTCATTGAGAACTTCAAAATACCCGAACGTGCCATAGACCGACCCCTGCGCATGTCCGTCTCGGATATCTACAAAGGCACTGGTTCAGGTTTCTGCATTTCCGGACGCATTGAAACCGGTGTCCTGTGTGCCAATGACAAGGTACTGGTGGGCTCTAGTCGGGAACAGGCACAGGTCAAGTCCCTGAGCATGGACGAACTGCCACAGACCTCGGTCTTTGCTGGCGATCAGGTTACGGTGACGTTGGCCGGTGTGGACATCAGTAACATAACAGTGGGCTGCATTATCTGCGATCCTCAGCTACCCATACCAGTGACCACGCGTTTTCAGGCACGCATTATAGTCTTCAATGTGAGGGTACCCATTACCATGGGTTTTCCGGTTCTGCTGCATCATCAATCTTTGATAGAGCCCGCCGTTGTCTGCAAACTGACCGCTTCCATACACAAAAGTACCGGCGAGGTGGTCAAGAAGAAGCCCCGCTGCCTGGGCAACAACTCCTGTGCTTTGGTAGAGCTGGAAACCTCTAGACCCATTTGCCTGGAACGTTATGCTGACTTTAAGGAACTAGGACGAGTAATGTTACGAGTGGCGGGTGTGACCATTGCCGCTGGCATGGTAACAAAAATACGCTGAAAACAAAATGGAAATTTGTACGAAATTTTAGTTATTTTTATTAGTTTTGTTGTTACACACACACACACACACACACACATAAAATAAATGTTTAGTTTATTTAAGAAATAATAAAAGTAACAAAAAAATTTGTTGGGGAAATTTAAGTTATTTTTAGTATTTTTATCTAAATTGGCCTAGTTTACAGCGACCTTTTACAATAATCGAGCTAAAGGTTGATTTTTTAGCAGCTCAGCTGTTTTCGTGTCACAATTTACTGTCAAACATGTTCAGTTTTGCAGATTTTTACATTTTTTTTTATCAAAATTCCACTTTTTTATCGGAAAATTGTGTTCAGCAACGAAACTCATTACTGGAACAATCAAAATTTACCGTTTTTGGTGTGAAGAGTAGCCAGAAGCATTGCAAAAACTGCCAATGCATCCCGCAAAATGCACTATATTGGACCGTTCTTGTTTAAAGATGACGTAGACAGGAACTTTACTGTGAATGGAGAGCGCTAATCCCTTTTTTTTTGCCCAAAATGGAAGAGCTGGACTTGGCTGTCATGTGGCTTCAACAAGACGGTGCCACATGCCACACAGCAAGCGAAACCATAGCCCAATTAAGAGGCGAGTGAACAGTTTATACCAAGTTTAGGACAGGTCAATTGGAGGCCTAGAACGTGCGAGAAGTCGTACTTAGACTAGTATTTGTGGGGTTATGTCAGGGCTCATGTCTAACAACGACTTATTTAGTGGACTTAGGCCCGATTTCTCAAAGTCCAGTTGGTCAACTTGAAAGGCAGTTTAACCGAATTTGAGTGTCTCATGATGTATGTGGCGTAACCGGAGGATCAAACTTAAACGCTGCTCATCCACCGGTCAACTTTAACCGCGAGCTCAGTCCCGATGAAATTATCGATATTTTGTATCGATATACAAACAGCTGGCCGCACACTTGCTTTGTTTATTTTAATATTTGCTGCAACACAAAATGTTTATGAATAAACGAATTTTCCAACTCCACGCCATGGAAATGCAATTCGATGAGGCAGAACATCGACTTTTAGTCAACGTTTACGCAAAACAATGACCAGCAACAACCAATCGCATTAAAAAACAAACAAACCAAACCGAGTCAGCTGTGTACTCGTTGGTTTGGTCAAACAGTTTGGCCACACTGAAGCAGCGATAGGCATTTATCGATATCAGGCGAAACTGCTGATGAGAAAAGCAAATGAATTAAACGCTGGTTATCTTGACGAACAAATCTGACCGGTGGTTGGCTAACCGGCAGCTTTGAGAAATCGGGCCTTAAGAGACTTCTTCTTCTGCTATTATAAAGCTCTTTCTCAACTTCTTTAGACAAAGTGTTAGGAGCGATCATACGATATTTAAACCGATAAAGTATTCTGCTATCTTATTCCTTGTCTGAGTTCAACCTCTCTCCAAACATGTTAATGAGATACCCAGCGATGCTGCTTAGATCACCAAATTTGTTTAGGTATTTGCTGTACAAATTGTGATGCAAAAGCTTATATATATATATTCTGGAACATAATGACAGTTGGGATCATTGTCCAAATCGAAAGAGACTATCATAGAAGAGTTGGTGTCAGAACTTCTTTATTGATATTGTCTTTTTGGTTGTAATAGTAAAAACAAGAAAGAAAGTCGGTCAAGCCCGACTATAACATACTCTGTACCAAGAAAATTTGTCTTTTGATCATAACTCGAAAACCGTTCATCCGATCTTCTTCATTCCTTTGACGGATCGATAAGTTATCCTAATAACTAAATATGTCCAGAAGGAACAAGCCATCTATCTTCAAAACTGTGGGAGATATGACGTTTTTTCCATATTGCGGGGGCGGGAGGGGGCGTGGCCAAAATTGAAAATAAACTTGATCTGCCTGCAGACATAAGAAGCATATGTCCCATACATGTCAAACCTCTATCTCTTACCATCTCTGAGATCTGTGCGTTCATACGGACAGACGGACGGACGGACATGGCTATATCGACTCGGCTGTTGATGCTGATCAAGAATATATATATACTTTATGGGGTCGGAGATGCTTCCTTCTGGATGTTACATACTTTTGCACAAACTTATAATACTCTATGTACCTACGGTACAGAGTATAAAAAGAGCCTCCTGCAGGGTATTGATAGCTTTAGCAACTTTTAAAGATATGTTACAGTTTCTGCAGTTTATAAACACTTATTTTTATACCCTTGTTATAAAATTGTCCGGATGTTTTTGTAATACATAGAAGGAAGCATTTCCGACCACATAAAGTATATATATTCTTTAGCCTTGTCCCTCTGTTTCTATGCTATCTCCTTCGTCAGTTTGAAAGCTATCTTCACCAAACTTTGCACGATTTCTCGTAGTACAAATACGCTGCACATTTGTCTTAACCGGCAGGATCGGATGACTATAGCATATAGCTGTCATGGGAACGATCGGTCGAAAAACTAGTTTTAGTGAGAAAAACTTTTTTGTTTTAAATGGAAACGCCTCCAGACTTGGCATTTCTTAGTTATTTATGCTTCCCCATGATTCCACAAAGTTTGGTCCAAATCGGACACCTATATAGTAGAGCTGTCATAGAAAAGTAGAGTCGGAAAAGTAGTCTTAGTGAGAAAAACTTTTTGGTTTTAAGTGGAAACTTCTCCAAACTTTGTATTTCTTAGTTTTCTATGCTTTTGCATGATTCCACTAAGTTTGGTCGAAATCGGACATCTATATAGTATAGCTGTCATAGAAAAGTAGAGTCGGAAAAGTAGTCTTAGTGAGAAAAACTTTTTGGTTTTAAGTGAAAACTTCTCCAAACTTGGCATTTCTTAATTATTTATGCTTTCCCATGATTTCACAAAGTTTGGTCCAAATCGGACAACTATATAGTATAGCTGTAATAGAAAAGTAGAGTCCGAAAAGGAGTTTTAGTGAGAAAAACTTTTTTGTTTTCAATGGAAACTCCGCCAAACTTGGCATTTCTTAGTTATTTATGCTTTCCCGTACTTCCACAAAGTTTGGTCCAAATCGGACAACTATATAGTATAGCTGTAATAGAAAAGTAGAGTCCGAAAAGGAGTTTTAGTGAGAAAAACTTTTTTGTTTTCAATGGAAACTCCTCCAAACTTGGCATTTCTTAGTTATTTATGCTTTCCCGTGATTCCACAAAGTTTGGTCCAAATCGGACACCTATATAGTAGAGCTGTCATAGAAAAGTAGAGTCCGAAAAGGAGTTTTAGTGAGAAAAACTTTTCTGTTTTAAATGGAATCGACTTCAAAATTCTTGGATGTTCGTGTATTAGGTTTTTGCATGATTCCACTAAGTTTGGTTGAAAGCGGACATCTATATAGTATGGGAGCTAATAGAAAAGTAAGGTCCGAAAAGTAGTCTCAGTTAGAAAAACGTGCTGCAAGGGTATACGAAGTCTCTTTGAAAGTCCCGAAACATCAGAACTAGTTAATTCGTGAGTTCTTTCAATATTTAACACCTTGAAATACCAAATTCTATAGTAAAACCAAAGCCTGCCTCAGATTTTCTTTAAATTTATTTAAGTTTATTATTGTTTTGCTTCATTATTATCAACAATTGCAATTACGTACTGTGACGGCTAATATGTATCTTCTATATTTCTTTATCTTTTGCTTTCTACTACGAATTAAAAAAAACTAATTCCTAATATCCGTGGGCCCGGCCATACCCTCTTCGAAGCGGGCCACTTGCAGATACTCCTGTATATCATAGTCGAACAGCTCAAAGTCATATCTGCAACAAAAGGTAAACCATTATGCACTCCATCCAATTGGTGTTCATCATTTCGGTCAACTCAACTCACTTGTAGTACTCATACAGTTCGAGCATCTCCTGACGCGTCAGCTGGCCATAGAACTGCTGCTGGAGCTCGTGCGTCTGGCGGCCACCCTTGCCCTTGTTGTGCCACACCGGCGCTATCACCCGCTTCAGGCCAGTCTTTTCGATTAAATATAATTGATCCTCCGATAGCGATTCGAACTTTAAGATCATATCGAATCGGATCAAGCAAGGAGTGCAAAAAGCTGTCGCTGCCACAAAGTGCATGTCTATGAAACTGCCACGTTTCAACTGATCTAGAAGCCAGTGCACAAATTCAGGAAACGAGGGATACTTTGTGTTGGCGGAACGAGCGCCCAGCTGTAAGCAAATATCGAGTTTAAAGTTGGAGTAAAAGCTGATTTACACTAGGAGTTGCGTTTATAGCCAACATTCAGCTTTTTTTGTATGGAAAAACAGCTGATTGTTAGCTATTAACGCATAACGCACTCCTAGTATAATTAGCCAATAAATAGCCTATAAAAGGTCAAATGGTTTTTGTTTGCTTTGGCTTTACCTTTTTGCGATAATTGCGCACTATGGCACGTCCCAGCTTGTCGTGAAAGGAATAGGGCAAAGCGAAGACCATCTTATCACGGTAGGCACTCAAGAGCCTCTCAAAGGGATTTCGTGCTATGATAAAAGTCAACGAGTCGTTTTGTGCTTCACGTAGCTGAAATACAAAAAGTGAGAACAATTCGTAAGAACTTAATTAGTTACATTATTAATATTACCATGTTAAATCCATAACAGAGTCTAGTAACTATGGCTAGAAGATTTTAAGCCCATGATTTCGAACTGTCTACCATCTCGTTCATATTTCGATCTTAATTTTCAAACACATCTTGATATCTTGAGTTGTTTAAAACATTGCAATCTATCCTTTTACACCTAGTACCCTAGTAAATACTATAATAATTTTACCGGACTGTACTTTTAGTATATTAAGTACTGAAATTAAGTACGAATCACGGCTACAGTAAGTTTCCAGTTACTAAAATCGTAATTTCGTACGTCTATGTATCTTTATCTATCTATCAAACTTTAGAAGTTGGTGATACCAAAATTAGGGTCGAATCAAGTCCCTTGCCCATCTCAACTATTGATTATACTCTGTACCGTAGGTACATAGAGTATTATAAGTTTGTGCAAAAGTATGTAACAGGCAGAAGGAAGCATCTCCGACCCCATAAAGTATATATATTCTTGATCAGCATCAACAGCCGAGTCGATATAGCCATGTCCGTCTGTCCGTCTGTCTGTCTGTCCGTATGAACGCACAGATCTCAGAGATGGTAAGAGATAGATGTTTGACATGTATGGGACATATGCTTCTTATGTCTGCAGGCAGATCAAGTTTATTTTCAATTTTGGCCACGGCCCCTCCCGCCCCCGCAATTTAGAAAAAACGTCATATCTCCCACAGTTTTGAAGATAGATGGCTTGTTCCTTCTGGACATATTTAGTTATTAGGATTACTTATCGATCCGCCAAAGGAATGAAGAAGATCGGATGAACGGTTTTCGAGTTATGATCAAAAGACAAATTTTCTTGGTACAGAGTATGCTATAGTCGGGCTTGACCGACTTTCTTTCTTGTTGTGTTTGAAATCAGTCAATAAAACGTACTCAATGTAAGAGGGGAGACAGACTTATAGGCCATTTACACTAGGAGTGCGTTATGCGTTAATAGCTAACAATCAGCTTTTTTCCCATACAAAAAAAGCTGATTGTTGGCTATTAACGCATAACGCAGTCCTAGTGTAACGAGGGTATTAGACTGGCTTTACACGGTAAAGCAAACTTCATGTAGTTCTCTTACTAGGCGAGAGAATCAGGTTAGATTTGAAACCTTTCCTTTATAAAAAGTATTCACGTTGCCTTGGGTAAACAAACTTGATCTGCGTACGGTATACAGCTACTTTCAAGCTAAAATTGTTGGCTCTATCTCGAAAAGTCTCTGAGATTGACGCGTTCATACAGAGAGACAGACAGACATGGCTATATCGACTCGGCTGTTCATGCTGATCAAGAATATATATACTTTATGGGGTCGGAAGTGTTTCCTTCTAACTGTTACATACATTCGCACAACTTCAACATCCCTCTGTTCCCATTATAAAAAGATCGATATGTACCTAATATACCCCGAGTCGGGTTTAAATGAAGAATTTTGGTAGAAAAATAGTCGTACTTAGAATAAGAATATTTTTCTGGAATCAAGTATTCTTGTATTTTGTTATTTGGAGCTGATCGGTTTCATTAAAAAGTTCAAAATGTACCTTGAATCGGTCTTAAACCAAGAAATTTAGGTAAGAATTTTATACTTAATTCAACTATTTTCGAGCTTATTTTAAGAATTCATATTCTTGTTTAAGATACTGATCGATATGATCCAAATTATGAAACTGTGCTTAAGTTTTTATACCCTTGCAAGTGCACGCTTAAATATATTCAAAAAATACTCTTTTTCCCATTTTCCGATCGATCGTTCGTATGGGAGCTATATGATATAGTCATCCGATTTGGACAAAAATTTGTAGAATTATGTGAAAGCATGTGAAACAAACAAATACAAAATTGCAGGATGCTAACATTAAAAACAAAAAAGTTTTTCTAACTAAGACCGTTTTTCAGACCTATCTTTTGTACGATTTTCATCAAACTTGGTAGAACTATAAAAAAACATAGAAAACCTTTGAATACAAAGTTTGGAGACGTTTCCATTGAAAAGAAAAAAGTTTTTCAAACTAAAACTAGTTTTCCAACCGATTGTTCCTATGGGAGCTATGAGATATAGTCATCCGATACGGTAGGTTCCAACATATTAGTAGTGTGCAGCAAAAAGAAGACTCTGTGCAAAATTTCAGATCGATAGCTTTAAAACTAAGAGACTAGAAACAGACAGACGGGCGGACAAAGCTTAATCGACTCAGCTCGTCACCCTGATCAAGAATATATATAGTTTATGGTGTCGGAAATGATTATTTCTATGCGTTTGCAAACTTCTGAGCTAAATTATAATATAAAAAGCAACGAAATGTACTTAATACATTGCAAAATGGTTAAAGTTTTAAAAGTCGTTTACTTAAAAGAATACTTTTGTACCCAAATCAAGTACTTAAGTACTTATTTATTTCTCACCTCATTAAGCGACACACGCGGATACCGCTCCCTGGCCAAATTCAATGGAATCTTTTTGGTTTTGCGCAGATAACTGGGTGAGTAGCCAGCCAGCACATTGAAATTGAACATCCAGGATGAGGAGGCAGCCTTGAACACATTGCACCTGCAAGATGGTTAAAATCAGCTCCACCATCCCCAACCATTCCGTCCTTCGGTTTCCAGCCCTCTCAACTCACCAGATAATGTGATATTTTTTGTTAACCAAAAATTCCCAAGTGTTGGGCGTGTGCCATGAATCGTGACCTGTAAATGAGTGCACACTTTCATTTCCGACGGCCTTAGTTTTTTTGGGCTATGCTTACCCAACACATCCAGTCCGTAGGCCGAACATTTATCCTTTAAACGTTCACGCCGCTCCTCCATACGCTGTTCCACCAGCAACAGTTCCTGCGGCGTAAGCGTCTGGATGGCATTCTCTGGGATGAGGGGCAGGCGCGTTTGATTGATGTCCTGTGCAAACAGATATTAAGAATTGAAGGGGCAATTTAATAGGTGGCGGAATTGAAGTATTGTTTACATCATCATTAATTATGCGAGTGCCGCCGGGGCAATAATGTGGTGTACATATGTATTTTGCACATGGGTTACATATTTACTTTATCAACATAGCGCCACTTGTTCTTTGTCTTGCCCGTTGCCACGATGGTCAGATCCTTGTTTTTGTTTTTGTTCAACAGCAGCACCGGATAGCGAAATGTTTGCCCCCCTGGCAGCAGTTGTTGTTGTTGTTGTTGTAGCGGCAGTTGCTGCTGCTGCTGTTGCTGTTGCTGCTGCACATTAAAGGCCTAGAAAAGCAGTGGCAGTTGTTGTTGTTGTTGTTGGTTTTGGTTTGGGCTTAGAAATATATGGTTTTTGTTTTGTTCTTAAGGGTACGAGCATGAAGAGGCGTATGCGTAATTTACAAGCGTTTTTTTGTTGTTGTTGTTTTTGTTCAGCCAGCTATAAGTAAGCATTGTCAAGGTCCCGGGGCAAGTATCTCAATTAAAACTGCCAGACAGCTTTTGTCAACTGGCATTCATTTAGCTACTTGGAATCAAGTGGATGTGGTGGTCAAGTTGGCGTCATGGCAGGCACTTTGCATATGAATCGCTTAGGTTTGATACGCTTGCAGGGATTATGAGTTGATGGAATGTGCTGGCAGGTTAGAGTGGTTGATACAATTGAACTTAGCTTTCCACTTTCCTTACAATTTCAATTTTGATGAAAAAATAAAAACTCCTATACAAAATTTAAGGAAAAGGAACAATTTTCTTTGCCTGCTTTTTACTACTGAGGGCAAAAAGTAAGGTGAATTTCATGTGAATGTCATTATCAGTAATATATTTACGCTTATGTTTTCCAAACGACCAAGAGTGCATTTTTCGATTTTTACAATGTCTGAGCAGAGAAGTGCCATCAAATTTTGTTTGCGGAATGAAATTTCGGCTGCGGAAACGTTGAGGATGTTGCGGAAGGCCTTTGGTGATTCTACCATGTCACAAAAAAATGAGGGTCGAGAACGTGTGGATGACTTGGAGCGCTCCGGACGACCTTCGACGTCAACAGATGACCAACACGTCAATGAAGTGGAGGACTTAGTGCGCAAAAATCGTCGGTTGACTGTTAGAGACCTTACTGATATGATCGGAATATCAGAAGGATCTGTGAAAACCATTTTGAAAGACCATTTGGGCCTACGAAAAGTAAAATCTCGTTTTGGTACCGAAAGTTCTCAATTTCTTGCAAAAAAGTCATCAAAAATTCGACGCATATCGTTCCGCAACCACCGTATTCGCCTGATTTGGCTCCGTGTGACTTCTGGCTATTCCCAAAACTCAAGAGACCACTTCGGGGAACGCGTTTCGAGTCGATTGAGGAGATAAAAGCTGAATCGAAGAAAGCGCTGATGGCTATACCGGAAAGGGACTATTTGGCATGTTTCGAGGATTGGAAAAAACGTTGGCATAAGTGTATTTTATCGGGAGGGGATTACTTTGAAGGGGATGAAATTGATTTAGAAGAATAAATAAAGATTTTTCATACTACAAACAAATTTTTCACCTTACTTTTTGCCCACAGTAGTATATTGCATTCTTAGCTTTTAAACCTTGTCTGAAGTAAATTGCATCAAAAATTGTTCTTTCCGTCAACAATTTTTCGGTCATTTCCACCCAGAACTTGGATTTTGCAACATAATTTTCTAACATAAACTAGGTTACAAGAGATTTTTGTGCTAAAAAATATATTTTCGTGAAATAAAATCAAATTTTTCTCAACTCAACAGCTTCACAACAGCTCAACTGGGGATCATGAATACCCTATTCATATTTATACCCTTGCAAAGGGTATTATAATTTTGCTCAGAAGTTTGCAACGCATAGAAATATTCATTTCCAACCCCATAAACTATATATATACTTGATCAGGGTGACGAGCTGAGTCGATTGAGCTTTGTCCGTCCGTCTGTCTGTCTGTTTCTACGCCAACTAGTCTCTTAGTTTTAAAGCTATCGAGCTGAAATTTTGCACAGAGTCTTCTTTTTGCTGCACTCTTCCAATATGTCGGAACCGACCGGTTTGGATGTCAATATCTCATAGCTCCCATAGGATGAATCGGTTGGAAAACTAGTTTTAGTATGAAAAACATTTTTCTTTTCAATGGAAACGTCTCCAATCTTTGTAATCGTAAGATTTCTAAGTTTTTTTATAATTCTACCAAGTTTTATCAAAATCGTACAACTATATGGTATAGCTGCCATACAAAAGATAGGTCTGAAAAACAGTCTTAGTTTGAAAAACTTTTTGGTTTTTAATGTTAGCATCCTGCAATTTTGTATTTGTTTGTTTCACATGCTTTCACATAGTTCTACAAGTTTTTGTCCAAATCGGATGACTATATCATATAGCTCCCATACGAACGATCGGTGGGAAAATGGGAAAAAGAGTATTTATTTGAAAATATTTAAGCAAGCATTTGCAAGGGTATAAAAACTTCGGTTTTTGATTTGAAACTATTTCTTAGATTTTAAAAAAATGTTCCCAAATAGTTCTACGATCATTTTATTTGCAGATATTACAAAATAGATTGGTCGTCGCTTGCTTTCAAAGCATTTGAAGTTGTTCGGAACTACTCCTGATCCTACGATCTTTTAGAGATACTTTTTTTCATTCTCATTTTATAATTGTGCTCTAATTGTTAATTATTTGATCGAAATTCGCCCCTTGTTAAATTTGGGCACAATCTAGACGATGTTAAGATCACTGTTTAGTCCAGAGATGCAAACCGGTTTTGAACCTAACTGGTGAAACGAACCGATTTCCTGTCAGAAATGCTTTACCGAACCGAAAACCACAAATAAACCGGTTCGGTAGGGTTCAGTTCTCTGGCGAGTTGTAAGACCTGCATCTCTTTCCGTCATACGCAATCATTCTTATTAATTTGAGAGTTTAAATCGTTTCCCTATCATAATTATTATACGACATTTCGTTCGAACCTCTACATCCTTAGCGATGACGGTTCGATATAAGCTTTAAGGTTGCCCCAAAGCATATTTAACCACATGTTATACTGTAGGATCTCTTATTATACCTGTCATCAATCGGCATTCTTTTCTTTTTTGTCGTCCTCCAGTGGACAATATTTTCAATATTCTGTAGTTTTTACCCTTTTACCCTAATTCCATTTTAGCCTGGGGAGTTTTTATACTCTGTACCGTAGGTACATAGAGTATTATAAGTTTGTGCAAAAGTATGTAACATCCAGAAGGAAGCATCTCCGACCCCATGATATAGCCATGTCCGTCTGTCCGTCTGTCCGTCTGTCTGTCCGTATGAACGCACAGATCTCAGAGATGGTAAGAGATAGAGGTTTGACGTGTATTGGACATATGCTTCTTATGTCTGCAGGCAGATCAAGTTTATTTTCAATTTTTGCCACGCCCCCTCCCCCCTCCGTAATTTAGAAAAAACGTCATATCTCCCACAGTTTTGAAGATAGATGGCTTGTTCCTTCTGGACATATTTAGTTATTAGAATAACTTATCGATCCGCCAAAGGAATGAAGAAGATCGGATAAACGGTTTTCGAGTTATGATCAAAAGACAAAATTTCTTGGTACAGAGTATGTTATAGTCGGGCTTGACCGACTTTCTTTCTTGTTTCTCATATAATCTGTAAGATAAATATTCTTTTCTAGCCGACATTCTCTGTTTTCGATGGGCATTCCTCTACTAACTTATAGACGAATCTTGCAAATCCGACATCATAAGTTGTGGTCATTCTTTTAAGGATCTTGAAGATATTCAAATGGTTTAAAAGAATTGAATTTTTAAATCATAATGTGCCTTTATGAACCATTTAACAGGACCGAATTGGCGGTTCAGTTAGCTTCAAAAACGATGTAATGAACCAAGCCGATGGTTTAGATACTGTGTGAACCACTGAACCTAACCTGTACTTATTATCGACTGGTTTGCATCCCTGGGTTAGTGTGAACCACTGAACCAAACCAGTACTGATTATCGACTGGTTTGCTTACCTGATTTGATCATTGTTTTGGACACAAGTTGGTTATAGTTTGGTCTCTGTGTTGGTCACTGTTTTGGTCACTGATTGGTCACAGTTTTGGTCACTGTTTAGTTACTGTTTGGTCTCTGTGTTGGTCACTGATTTGGTCATTGTTTTAGATACCTTTTGTTCACTGTTTAAGTCACTGCTTGGTCATAGTTTGGTCTCTGTGTTGGTCACTGATTTGGTCACTGTTTTGCTCATTGCTGGGTCACAGCTTTCTCATTGTTCTGGTCACTATTTTGGTCATTGTTTTGGATACAGTTTGGTCATAGATTGGTCTCTGTGTTGGTCAAGGTCTTGCTCATTGTTGGGTTCACTGCTCTCTCATCGTTCTACTGATTGTTTTGAATAATGTTAAGTCACTGTTTTGGTCACTGTTTAGTCACTGTTGTGGTAACTGTTTGGTTATAGTTTGGTCTCTGTGTTGGTCACTGTTTTGGTCACTGTTTGGTCACTGTTTTGGTCAATGTTTAGTTACTGTTTGGTCTCTGTGTTGGTCACTGATTTGGTCATTGTTTTGGATACTGATGGATCACTGTTTTGGTCACTGTTTGGTCATAGTTTGGTCCAAGATATATTTAACTAGGTAGGCGCACTTCCTCTCTCATGTATGCTTACAAAAGTACAAAATAGAGCGAGAGCGAAAAAATTCGACAGCGGAGTTGCTTCGCTCACAACTGTTGTTCACAGACTGACGATTAAGCATACATCAAAGAGGGCTAGAGAGGAAGTGCGCCTACCTTCTATAATTGTATCATGGTTTGGTCTATAGTGTGGGTCACTGATTTGGTCACTGTTTTGGTCACTTTTTATTCATTCATTTATTCATTGCTTAGTTACTTTTTTGATCACTGTTTTGGTCACTTTTTATTCACTGTTTAGTTACAGTTTGGTCACAGTTTCGCTCATTGCTGGGTCACAGCTTTCTCATTGTTCTGGTCACTATTTTGGTCATTGTTTTGGATACAGTTTGGTCATAGTTTGGTCTCTGTGTTGGTCAAGGTCTTGCTCATTGTTGGGTTCACTGCTCTCTCATTGTTCTCCAGATTGTTTTGAATAATGCTGAGTCACTGCTTTGGTCACTGTTTAGTCACTGTTTTGGTAACTGTTTGATGATAGTTTGGTCTCTGTGTTGGTCACTGTTTTCTCATTGTCCAGCTCACTGATGTCACTGCTTGGTCAGTCTTAGTTCACTGTTTTATGTTAATGATTTGTTTACTCTTTGGTCACTGCTTTGATCACTCTTTTGGTCACCTTTTCCCCCATAAAAGAGCTTTGCTCTAGGTATTAGACTGAACTTAAGACCCTCTGATGTTCTATGCGGCCAAATTTGAACTGTTTTTAAAAAACTTGTGGAAAGAAATCGGAAAAAGATTTTGTATTTGTGTTTTTGGTTCTGTTTGCAGTTTTCTGCGGGTCACTATTATTTGAAAGCCAAATGGAAAAAGACAAGAAAGAAAGTCGGTCAAGCCCGACTATAACATACTCTGTACCAAGAAATTTTGTCTTTTGATCAAACCTCGAAAACCGTTCATCCGATCTTCTTCATTCCTTTGGCGGATCGATAAGTTATTCTAATAACTAAATATGTCCAGAAGGAACAAGCCATCTATCTTCAAAACTGTGGGAGATATGACGTTTTTTTTAAATTGCGGGGGCGGGAGGGGGCGTGGCCAAAATTGAAAATAAACTTGATCTGCCTGCAGACATAAGAAGCATATGTCCCATACACGTCAAACCTCTATCTCTTACCATCTCTGAGATCTGTGAGTTCATACGGACAGACAGACGGACATGGCTATATCGACTCGGCTGTTGATGCTGATCAAGAATATATATACTTTATGGGGTCGGAGATGCTTCCTTCTGGATGTTACATACTTTTGCACAAACTTATAATACTCTATGTACCTACGGTACAGAGTATAATAAATGGGTAAGTATGAATGTCTTTTGTGTCCCGAAACAGAATCATGAAACTTCTTTGTATCAAATTGCTTATTAAAATCGATTCAAAAGAAGAAGAAAAAAGAAAAAGTAGTTTCGAGAAAAACGCTCCTAAAGTGTTAAGTATTTTGTAAATGCGTGCTTTTCTTTTTCTGAAAATTTCCAACCACATTTCAAATCTGAGATCTCTTTTAATAATATTGGCGAGAGATTTACATAGATTTTTTGTCAGGGTATACAAACTTCGGCTAACCAAACCTAAGTTACAACGCTTGATTCCTCATTTCTAGCTAAAGTGGCGCTATGTGCATGACGTGAACTGTGTTCCGGTATGGGAAGGATGTGCTGGGGCGGGTGTGTCGCTTTATCAGCACTCGCTGTTAATGGGTGTGGGTGTGTGTGTGTGGGTGTTTTGTGAAATGCTGTGCTTAATTATGCGTGTGTGGCAGGCAAAAAAAAAAAACTAGAGCACAACACGGCGTATGCGTGTTTAATGTTACTGTCTAAGCATTAGTCATTTAAATAATGTAACAAAAGCGAAAGGGCCTAGGCAGATCGATATTTGATATCCGTTTTCTTTTAGGGAGTCAAAGCAATTAAATGTAATTTTTGCCAGCCATTTGGCCAAGGCCACTGTTGACCAAGTCCGGGGGGCGCCCAAGTGTCTCTGGGCAACATCAAAAGCCAAGCGACGCCTAAGCGGCTTAAGAGTGGCAAACGAAAAGGGTTGGGCGACACAGCTTATAACCGCTGGAAAATTCTCGCTATAATCAGCATTTGTTTATTTTTAAAACACAAATAATACCCCAGAAAGCTGGCCAAAGTCTCGGGCTAATTTCGAATTAATTTGCACCCAATTAAAGAGCTCTCGAGCAAATGCACGATATTAAAAGGCCGCTCAAACAATTAGCCAGCCGTTCGCCTTCTGTGCAATTGAGGTGTGAAAGCAGCTAACAAACAAACACACACACACAACGTTCTAACAGAGTCGATGGGTAAACAATCAAGCGTGATTCCGTTTAAATGTAAAACTAATTAGAATTGCTTTTACGTATTGATATGGAGAATATTGAGGGTACATATGCATATACAGATACTTGATGTACGTGTGCCCTTCACAACACACGACGGCTGGTTGGGGGGGGGGGGGGGATGATTGTGTAAGCGATCCGGCCATATCAATATGAAATTGCTGATATGTGTGGAATAATTTATATACAATTTTTTTTTGCAATTTCAATATGCGTTTTGCAACTTGTCAAGGAAAACTAAGCAATTGCAGTTTAAGAAGGGACTGATTTTAGTTTCTTAAGAAGTCTCAGATAAGTTAACTGTACTATTATATGTTCTCTGGCTAAGATAGTGCCTAAAACTCTAAGGGTTAAGTATAATCCCAAGTCTACAGACTGAAAATTGATCAATTCAAAAAGACTAAGGCCCGATTTCTCAATGGTTACGGTTAGCCAACCACCGGTCAGATTTGACCGTCAAGATGACGAGCGGTTAAGTCATTTGGTTTTCTCAGCAGCAGTTTTGCCTGATATCGGCAAATGCCTATCGCTGCTTCAGTGTGACCATACTGTTTGACTAAACTAACGAGTAGACAGCTGACTCGGTTTGGTTTGTTTGTTTTTTAATGCGATTGGTTGTTGCTGCTCATTGTTTTGCGGAAAAGTTGACAAAAATTCGATGTTCCGCCTCATCGAATTGCATTTCCATTGCGTGGAGTTGAAAAATTCGTTTATTCATAAACATTTTGTGTTGCAGCAAATATTAAAATAAACAAAGCAAGTGTGCGGCCAGCTGTTTGTATATCAATACAAAATATCGATAATTTCATCGGGACTGAGCTCGCGGTTAAAGTTGACCGGTGGATGAGCAGCGGTTAAGTTTGTTCCTCCGGTTACGCCACACACATCATGAGACACTCAAATTCGGTTAAACTGCCTGTCAAGTTGACCAACCGGACATTGAGAAATCGGGCCTAAATGTCAATTCACATTAAAGCTGATTTATAGCTTTAGAGTGCGTTATGCGTTAATAGCCAACACTCAGCTTTTTTTGTATGGGAAAAAAGCTGATTGTTAGCTTCAGCGTTTTTTGTATGGGAAAAAAGCTGACTGTTAGCTTCAGCTTTTTCAGCTTTTTTTTGTATGGGAAAAAAGCTGATTGTTAGCCATTAACGCACAACGCACTCCTAGTGTAAATAGCCTATAACACTAGGAGTGCGTTATGCGCTAATAGCCAACATTCAGCTTTTTTTGTATGGGGAAAAATGCTGATTGTTAGCTTCAGCTTTTTTGCATTTTCCCATACTCCCATACCCATACAAAGCTGATTGTTAGCTTCAGCTTTTTTTGTATGGGAAAAAAGCTGATTGTTAGCCATTAACGCATAACGCACTCCCAGTGAAAATAGTTTATAACACTACTTGTAAACTTAGCACCAACTTCTGTTCTTTTTTCTAGAAAAACGAAAGCATACTTCTCATCGACTTCGATTTCACCAAACTTAACCACTTTTTCCGCTTCTTTTCAAGTTTTTCGCTTCATTTTTATACCCTGTACCCATTTGAAGTGGGTAAAAGCGGTATCATGTAGCTGTGCCAAGGTATATTATAGGGAAATGGAAACATTTCCAACCCTATTTATCATATTAAAATGGATCTTGGTTTGTTAGAGTGCCTAAAACCTGAAAACGACTTTATCAAATTGTGTACTTTCTTCTAAGTGATTAATTGTTATAGCTAGGCGAAGGCTTAGGAAAAAGAAAAAATCTCAGCAGGTGGCGCGGTAGGTGCACATTGCGATTTTCAGTACAAGACTTTCGATTAAAAGATTATTCCTATTATTTCAATTTTGCCTTGCACTTGGACATCGACAACCAATATAAGCACGAGCGCTTCTACACAGAAAAAAAAGATCAAAAAGGCCTGCAAAAAGATCAATGAAAGTATCAAATTATCAATAATATAACTATTATCAAATCAAAATGATACTATTTAGTGCAAAATATTTGGACTCGATCATATCACCTTATTTTTTCAGATAAAGGCCTATTTGATATCGTCATCTTTTTTTTTCTGTGTAGGCATCGTACAAATTTGTAAGCTGTAAATGATCATCACTTTGTAAACATAAATCGCATCTAAAATAGTCATAATAAAGAAAGCAAACGAGCAAAAAAAGATGCAATTTATAATTGTAAAACTACACACAGCAAAAAAGGTTAAAACAAAATGTCCATTGCATGATTACCGGAACCCAGTTGGACTGCATATGTCTTAAATATCCACTTAATCATCCAACCGAACTGAAAATCATCCAAGGGAAGTGAAAAATTATGATCATTTGAAGGATTTTCAGCTTCGTTGGTTGATATAGAAGACAAATGCAATCCAAATGTATCTATTTTGGATCTCTTTTTTTTAAGTGTAGGCGATGAAGAAGACTCCACAATACCGTACGGACAGATGGACCTGCCTATATCGAGCTATATTTAAGAGAATAGATGAGCTGAGCTATAAAATGCAATGATCGCCTACTGCGCCACATGTTGAACTGTAATTAAATAGAACATTAAGTATCTACTGGAGCTGTGCAACACTGTTGAAAGGTGGAACAACGGCATGTTCAACAGGGAAGCTTCCGTTAAGTCTGCAAAACAATGAAAAATTCTATTTGCAACATTTAAAAGCAATCAGCCTTGTCTAAACGGTTGTAAAAGTGAGTATTGAATGCACGAAAATCATCGCTTTGGTGTCGTAATGATACGACTTCCCTTTTTTATGTACATGTATGACTTGAATTCGACAGTTGCATTGAATACGTAGGCGAAGTCATAGGAACGCCCTAGGAAGGATCGGTCGAAAAACTAGTTCTAGTTCGAAAAACTTTTTTGTTATTAAGGGAAACGTCTCCAAACTTTGTAATTATAAGTTCGCTTGGGTTTTCCATGATTTCTCTATGTTTGGTCCATATCGGACAACTAAGATAAGAAGTCTTAATAAGAAAAACTATTTTGCTTTCAATGAAAGCAATCTTGAAAATTGGCATATATTAATTTTTCATGTTTTTACACAATTCTATAAAGTTTTATTAAAATCGGTTGACTTTAGCATATAGCTGTCATGGGAACGATCGTGCGAAAAACCAGTTCTAGTAAGAAAAACTTTCTTGTCTTTAAAGGAAACGCCTCCAAACTTTGTATTTCTTAATTTGCTATACTTTTCCATGATTCCACAAAGTTTGATCAAAATCGGACAACTATATAGTATAGCTGTCATAGAAAAGTAGAGTCCAAAAACTAGTCTTAGTGAGAAAAACTTTTCTGTTTTCAGTGGAAATGTTCTTAAAACTGGCATTTATTTATTTGATACGCCTTCACACAATTCTGCAAAGATTTCGCAAAATCGAATGGCTATATCATATAGCAGCCATAGAAACAATCGGTTAAAAAACTATTTTTTTTGTTTGTTTCTATGGGAAACGTGTCCAAGCTTTGTATTTTGATGAAAATCAAACCACTATATAGTATAGCTGGCATAGAAAAAATGGGTCTAAAAACAGTCTTAGTAGGAAAAACCTGCCTATTTTCAATGGCATCGTGTTCATTTTTGGTACCAATGTGTACTAGACACTCTCGCACAATTCTACAAAGTTTTAACAAAATCGGTTGGCCATAGCATATAGCTGTCTTAGGAACGATCGGTTTTTGAAGAGAAAAACTTGTTTGTTTTCAATTTTTGGGGTCTTCAAGCTTTACAACTATGAATAATATCTGCCACAGCACAATTTTCATCACACCTTTTGTAAACTTCGCCCTATTTTCTCTTTTTGTGCCGATTTTTTTAGTGATAAAAAAGTTTTTAATATTCTAACTGTTATAAAACTTGCTTACTTAGTTATCCTTGTACTCTTTTTGTACACAATTTCATTTGATTCAAAGTGTTGACTAAAACTAGCAAAAGCAAAGCAAATCGATTGACTGCAATGGGCTGGTTCCCAGGCAAACTGCATTAGAACACATGTGTGGCAGTGGCACTTTGGTGGGGCGGCTACAAACTACTTACTACTTGGCCTTGGCCAAACACACACACACACACATACCACATATAAGCCAGGCACTCACCTCGAATCCTCGAATCTTCTGCAGCTGCTCATTCCACACCAAATAGACCAGGGAGAGTGGCAACAGCAGCAGCGAGATGGCCAGAAAGATGAGCAAATAACGCCGTATGGCGCGACAATTTGCCAAGCTCTTGCTCAATTTCATTTAAACACAAGGCTAAATGCATAGGAACTGATTTTTGTGTGGTTGGTTGTTTTTTAAATTAATAATTTTCGGTTTCGATTTGGTAGATGATTTATATAATTCATATTTTTGGACTTTTGGGCGACATTCGGCGACTGCTACGCGACGAGCCACTTTGCGTGCAGTTGGCGACAGTTTTTGTAAAAGTTTTTCA
Organism: Lordiphosa fenestrarum; assembly: GCA_035044985.1. Taxonomy (NCBI): domain Eukaryota; kingdom Metazoa; phylum Arthropoda; class Insecta; order Diptera; family Drosophilidae; genus Lordiphosa; species Lordiphosa fenestrarum. The sequence continues at coordinate 88,612 of JAWNNO010002549.1, read as the reverse complement.
TCGCCAGTCTAAATTTAGTTTGCTGTGCTAATTTGTTATATTTTGTTTTTTTTTTGTGCAAGAAAAATAACATAAAGGGAAAATATTGAGAGGGGGTGTTTTTTTCTTTTGTGTGTGTTGCTTTTGTAGGCCAAACTGGCTGCAGGAAGTCAGAAGCAGAAGATGTGGTTGTTGTTGTTTATTGATTTTTTTTTTTTGTATTTCAACTTCAACTCCCAACTCCGTTCAGTTGCAGGCAAAATATGTTGGATTTAAACATTTCACGTTCATTTTTTTTAATTTTAGGTTGTTGTTTCTTTTACTTTTTTTTTGGGGGCGGCCGCCGTGGCGTATACGTAACAACAATGGCAACAACATCATTGAATAACGCTTTTGTTTGCCATTTCAATTGTTTGCCAATTGAGCCTAGCCAAACACCCTCCGCCTCCGCCCTCGCAATCAATATCAATTTGGAAAAAAAAGCGTGCTTTGATTTTGTTTTTGTTTAATTCACTTCGCCCGGGAAATCACCAAACACCAACCGTCAGTGACAGCGTCATTGCCGAGCAACGCACATTTCACGAATGAAATCAAATGCGAAATGAGCACAGGCTGCTTTGCATGCCGCATCTCTGCCAGCGCATGCGATTCCCCACCAACTGCGTCTCCCTGCCCCACGGAATGCTCCTGCTGCTCCAGCTACCGAGTGTTGAAAGACGGGGGGGACGGTTCGGGTGGTTTTGATTTTGTTTATCGCTGAGCGCAAGGCGAAAAGTTTTGTTTATAGCTAAGCCCCAAGAGCCGGCAAGTGCCTTTTGATGAGCGAGAGAGAGAGAGAGTGGGGGGAGAGAGTACGGAACTGCGCAGTGAGTTGGGGGCAAACAGGGTTGCTTTGACTTGATGTGGGCGGTATTTTTGAAAGAACCTTCAAATGGGTTATCGATTTCATGTTCTTTGGGTGCACTAATTTCATTCCTGGCCATATTTTTCCCATCGGGAGAGGGTGTCCGACTTATGGAGAAGGTAAAATCTTAAAAAAAAACGAGAGCGACTTCGAAATACCCTTTACTCAGGGCAATTAGTGTTTAATAACCTCATGCGGCTGAGATAAGTATGCAACGTTTCTTTAACTCTGCCATTTATAAACCGATCTTTATAAAAATTTGTGAGATTTGTGATACTGCAAACTATTAGATTGATATCTTACAATTTGTAGGAGATATTCAATATTTTTTTATTGCGGGGGCGTGGCCAAAATTTGAAACAAACTTGATCTGCGTGCAGACAATACTAGTCTACATTTAGAATTTGGTATCACTAGCTCTTCTAGTCTCTGAGATCTAGGTGTTCATACAGTCAGACGGTAAGACAGACGGACATGGCTATATCGACGCGACTGTTGATGGTCATCAAGCATATATATATACTTTATGGGGTCGGAGATGCACAATTGTTCATTCAGGTATCTTCTTTCCGATGTGATTCTTTGCCTCAATCGGGAAAAATCATTTATCGTGCCTTGAATTTAATTAAATTCTATTCTGATTTCTCACAAACCTCGTTTGATTTCTTTATTTTTATATTTATATTTGTATCCATTGGCTGTGGCCCTTTCGATTATCAAATGTCTTTTCCTACCGCTTACTTCGAAAATAAGAAAATTTTCAGACAAATGCTTCCATTTATAGCCTAATTAACTGTTATACCTACAGGGCATAAGCCACTATATACACATACAACAATAGAACCGGAACATTCTTGACTTAGCTGTTTCGACAACGAGCCCCCTTTGTGGTATTGTGTCTGGCCAGCACAAGTCTATTGAAAATAGTAACGGATGGGTTTTTGAAACAGCTGTATAGATGAATATCCCACTTTGTGGTATTGTATGTGCGTTATTACTTATGGTCATTTCATTTCAAACATTTTTAACATGACCTCAATTCTGGTAAAACGTGTTCATTCTCATTATATAGATCAAATACAGAGCACTTTAGCAAGATAATAGGCTAATTACACTGAGCACATCTAAGATGTTACATCACACATCTTAAGATAAAATGCTTAAAAACTATTTACTTCTCCAGCATATTGAAATTTTTGATTTGGAAAATTTTTTAACAAATTTTGATGACCATTTTAAACTTGATAAACATTCATGGCTGGGCGCTTTCTTCTCAGCAACAAGTAAAAAAGTCGGTAAAATCCAAGCTATATTTATAGTTATTTTAAATTATAGCCATTTTTAGCCATTTTAAAGAATGTTCAACATTCGATTTAGCTACTCTTGGGCTTTAATCGTTGCCAACACTGGTCAGCAAGCTGGCAGAGAGAAAGAGAGAGAGAAATGAGAGTGTTGCAGCTTGTTGATTGAAATCATCTCTATTTGATTGTTGCTATTGATGGACATTTCATTACCGATGAGAGTGTGACCTGGTGAATAGTAACGATTACTATGAGTAACTGCTACTGACTTCCACGATCGGTAATCAAATATTACTAGCAGTTTTTGTATCTAAATCAGAGATGGGCATGCACACATATCGTCATACTTTTCACACGCATACAAGCACCACCGACGACGACCGAATATTCGTGTTCTATAAATAGCTTTCAATGCCTATAGCGTACGTGTGATTTTGTGCAGTCGGCCGCGGCAGAGACCCTATGCACACGCTGCCTGCTGTGTGCATAGGAACGTCGCGACGCGCCCATCTCTGATCTAAATGTTTTTAAAAAGATATAGAACCGGACATTTTCTTTTGATTATGGTTAACCAAGCTGAAATCTATTTTGAATTCGTTTACGGACACTTAAAATGAATGTATTTCTGTTACGGTTGCGAAAAATCACTGAAAGAATGAGGTAATTATTATATTATCCAGAGAAAGACCTCTAGCATGAGCTAGTGGAATAAGGATATTAAGCACATTAAGGAACTGAAATGCCTTCGCATAAGTTAATGCCTATTATCCAACATGCTAACCTATTTTAAGTAGCTTGTTCCATTTGAATGTTCTTAAGATTTGATTATAAGTACTAACGCCAAACGTGTATCTACCGCATACACTTCACAGAGTAACTGTGACTGTGACGCAAGGCGTTATCGAAACACGTAAGCATGACCCATCTCTATTTAATACACACACGCACGCTCACTCACACACGCATAGATTTTCAGAGTGAAAAGTCGTACAGAAAAATTTCAATTCTCGCCTAATACCGAGGATTGATCACAAATTAAGCAAAATAATCTGTTACCTGCCTATGCAGCATGAGCGCAGCGAGCAACAAAATGTCGGCCACAGATCAGATGCGGGCCATGCTCGACCAGCTAATGGGTACCACACGCAATGGAGATGAACGCCAACTGAAATTCTCGGACGCACGCGTCTGCAAATCCTTTCTGCTCGACTGCTGTCCCCATGACATACTGGCATCCACACGCATGGATCTCGGTGAGTGTCCCAAAGTGCATGATCTGGCTTTTCGTGCAGATTACGAGAGTGCGGCCAAGTCGCGTGACCACTTCTACGACATTGAGGCCATGGAGCATCTGCAGGCGTTCATAGCGGACTGCGACCGGCGCACAGATTCGGCCAAGCAGCGTCTGAAGGAGACACAGGAGGAGCTGACAGCTGAGGTGGCCGAGAAGGCCAATGCGGTGCACGCTCTGGCCGAGGAGATTGGCAAGAAACTGGCCAAGGCGGAGGCCTTGGGCGAGGCGGGCGAGGTGGAGGACAGCATGGAACTGATGAAGGAGATCGATGAGCTGCGCGGCAAGAAGATCAAGGCGGAGCACGAATACCGCACCTCAATGCCGGCTTCCACCTACCAGCAGCAGAAGCTGCGCGTCTGCGAGGTGTGCTCGGCCTATTTGGGGATACATGACAATGATATACGGCTGGCGGACCACTTTGGTGGTAAGTTGCATCTGGGATTTTTAACCATACGCGAGAAGCTGATTGAACTGGAGAAGACGGCGGCGCCGCGCAAGGCCGAGCTGAAGCGCACGGGTAAGATACCAGATCGGGATGAGGAGGGCAGAGGCCGAAATCGCTACTTTGTAGGTGGACGTGAGTTGGATCGTCGCTCGCGGGTGCATCGTTCACGTTCCCGTGAGCGTCAGCGTGGCGGCGGCGGTGGCGGTGGCGGCGGCGGCGGAGGAGGAACGCGTGAGGAGAGGGAAGGCGGTAGAGAACAACGCAGCGACCGAAGCAGCAATGGAGAGCGTAACAAGGGCGAGGCAGGCGAAGGAGGCGAACGCAATCGTGACAGGGAACGAGAGGGTAGAGAACATCGCGAGAGAGATGGACGACGAGACAACCAACGGGATCGTCATGTGCGCAATGACAGGGGACGCTTTGGCGGCGGCGGCGGCGGAGGAGGAGATCGTCGTGGTGGCGGCGGTGGTGGTGGTGGTGGTGATGACAGACGTCGCTCTCGTTCCCGTGACCGTTCGCCACGTCACGACAACCGGCGCAATCACTACAATCACTTTGCCAACAACAACAATAACAGCAACAACAACAGCAACCGAAGACGTTCCTATTCCCGTGAGCGCTATCGTCGCTAGGATTTGAATGTCCGGGGTCAGTGCACGTACGTAGCATTAATTAAACAATAAATACAAGAACAGCAACAACAATTAGGCATAACTGCAACAAAAGTAAAAAACAAAAAAAAAACAAACCGCAAACAATTTAAATAACTTAAATAAAACCATAGACATATATATATATATCTATCTATATAGAGCCCCATACATACATACATATATATACATACATATATATATATACAGAAATCCATTTCCCTGTCAAATTGTTAATAATTTCTTCTATTTAATCTTACTTTCCCTTTCTTTTACAAAAACAACCACAAAATAAATGTTAAAACCAAGCAAACAGAAAATGCAATGAAAATCCTGTTAACAAAACAAACAAAAATATCTAAAAAAAATAGTTTGGTATAAACCGCCCCCCCCCTAAGACCCTCAACTGACATTTCTGGTATGTAGAGACCCACATTTTGTTGTAGTAAACTACTCCCACTCCCACTCCCTACTCTTTCCCGCTGCCCGAGAAACTTTCATCAATTTGAACCGAAACAGAGTTGCCACTTAAGTTTAGAAATGAAAGAGAAAGATTTAGATTAACGAAATGAGAGCCGAAATGAAATGGAGAGCATACAACAAACAAGGTAAGGCGCTTACTCCAAACAGTGAACGTTTTGGCGCAGACTGCGAGCGCCTTACCTTAGTTGTTGTATCATAGACGGTCATAAACAGTTATTTTTCAAAAGCCTCTTGTTTTTGTTGCTGCCGTCTTAGCCAGCAGAGGCAGAGAACTCATACATACAGCTTTTAAAGCTCATTGACAACTCTTCTCTGCTGACACACAAATACTTACAGTTATGGCGGCTGACAGTCCACCCGACAATCGTTTGCGAAAACGAATTCTGTTTTTTGATTTTTTCTCAAGAAAGTGTTGCTAAATCGTTTTGAATCCACTTATTCTATGTAAAAATTTAGCTAAAAGCCAAGCTTTCCCAAGAAGAGAGGCTCTTTGTCTCTCTCTCTCTCTCTCTGACACTTACTGCTAAATTAATTCGGCAAGCATAAACCGAATTGACGTGTGTGTTCGTACCCCAGGGGCTGTTTCTAGCGAACACTGTTTAATTTCATGTTATACATTTGATTCATCTCTCTCTTTGCTTACTCTTCCAGCAACAGCATTTAAAATCTGTCAAATTATGGGCATAGCTTCAGTAACAATCTTTTAGTAACACCGGACTCGAAACTTTATACAATTTTTCAAGAAATGAATCGACCATAAATGACATCTCTAACACAAAACAGGGCTGCATACCGATTTTGAACAGAGCACAGTTTCGAAACCGGAATCCCAACCTCGAACCGAACCGCTTAATGAAATAAAACGGTTTTAGGCGACTGAGTCTAACAAGCAGTAGCGGATCTAGAAGTGGCGCTAAAGCCCTTTTTTCTGATTTCTGCAAGATTATTGCTCTTCCCATGGGCTCGATTTGGAAAATTCGACCTATATAAAAAAAGGGACATTGGCTTCATTTTCATTAATAGGCCAAATGGATACCCTGATGTTGAACTATGGTGCATTTAAGGCATTTTGCTTTGTTTTTTTTTAATAAATTCAGCTTCTTTCTAAACAAAGTGTGAAAGCAATATCCAAGCAAGAGCCGTTCGATGCACCCAAACCTTAGTTTGAATAAAATCCTGACCCAAAAATATGAGAGCTTTCAAAAAGTTGCCCCTTGTTACAGGAAGTCAGTCATTTTAGGTAACCGAAAAGACATTTCGCCTCCGACGTATCTTAACGCACTCTTTGCTTAACCAAACACCAGTGTTTCCCATCAGATGAGACGAAAGTATACTTTGCCCCAGTCAACTGCAAGTGTGTATGCGTGCTTGTGTTATTCTACAGCTTCAACAATCAAGTAGACACTTTGAACCGACACTTGACTCGACTTGCTACAGTTACTTATGCTCATCGGAACGAAATAATTTCTTTTAAGCTGTTATTTCTTATCGAGAACTCAGAAACTGAAATACGAGATAAGAAAAGAATGGAAGAAAGAAGAACACAAGTGTTTTGTTCAAATATTTCAAAAAAAGAGCGATTCTTTTTACTCTTCTTTTATCGAGAACCTTGAAACAGAATTCCCGAAAGAAGAAAAAGAAAGAAGAGAAAACCAGTGTTTTGTACTGAGAGTGAGCGAGTCTTTTGTAATTAGCTAGTTACTTGAATTAGAATGCACGAGAGCAGAAAAGAATTGAAGAGAGATTACAGAAAGTCTTCTGTTCAGAGAGTGAGCAAGTCTTTTTTAATTTGTTCCTGTCATTTTGGCGAGCAGACAGCATAGAAAATATAGAAAAATACACATTTTTCGAATTTATTCAGCTGCTGATCTCCTACTAACATTTTTAGATACAAATCAGTTTCGATTTTCTACTATGCTCATCTCTGGTTAAGGTCCAGGCGCACAAGTAGATCGAGCCTATGTTCTTAATATCATTTTATAGTTACTTTTTCTTACACATACATATTGAAGGTTAGTTTCTTTCGTGGTTTGATTTGTAGACAAATTATTGTGAGTTTTGTGGAAAATAGGTTCTCAGGCGATAAACGATACATTCAAAGATTGTTCAACTATGCTATTTCAAGGTCAAAGATTATATTAGAGAATTGTAGAAAATTATATATAAAGATCCTTTCCATTTCTTTACTTATTTGGCACTTACTCTGATCTTGCAATTAACAAAACAAACAACAACAAGCCTCCAAATCCAACCAACCAACCAACCTACCAGCAACAACAACAACTACAAACAAACAAACCAAAATTCGACTACTGTGTACTTTCTCAGCTCTCTGTCAGCGCCTGCCCACTTCTTCCCCATCCGTGAGCGTGTGATTTGCTGTTGGGGTAAGCCTTCTTCTAACTTCTATCACTGCTCTAATTCACTTTTGCAGCCGTTTAACGCTTACCAAAGCCGGGTACGTATGGAGTATTGAAAATAATACTACAAAACCTGATACAAAAAAAACAACAAATGAACGTCCTCTAGCATTAGTTCTTGGCAGATACACATACAAACATACATACATAGTTACTATATATATATATATATAGCCTGGGTACGTATTCCGGCCGGCGTTTGTTGCTTTGCGTGTGTGTGTGTGTGTGTGTGTGTTATTGGGTACGTATTAACGTTAGAATGATACACTCCTCCATTTATCCCTCACCCCCCTCCGAAAAAAAATACAAATAAAATCAGAAAAAGTCATTTGGTACGTATGCTTCGCTCTGAAGGCTCTGGCAGTTCCAACGTACGTATTCTCTCTCTCTCTCTTTGTAATACTTTCGTAGCGGTTTAACTTCCATCTATATTTCTCTTGCAAAAAGTTATAAAGAGCCGCAGAAATGATGCACACTCCCCACCCATATTATATGTGAGTATTCCGGGTCGTCTAAAACTGCGTCTGGATGGCTCCTTCCATCTGTTCATCTAATGTTCATTTCTTTTGACAGCATTTTTTGAAAGACAAAGGATTTTTTTGAATGAGAATTTTGAGAGGAGAGTAAAAAAAAAAAAGAAAAGTTGTTTGTGGGACTAAAAATTGACAGAAGTGGGTAAGAATTTTATTATAAATACTTAAAACAAAACTATAATAAACATATATATATACAATTTTTGGATTAAGCAACAGAGTAAAAGCTATACACAAATTTTTATGTTATATACAACAACTTAACAGTTTAAAATTAAATTTAATTAATGGACTTAAGCAGATTGTAATAAAATTGCACATTAACAACACTTTCAAGGAGTTTTCAATTGGAGTGGGCGGTGGTTTTTGTTTTTGCAGAGACTTTCAAGGAGTTCAAGGAGACTTGAAAACTGGGCTACACCAAAGGATTACAGAAAGTACTACCACTCAGTACTCTTCTTAAGAGCTGCCTATTTGAAATGTATATGCATCTATAGGTCTTTCCAAGGTAAAGTATTCAGATATTAGGCGCCTCTCAAACCTGGCCTTACCTTCAATATGCTTTCTGGCTCTCCAAAATAAACTCAGAATCATCTTTCATAAACATAATACAGCACAGGGCAAAGATTAAACTTGGTTTTTATGGTCTTTTAGAATAACTTACCTTAATTCAATTAGCACCAGCACAAAACAGCCATTTTTAGCTAGATTTAACAGTTGATTTTGCCATTTTCGGGCAGCAACAGATGGCAACCATTGCTGCCAATTTAGCTTTTTTCCCGTCAAATCTAGCTTTTTTCGTGAATATGTGAATAGCGGGAAGCGGGAATTTGGATTTTTTTCGCTTTTTTTTAATGCTGGCACCAATTTCATGAAAACATGTAGCAGCACGGATGCAACTTGCAAAAACAAAAAAAGTTTGGTATCAAAATATACCATTTTCGATAAATCTGTGAAAAAAGTATACAAGTTTTGGTAGAAATATACTAAATGTGTATCATACGTTTATATCGATATTTGCCAATATCACCACCACTACTTTACGCAAACTGTCATCACAATCACAATAAATAGTGCGCTGCTTAAGTGGGATTTTTTCGGGGACAAAAAATATATAAGAATGCCAAAAGAATACAAACAAAAGGGCCGTGATGCTTGGATAAAGAGCGAAGAATTTAAGGCGTGGCTTCGCAGCGATGACACGGACGACAAAAGGGTCTATTGCAGCTACTGCAAGACAACAATAACTGCAAAGCTGAGCGATCTGCGTGCTCATGGAAGCACTAAAAAACACACAAGTGCGACGTGCTGAAAATCTTATAAATAAAACAAAGAAAAAAAAAAAAATTAAACCATAAAAACAGCTTTTTTTACGCTTTTTTTTGCCGTTGCTTCCATCCAGAAAAAGCTTTTTTTTCTGGCAAAAAATTGGCAGCACTGATGGCAACACTGCACTGCCCAGCCGTCGATGAGGTGCACAGCACACAATACACTCTCACTTTCTAGAACATCGCTGACATAGCAGCACAAATTGAAACGACTCTCTTTTTTTTTGAGTGAAGTTAACTATCTTGCAGAGAAACTGTCAAATAGTAACAAAAAACAAGAAAGAAAGTCGGTCAAGCCCGACTATAACATACTCTGTACCAAGAAATTTTGTCTATTGATCATAACTCGAAAACCGTTCATCCGATCTTCTTCATTCCTTTGGCGGATCGATAAGTTATTCTAATAACTAAATATGTCCAGAAGGAACAAGCCATCTATCTTCAAAACTGTGGGAGATATGACGTTTTTTCTAAATTGCGGGGGCGGGAGGGGGCGTGGCCAAAATTGAAAATAAACTTGATCTGCCTGCAGACATAAGAAGCATATGTCCCATACACGTCAAACCTCTATCTCTTACCATCTCTGAGATCTGTGCGTTCATACGGACAGACAGACGGACGGACGGACGGACAGACGGACATGGCTATATCGACTCGGCTGTTGATGCTGATCAAGAATATATATACTTTATGGGGTCGGAGATGCTTTCTTCTGCCTGTTACATACTTTTGCACAAACTTATAATACTCTATGTACCTTCGGTACAGAGTATAAAAATGCTAACTTATGAGTCTTATAGCTATTTTAATTAACTCTTTGCCATTTTTAGCTAGATTTAATAGTTAAGTTGCAATTTTGCCATTTTCGGCCAGTAACAGTTGGCAACACTGCTGGCTCAGCCGTCGATGAGGTGCACAGCACACAATACACTCTTACTTTTTGGCCTCGCTCTTCTTGAACATCGCTGATATAGAAGCGGAACTCTTTTTTCGTGAGTGAAGTTAACTACATGCTCACATTTTGATACCTCACTTTACTTTACATACTGATATTTGTGACATAGGAAAACATGTGGGTTAGAGGGGGACGGATATAGTGAAAAGTAGCTCAGAGAGCGAAAATGTCAGCAAACAGCTGATTGTTTTTTGAGTGTAAAGTAGTCGAGGCAGCAAATTGGGCTTTTATGTAGAACAACTTTGTATGGTTTTCGTTGCGCCCCCCCCCCCAGCATAAAAGATGACTCTCAATTACACTAATAGAATATGATTTTGATATATTTCCATTAATTTCTTTTCGTATATTCTTGTTACTTGTTGTTGTTGTTGTTGTTGTTGTATGACAAACTTAGACATTTAATTAGAATTTCAACTAAAATTTAACTACCACAGATAGGTTGCAATTACATACAGACATATACATACAATAATCATTATCGATACACATACACATATACATAGTTATTTAGCTGTTACATATTACATACATATATACATATATCTATGTATATATAAAATATAAATCGTTCTTTTGCGACAATTTCGGCGACATTTCTATGGTTATGGATACCGTCCTTCCTAGTTTTCGACTATAACATTTGAGATTTATTAGAATAGGTCCGAGCGCGTTCTATATAAATTTTAATGAGGTTTTCTAAAATGCTTACTAAATTTCTAAAAATAACTCAAAACTAAAAAACTAATTAACAATTAAGGTAAACGTTTATTGGAAATCTTGCAATGTGTCCGAGTGGTTTGTTTTTTGTTTTTCAATAATGTCTAGACTGTGGTGTCTGGGGCGGGGGCAATGGGTTGTTTCGATTCGGAGACGGGTGGCACAGCGGTACCATCCAAATGATCCTCGGGTGCAATATCTATTCGATGCGCCTTGCGCCATACCACCAAATCCATGAGAAAGGCTAGGAACATAATGCCAGCGGTTATGCCTGTTAAGAGAAGATTTGTCGTAAGTCATAAGTCTGGGGCGGACTTGGCACAGCAATTTACCCAGAAAGTAGTGCCTGAAGGTGTCTGCATCGTATAGCGAACAGGCGCCATGTTTGCCACACACCGATTTCCATATAAGACAGGCCGAGTCCACCACAGCGCCATAGATAATGGGACAGGGAACATTGCCAAACAAACCAATGGCCGATTGTATGACACCCATGGCCATGGCTTTATCTGTGGGAGAAAAGAGGGATAGTTTAATCTTTATCTTAAGTGGGTGTTATATTTGCCTTACCTTTCGGATGGGTGCAGCGCATGACCAGCAGCATGCTGCCCACCTCGGAGGTGGAATGCATAAATACGCAAATGGCAAAAATCAATATAAAGTAGATGAAGTTCTTGCAGTTATTATCACAGTAGCCATTGACCGCCTCAGCAACTGAAAGGATTAACAGCATATACTATAACCATACCATCTGCTCCGTTCCATCCCCCCCCCAACCCATCACTTACCATCTGGAATGCAAGCACAGTCCGAGTAGAGTGTGCGATTATCGCTGGCCCTTAGCATCGAGCTGCTACAGCCGGCATGGCAGGCAGAGATGTACATCTTGCCATCGGCGCAAATAGGCGCAAAATTCTCCTTATCACAGGTACAGTTAAGTGCGGCACTGCAGGCGGGCTCTATCAGTGCAGGACTAGCATCGGAAACAAGAACCAATTTACCATTTATAACCACATATATTCCACCTCCTCTAAGACACTCTACTCACCTCTGCTTATCCGCCGCCTTATAGCCAGCAAAATCATTCATGCTGCAGCCAATGAACATCAGTATAATCATCCCTGCGGAGTATACCAGTGCCGTGAAGGCTATCCAGGCGGCCACACCCTTGGCCGTCGGCTTACGCTTCAATATGAATAAACCCGAAATGACTATGCCAATACCCATGACCAGAATGCCACAGAAGGCGGCTATCAAATTGGCATCGTAGGTGGCCAAACGGAATTGAGTCTCCAGATATTTGGGCAGGAACGTATAGAGACCGGCTATGGGCAGCAGATGAAACACACAGGAGGCCGTACGAAACATGAGTATATCATTGCTCAGCTGGCGGCGCACAGTTTTGGGAAAGTCTGGAAAGCATAACAAAAAAGTAATATGAATATATTATATATCTTTGCTTTGGATCAGTAGATCTTTGTAAAAAGTAAACAGATTATAGTTATTGGGCATACACACTATGGAACATATAGTCTTTCATTTGTACTTCTAGTCTTTGGGATCTTCCTACGAAAGAATATCATATGATGGCAATATTGGAAACCAGTGCTAAGATCGATATCATCTTCTGCTTTTCATATATTTTCCAAATATGTGTCTATGTGGGAGATGGCCGCGGCTCATGTGGTATGACGACCAGGGATTGATGATATTGCCTTGGCTGTCTCCTATATATTTGAGTCTTACACTACGTTCAGTCTATAAGTTTAACTTTATTGCATAATGAGTTATGGCGCGTCGTTCGCGTGGTAGGTACAGCTTCACTCTATATGTCTTAGTGTTACCGTTCTTGAGTAAGCTGGAAAGGTCACAGAAAATGTGTAGGCCACTTTAGCGCTGCCAGAAGCTTGTAGCAAGGTTGCCACATGTCTATATAAACTGTTCAACTCAAATCACAGCTGATAAGTTTGATATTCGGTGGTATTATGCTGTATATATATATATAATTTTGCCCAGAAGTTTGCAACGCATAGAAATATTCATTTCCGACCCCATTGTCCGTCCGTCTGTATGTCTGTTTCTACGCGAACTAGTCTCTCAGTTTTGAAGCTATCGAGCTGAAATTTTGCACAGAGTCTTCTTTTTGTTGCACGCTACTAATATGTCGGAATCGACCGGTTTGGATGACTATATCTCATAGCTCCCATAGGAACAATCGGTCGGAAAACTAGTTTTAGTATGAAAAACTTTTTTCTTTTCAATGGAAACGTCTTCAAACTTTGTAGTCATAAGTTTTCTATGTTTATACTCTGTACCGAAGGTACATAGAGTATTATAAGTTTGTGCAAAAGTATGTAACAGGCAGAAGGAAGCATCTCCGACCCCATAAAGTATATATATTCTTGATCAGCATCAACAGCCAAGTCGATATAGCCATGTCCGTCTGTCCGTCCGTCCGTCTGTCCGTCTGTCTGTCTGTCTGTCCGTATGAACGCACAGATCTCAGAGATGGTAAGAGATAGAGGTTTGACATGTATGGGACATATGCTTCTTATGTCTGCAGGCAGATCAAGTTTATTTTCAATTTTGGCCACGCCCCCTCCCGCCCCCGCAATTCAGAAAAAACGTCATATCTCCCACAGTTTCACAGATAGATGGTTTGTTTCTTCTGGACATATTTAGTAATTAAGATAACTTATCGATCCGCCAAAGGAATGAAGAAGATCGGATGAACGGTTTTCGAGTTATGATCAAAAGACAAATTTTCTTGGTACAGAGTATGTTATAGTCGGGCTTGACCGACTTTCTTTCTTGTTTCAGAAAGTCTTTGTCTTATTTTTAGAAATAATGTTTCTAAGATATATGGCGAATCGCCTTTGATTCCTTTTTTAAGGCGAATTTCTAAATTTTAGGGCGATTTTGAGTGTAACTTGATCAAATCCGGCTCGAAGGACCAGGCGGTTGTGGTGCGCTTAAAAGACTTTCCCTTAAACATCTGACCATATGTACCCAGTATTCACTTGATTACTACTCTTGATTGATTCTACTTGATTCTACTCACCCTTCAGCTTGGGCTTCTCCTCCAGCTCGGGGGCGTTTGCCTGTGTGGGTTGACTTGGTGTTGGCTTCTTGCCGCGCAGCTGCTTGGGAAACGAAAACATGGCTATGGAGGCCATTAGCATAAGTGAACCAATGGCCACCGGACCCAGCCACCAGGCACCAATCCAGCGCGGATCGCTGGCATCAAAGCCAGGATTTGTGAAATTGACATACCAACGTGTACAGAAGCTGCCGAAAATGAAACCCGAGGCGGGTCCCAGTATCCGCATGCCAATGGTCACCGCCATATACATGGGCGACTGTTTGCTGCCCACATTGTCATCAATGTAGGGAATACCCAGCGTGGCCACCGCCGTCTGGCCAATGCCCGAGCTCAGCAGACTGCCAAAGAAAATGCACAAAACGATCACCGTGATCTTGGAATGCGAGGCCTGTTCCAGCTGGCGCTCCTCATTGCACTCACTGCCCGCCAGGGTGCCATTGCCGCCCAAATGGCAGAGATTCGGATTCAGTTGGGTGGCATTGTGCCACATGCCCAGCTCTAGGTGCGGCTGTGCGGGTTGCTGCAGGATGACGGTCGAGTGCATCAGCTGCTCGCCAAAGATGAAGTGCGGCAGGGCGCAGGCAAATGCCGCTATCGAAAACAAAACCATGCCACAGGCTATCCAACGTGGTCGATGGCCACGTCCCGCAAAGTAGGTCAACAGCATGGCCGTACAGATTTGGCCCATCTCGCTGGCGCTCAGCAGGAACCCCGTGGTCTTCGACTTGATCTGGAACAGTTTCTCAATGGTGGTGATGACGGACACAAAGTAGGTCATGTACATGCCCTGCAGTATGTAGGCCAGCAGGAAGACCACCATGAACACATGCGTGGAGGCAAATCTTCGCGCCCAACGGGGACGACAACCAAAGAGGCCACAATTGAAGCCACTGTCACCATTTAAGTCCGAATCAAAATCCGATTCCTCGGATTCACTGGAACGTGCGGGCAACTTATAGCCACCCGTCAATGGCGCCTGCTCGTGGGCATATTTCTCCCTCAGATTGTGTCCATTCCCATTGTTATTGCTGCTCAGCAGATTGCCCAGGGGATTGTTCTTTAGGTTATTAATATCCTCGGAGGCCTTCCATTCGTTGTTATTGCTGGGCGTACTCTCGTACAGCACTGTGTTGGAGGTGGGCGTGGCATCGCCATTTGTCAGCAGTGGAGTAAATGCCTGAGTGGAGTCCCTGCGTCCAGAGCCATTCTGATGATAGCCAATGGCATTGCCATTGGTATTACCATGTCCATTGCTCTGTTTGGCACCCACATTGGCCACATGACCGGCTGCTCCCGGTGCGGGCGCCTCTATATCACCGTTGGTTTTCATCCTCAGAGCTCTCCTGCTTTTTGTACCAGAAATCTCCAAAAAGGGTGAGTATGTTCAGCTTGGTTTGAGGGTTCTTTGTAAAAGGGTCCTTTTTGAGGTTCGTCTTTTGTTTTTTTTTTTTATTTTTTTAGGTCGTTTGGGAAACTTTTTGTTCCATTTTTTCCACAAAGTTGGGACTACATTTGGTAGGCCTTGGCGTTGGTGGTAAATCTTGTGTGTTTGTTGTTGTTTGATTTGTGGTTAATTGGCCAAGCAACGAGGTAGTTTGGTTGCACTTCCAGTCAGTAAGATGCTTCGGTTGCAATATGGCAGTGTTGTCTGCAAAAAAAAAGGGAAGAAACGGAGAGGAGACTTGGCTCAGTAAGTAGATTCGATGTAAGTCAGTACAAACAAGGGGAAGGCTTCTTTAAATGGAAGCAGAGAAGTCAAGAATATATAGAATATATAGACCATTCCTTAAAATGTTGGAATCAGTTGAAACACAATCACCTAAAACTATTCGAACTTTACCAAAAGCTTAGTTAAGCGACAGGCCAGGTTGAGATATGCAGTAAGGCAGCAGCAGGCGAGCCATCGATGTCAGCAGTTTGCACGAAGTCTTTTACTACAAATACGCTGCACATTTGTTGGAACCGGCCGGCTGGGATAACTATAGCATATAGCTGACATAGGAACAATGGTTCGAAAAACTAAATTTAGTGAGAAAAACTTAACTATTTTGAATAGAAATGCCTTCAAACTTTGTATTTCTTAGTTTGCTAAGCTTTCCCATAATTTAACTAAGCTTGGTCCATATCGGCCAGCTATATAGTTTAGCTGTCATACAAAAGTAGAATCTGAAAAGTAGTCTTAATAAGAAAAGCTTTTTTGTTTTCAATGGAAACGCCGCCTTAATACATATGTATTTCTTAGTTTGTTATGCTTTTCCATAATACCACAAAGTTTGGTCGATATCGGACATCTATAAAGTATAGCTCCCAAAGAAAAGTATGGTACAAAAAGTGGTCTTAGTGAGAAAATCTTTTTTGTTTTCAATCGAAATGTTCTTAAAATTGTCGATTATTTATTTGTTATGCTTTCACACAATTCTATAAAAGTTTTGTCAAAATCGGCTAACTATACGTACGAATAAGCTGTCGAAAAAGAAGTTCTATTGAGAAAAACTTTTTTGTTTTCAATGGAATCGACTCCAAATCTCTCGTTTGATCGATTGTTAGGCTTTTTCATTATACTACTAAGCTTGGTCGAAATCGGACATCTATATAGCAAAGCTCCCATGGAAATATAAGGTCCGAAAAGTAGTCTTAGTTGTAAAAACGTGCTAAATATCGAAATTACATTTCCTCTATTTATTTTTAAAGAAGTGTAGACTATTATAAACGGTTCGGATATCAAGAAATGTGCCAAATTATTAACTAAGTTTTGATTACTTTAAGGATTGATTAATCTTGTTATATTTTTGAATGATTATAAAGTTAAACAAGAAAGAAAGTCGGTCAAGCCCGACTATAACATACTCTGTACCAAGAAAATTTGTCTTTTGATCATAACTCGAAAACCGTTCATCCGATCTTCTTCATTCCTTTGGCGGATCGATAAGTTATCCTAATAACTAAATATGTGCAGAAGAAACAAGCCATCTGTCTTCAAAACTGTGGGAGATATGACGTTTTTTCTAAATTGCGGGGGCGGGAGGGGGCGTGGCCAAAATTGAAAATAAACTTGATCTGCCTGCAGACATAAGAAGCATTTGTCCCATACATGTCAAACCTCTATCTCTTACCATCTCTGAGATCTGTGCAGTCATACGGACAGACAGACGGACGGACGGACGGACATGGCTATATCGACTCGGCTGTTGATGCTGATCAAGAATATATATACTTTATGGGGTCGGAGATGCTTCCCTCTGGATGTTACATACTTTTGCACAAACTTATAATACTCTATGTACCTACGGTACAGAGTATAAAAAGATCGAGCTTTATAATAAGTTTTGATTACACAAGGCCACAAAATTCGAATATTAAAAGCTTGATGAATATTCAAGATGTCTTTCGTCAGCTGAAGACGAATCTGTTTTGCAGAAATGGTACATCACTTCCAGAAATTTAAGAATTTTTAGCTTTAAGTTTCTTAAAATATCTATTTTTGTACAGTTTATATTGGAAACCTTTACTATTGTAACAACTCTCTGTGTTATTATCACAAGATATTACTTATTTGCTTTAAAAAAAAACTATCATAAACCTTCTTAAGATTCGATTAGAGGGAATTTTTTCAATTGTTTTGGATCGCTTTGATATTATAGTTAAATACTATTTCTTAGCTTAAAAATTAACTATTCCAAATATTTATGCGATTTTTTTCTAAGCTAATTGGGTTGACCGTTTTAATTAATGCATTAACATTCGAACATTTTGTTTATTAAATAAAGTTGCAAAAACTAAAGCAGAACATAAAAAGATATGCACAAATTTTAATTAATAAAGGTAGAACCAGTTTGTGGACGTTAGCACATTAAAATCAACTTGTAATAAATCCTAAAGTTCATTACAAATTAATGTAATTATACAGTTTATTTTATAAATATACATGAAAATGCCATGCAAGTAATTGACACACTTAATGCCTGACTATATGTTCGTTTGTTATATAACAAGTACATGCATAATTATTTCTATACTATATATGACCGAACTCACTTTTTGGTAACTCTAATCAAAAATTTCTTTTTAAAAGCTTCAGGCACAAAAACCACAAACTACTCGAACGAAATGACAGCACAGACTGCAAAAAACGCAGCACAAAAACCGTAAAGCAACAAAAAAACAACAATAACAATTAAAAGTATATAGGAGTACGAAGCAGAATCTGAAGCGAAAGGCGGCTTATCAGTTGTCATACTCATTTATATGTACTATATATGCACTGGGAACTGGGAGCACGGAGCAGAGGTATTAAAACGCAGCCTACCAAATCAAATGAATGTGAGAATATAAGTGTATATAAAGTAAATATTGCACAGCACGCATAAAACACAAAAAAACAAAAAAAAATAGATTAATTATAAAAAATAAAGAAAATCAACTGAACAAAATGATTTAAATGACACCGGGTGTCTTAAAATGTAAGTAGTGACCCCAACAAAATAACAAAATGAGCAGATCAAAGCTCTTCAAACATATCTGAGAAAATATCTGTCGAAGAATGTAATATGCGGTACTAGGTTTGACATGTCCGCGAACTGTGTGATTGTGAGATTGGCTGTACTTTGTATCAGCCCTGGTTTAGTGGGACTCTAGGTGTATGAACTGGAGTCGTGTGTGGCTCCGTATGCATTGCTAGTGTTGGAAAAGGAACGAACGGTCTAATGACAGTTGACGTGTGGACAGACGTTCTCTTTGGTTACCGAACAGGAAGCTAGCAACACGGCTGCGGAGACTCGCTGCGCTAATCCAGGAATAATAAAAACATCAAGCCAAATTTATACAAAACGATGGCTGATAACATGCAAGATGATGTCGTCCTGACTGGGGAAGATAATATTTCCCCGACATATCTTTGAATTTGAGAGCTAGGGCTTATTCAAAACTTTGATCAGATCACTTTAAATAGTGACCAAAAGTTTATTTTAATAAAGCTTAGTAATTTTTGTGTACATCTTCCTAGATTGGGTTTCTAAGTTTGTCGTGTGTTGGATATATTTTATTAGCATAACTTTACCTATCAGTAACTCTATCCAGTACAGTGACACCTGGATTTTAGGACGAGTATCCCTTCACCTTATCAATAACAAGAGTATTATAGTCTACAAATGTAATAAAAATGTTAGTCCAACTTCTTATAATATATCCCTTCATCTTATCATTAACAAGAGTATTGTAGTCTACAAATGTTATGAAAATGTTAGTCCAACCAGATATAATATACAGGGTGCGCCATCTAAAGTGTCGGTATGGCAACACTGAATAAATATAAAAACAAACAACCGATTGCTATATGTTGATCTAGTTCCTTTAATTTGGTCCTGTACAATTTATTTCGACTACTTTTTGAACACAACATCAATCAAGGGGCCGCAACAAAATGTGCCCTTTTTGCGGCATTTTCCATCACTTTTTCGAGCGTCTCAGTCGATAAAGTGGCGATTTCGGCACGAATGTTGGCCTTAAGCTCTTCAATGGTCTGTGGATTGCTGGCGTAAACCTTGCTTTTTAAATAGCCCCACAAAAAGAAGTCCGGGGCGGTCAAATCTGGAGATCTGGGTGGCCAGTCAATATCGCCTCTTTTTGATACCGGCCCAAACAGTCACTTTTTGGTCGTGTAAAGGTATTTCATGGATGCGGTGTGGATTTTCCGTGCCCCATATGCGACAATTTTGCTTATTAACACCACCAGAAAGCGTGAAATGGGCCTCATCGGTCATCAAAATTTGTTAGCACAATTGAACGATTATTTTCGATGAACAGCGTCACTATTTCGGCACGTTGTTTTGGTGTGAAGCGTTCCATGGTAAAAATTGTACTAGATTGATGTTTCCAAAAGATGTCTAACAAAAGCAATCGGTTGGTAAATGTCAAAGTTATTCAGTGTTGCCATACCGACACTTTATATGGCGCACCCTGTACATTTCGTCACAGTGTTTCATTAAGTAGAATCACTTGAGCTTTGCTTTGATGCTCATGAGCGATGCGAAAGTGTTTCTAATTAAGTGAAGCATGATGACATGGGTAATTTTTTGACGTTTTGATTACTTTGCTATACGTTTAATAATAATGTTTCAAATTTTCATAATGATAACTTCATTTGATAACTTGGAAAAAGAAACATTCCTCGGTATTCTAGAATAAGAGAAATCTGGTAAAGAAATGACAATTCGGTAGTTGATTTTCAAAATTACAAGGCGATTTTCGTAAAACTCTAGAATTTTTCGAAGTGCTCGATTAAATTAAGCTCGTCTTAGCCCCTGGTTTGTTATTTCCACTTTCACAGAAATGTGGCGTTTTTAAATCGACGGGTTTCTAAGTCTCCATACTTTACTTTACACTTTAATTGCCTCCAAATTTTGTTTTCTTTAAAATTAGTTCTTGTTTAAGGCTTTTTTTAAGTTAATTCTGTCTTGGGGTTTTTTTCTTTCAAATTGATTTTTACTGTAAAAACTGCACATAAGTGCTTTTTGTTTGTATATATACACAATATATGTGGTGGTCGTATATGGAGAGCAAATATTAAAACAGTTTGTCAAAATCCCACCCATACCTACTCGTATCTCGTTTTATTTTGGAAAAAAAAAAAAAATTTCAATGTCAACCTAAATATAAGCGATTTTTTTCTGCTTTTTTTTTGGGTATGAAGTCTAAATTTTTTTTTTTGATTGCTCCCCACCACTTAGACTTATGTATACGTATAAAAAGCTATGACACAATATATAATTTCGCTTTTCATAGTGTGGTCCGCTCACTCTCTTTTTCATTCAAACCAATTGCAATCGCAGCGCCTGCAGTCGGAAATCTTATCAAAGCTCAAAGTAAGGGGCGACCTCGCTGATAAAGAAAGTGAAATTGTTTAGATACTGCGTCAAAGAAGGGGAATGGTACACACAAATGCAATTAAAACAGGGTAGGAATGGTGGGGAAAGCTTCTATGTTCTTGGCCTGGTCCCAGGCGTCATAAACTTTGGCCTTGAAATTGTTGTGGCTTTTTGTTGATTTTTCTGCTTGAAGGTTTATTTATTGCGCATTTTGTGCCAATTGATTTGGAAATGGAAATTTCAATATTGTTTTCTTTTGAATATTTATTAATGCATAATCGGGAAAAGCGAAGCGTGTTTAATTAATTATTTCAGGGAAATTCTATAAGTAGAAATAAGAGGCTCGATTTGGGCATTTAAAATGAACTGTTAATAAATTCATACTACATTCTAGTAAAAGCGGCCAAAAAAAGCTAGACAATAAATAACTCTAAAAAAATTATTTTAAAAAACCTACCAAATCCAACTGGAGGTTCTACTGAGTGAAAAAATAATAAAAATAAAATCAGAAAGAGCTAAAAGTAACCGAATAATTAACCGTTTCGAATGTCAACGGCTTTCAAAGTAAATTTCTTTTCACATTTTTCAACACTGCCGCCAAAGTAGCAAAATGAACGGTTTGATCGGCTCTCCGTTTTAGCAGCGCCATCCCAGCGCCAGTCAAACGCCATTTTGCCCACAGCTGAGACCGTCGCGAGTGAATTGCAATGAAAGGAGCCTAACTAGTTGTTTTATATTATTGTTTAATGTGTATTAAGTGATTTGGAGCTTGGTTGTTATTGTTGTATATCTGTCCTGGGTCAATTGTTACATAATCGTTGCATCTGCTCTCCCAATGTCATTGTTCTATAAGCTGAGGGCTACGTGCTTGAGTTAAGCAGCAAGAGAGAGAGAGAGAAAAGAATGAAAAATATGTTTTTTTCATGTGAAATGCTTGTTTTTTGTTGTTTTTTTAATTGTGCAATGTTTTTTTGAGTGATCTTGTGATTTGTCTAAGTGTTTTGGTTACCCTGGACACTTTGTAGAAGCCGCGCTGGTAAGTTGCTTCCACCTACACACACACACACATACATATTTGTTGTTTTAATTGCAGGAGCCCCGCCAAAAAGTAAGGCTCCGCTGGACCAAACTGCTTTACCAGGTCAGTGAGGCCATATGTTGAGATCGATTGAATATGCTTATGTTCCTTTTCATGGAGAGGCACAACCTCTGATCTGCTACAGTTGATTACATAAGAAATTGACTTGATTGCAGTCGAAAGGTCAGCTAGAAAATGGCTAGGACTGCCAATCGTCTCCCACTGAGACGCTATACAGATGCTACATTCTGAATTGCAGTTTCTACAAACATTCTTTGTGGTTACCTTGAGCTGTCATTCAGTTGGGAAATCAGCGAGGGGTGCCAAGACAACAGTCAAGCGTAGTTAATGAGGCGGCCCGGGAGATGCCTTCCATGGAATCGAGGGACGGTGGGATGCTTGTCGCCAGATCAGAGGCAAATCGCGGCTCACATAGAAGGTAGCAACAGTGATGCGCTGAAAGACTGAGCTTTTAGAAGACTCCAACTTTTTAAGAGTTGTTAGTGGGTCCCAGGAACAGGAAGGCATAATGTTAGCTTTTTTAACAAGGAATCGGTACGTGGCTTGAGTAGCCAGTCAAGTTCCTTCCCCTTGGCTAAGACTGTAGCTGTGGGCCGGGTTACATGGGCCTTTCATGCGGCTGGAGCAACTTTCCTGGTTCTTTTATGAACTCCTAACAACAGCTGGACCTTAGCAGCTATTGCTGAAAGCAAGTATGAGCAACTGAATATGGCAGATCTTCACAGAGTACCGCTCCTACAGCACTACCCTGTGGTATCCCCCACAAACATTAAGCGGCGAACTAGCAGTAAGGACTGAAGTAGTTGATATTGATGGACTTGAGGAGAATGGATGGATAGTTTTGAACTTAAAATGCAGGCCATCATACCAAATGCAAACGAGCGTCTGTCAAATATCGGAAAAAACGGCAGAGCTGTATAGGCGGCTCTTAGAAGCTTTCAAAATGTGACTGGAAACCAAACTGTTGGTCTGGAACTATTCCATCTATTTGTCCACAAGTTCCTTTATGAGGTTAAAAGCCTCCTGTATAACTACTACCTCTGTATAATAGACACTTCAATATTTGGAAAGACGAAAGGACAAGGCTATACAAAGGCCTGATCTATAAAGTATGTAATCTAGTTGACTTTTCAGCTTTAGGCCAACTGTAGAAGTATATTTGGCCCTGGAGTAGTTCACCAGGCGCCGCTTAATCACAAGTCAACTAATTTTTGATTAATTAATTTGGGAAGAACCCTTACTTGAATAACTTAAAGACTTTAAAGACTTTTCAGAACAGGGTCGATGTGTCTAAGGAAAGTGGGCTAGGTGCGAACCCTGACCCTGATTTATCTAATATTAATTAGGAAAAAGCAATTAGTTTTATAAAGGCAAATCAAGTTAAACGGCGGGAAAAGCGTGTTTACCTGACCCTTCAGTGAATCTTTTGTGAATCCTGCAATAAGATTTGGAATTTCAAAGTGTATTTGCATTTTGTCCTTACAGATAACCTTTTAATATCAATTTGACTTAATTTGTGATAAAAATTGTCTGCAACTTTTCAGATTTTCACCCAAATACATTGTAGAAAAGATTGCTAATCAACCGTTTGGAACAATCTTTGTTCATCTAAACAGCAAACCTTAATTTGTGACTGCGATAAACTTTGGCAACAAAGCAAGTACTTTAGTGCCCCATTGGTTACTTATCTCAACACTTCTTGGCAACTTCTTATGGCCGAGCTGACTCCTTGGTCCAAAGAGTCAAATATGCAAAAGAGGCATTAGTTTGTTGTTTTTGTTTCCTTTTTCAAATGCACTTGGACCTGGTCCAGAGGCGACTGCTCAGTTACCAGTTTAGCCAGGCGGCAGCGTCAGCAGCAGCAGCATCTTTTGTATTTGAAGAACTTCTGGTGGTAAAGCACATTGAACCCGGCCTGGGAAAATGGCCAACCGACCGCCACCGACCGCCGCCGACCAACCTGGTGTCTATATGCAGTAGCTCTTGCTGTTTATATAAGTCATAGGCCATATATATTGGTTTTAATTTGTTGAATTGTTCAATTTGTTTGCTTACATAAAGCATTAAAAGTAGGCAGAGTGACAGTTAGATATGACCGATTTGTCAGTGTCAATCATAATAAATGCAATTAAAAGCGTTTACGAAACTATCGAGAAGATCGAGAGAGTGGCTGGAAGAGGTTTCCATTTCAATTGAGGCCCGCAGCAGCGGCATGGTAATAAATTCAGCCATGTGAGAAAATCAAGTCTTGTATTTACACTGGACAGCGAGGAAAAGAATTTGTCTTGCAGGAGAATGGTTTTTAGAACTTTTGTAGATGGAAGCAGCCCTCTTTAATTTGTAAACAATTTCAGAAATTAAGCATATTTTGTAGTCCAGTGCCTAGAATGGTGTTGCAGTTGAAGAGGCTTTACCTCCATGCGTGTGGTTTTTCCGGTTTTCATGCCAAGTAGTTTTTCTTGGTTGTTTTTCGCCAGTTGCACCATCTTCCGTCTTCCGTCTTGGACTTGCGGCTGTTGGCTGACTAAGTTATTACGCTATCTTGTTTAACCCATGAGCTGTGTCTGTGTGTGTGTGTGTGTGCATTTGAATTGCGCAAGCGCAACTATTGCAAATTGCATACCAAGCAGAGCTGTTGCTGCCGCTGACGCTGCTGCTGCTGCATGCCAACATGCAACAAACCAGACAGACACACAGGCAACAAAAGTGTTGACTAGACGCTGACAGGCCACAACAATTGCAACAAGTGCCAAAGAAAGCCACAAAGAGCCACAAAGCTTAGAAGTGGCATTGAAAGTAAATTGCAGACTAGTGCAAAAGATGCCAACAGAGATGATGGTGCCGCCGCTGCTGCTGCTGATGGCTAGATCTTGCGATACCCAGTCCAAGTCCAAGTTTAAGCCAACGGCTACCTAGCCCCAACTATGGCCCCTGGATGAGAGCTTGGAAAAAGTGGTTTGGTCACATTTCACTTTTAGCATAGAAATAATTTAGAACTTGTCTAGCTTTTGGTTTGTGGCTTTTTCGTTGTTGTTGTTGTTGTTGTTTTTCGTGTAGCTGGAATTGTTGTGGTTAGAAGAAAATTTATGGCACGTTGGTTTGTGCTAAGAATGAGTTGGTTGAAATGAGCTGGTGTATATTATATTAGATTTGGAGTTGGAAGTCTGCTAAACAAATGACAGACATATGCTGCGAATGTTTTGATTTCTATCAATTAATCGAGTACGTTCATCAGCCTGGAAAAGGTGGCACTAAGGCTTGATTCTATCGTTGGCAACATCTCATCAAAGGGGGACCTTAACATTAGACTTTGGTGTAATTGTTTACCATATGATTCCAGAAGTAAATGAATTTTCGCACACTTTACCCAAAAAAAGGCCAACTTTTTAACCAGAGAAGTTGGCAAAACATTTCTTAGGTTTTTTCGGGTACTGAGCTCAAATAAATTTTCTGTTTTGCCCCCGCCTGACAGGTTTATGAAAAATTTGCTTAAACCTGATTTGAACGAGGTTGGTTCACATTTCTAGGTCCTGCAGCCTGTATTAAACTGTTGATATTAGTTTCTAAGTAAACTTTGATGAACAACAATCACGAAAAACCATAATCAAAGTTTGGCTTTGATTCCTAATATACCATTATACTGATTTAAATATGAACAAGAAAGAAAGTCGGTCAAGCCCGACTATAACATACTCTGTACCAAGAAAATTTGTCTTTTGATCATAACTCGAAAACCGTTCATCCGATCTTCTTCATTCCTTTGGCGGATCGATAAGTTATCTTAATAACTAAATTTGTCCAGAAGGAACAAGCCATCTATCTAGAAAACTGTGGGAGATATGACGTTTTTTCTAAATTGCGGGGGCGGGAGAGGGCGTGGCCAAATTTGAAAATAAACTTGATCTGCCTGCAGACATAAGAAGCATATGTCCCATACACGTCAAACCTCTATCTCTTACCATCTCTGAGATCTGTGCAGTCATACGGACGGACAGACGGACATGGCTATATCGACTCGGCTGTTGATGCTGATCAAGAATATATATACTTTATGGGGTCGGAGATGCTTCCTTCTGGATGTTACATACTTTTGCACAAACTTATAATACTCTGTGTACCTACGGTACAGAGTATAAAAATGTTAATTTTTCTGAGAACTATAACTTTTTACAAAATAGTTCTTAAAATTTATCCTCCGATGGAATTCACAAAATTAACTTCTTAATAGAACATTGTGCATCTAATTTTAATAGATATATATTTTAATACCCTTGCAAAGGGTTTTATAATTTTGCCCAGAAGTTTGTAACGTATAGAAATATTCATTTCCGACCCCATAAACAATATATATTCTTGATTAGGGTGATGAGCTGAGTCGATTGAGCTTTGTCCGTCCGTCTGTCTGTCTGTCTGTTTCTACGCGAACTAGTCTCTCAGTTTTAAAGCTATCGAGCTGAAATTTTGCACAGAGTCTTCTTTTTGCTGCACACTACTAATAGTATGTCGGAACCGACCGGATCGGATGACTATATCTCATAGCTCCCATTGGAACAATCGGTCGGAAAACTAGTTTTAGTGAGAAAATTTTTTTTTTTTCAATGGAAACGTCTCCAAACTTTGTAATCGTAGGTTATCTATGTTTTTTTATAATTCTGCAAAGTTTTTTTTTTTAAATCGGATAACTATATGGTATAGCTGCCATACAAAAGATAGGTCTGAAAAACAGTCTTAGTTAGAAACACTATTTTGTTTTTAATGGTAGCATCTTGCAATTTTACATTTGTTTGTTTCACTTGCTTTCACATAAAACATAATTTTTCAAATTTTTGGCCAAATCGGATGACTATATCATATACATAGCTCTTATACGAACGATCGGCCGGAAAATGGGAAAAAGAGTATTTTTTTAAAATATTTAAGCGAGCACTTGCAAGGGTATAAAAACTTCGGCGCAGACGAAGTTAGCTTAGCTTTCTCGGTATTATATCATCGAGCTTGTAGAAGTTATGGATTAAAAACCAATCGAATTGTCGACTTATTTTTACTTATTTTTTTGAAAACTTGTGTTATTATTCTAGCTGTATTATTTGAACCGAACCAAACCGTTTTGCTTTGTGGTTTTCGTGCGGTTCAGCAATTTTGAAAGGCCGCCGATTAGGTTTGCGGCTCAGTATATTAGCTGGAAGTGCCGCCCATCGCTGTTTTAGCAGTTGCTGCACAGCATAAGTGTTAGATTTCCCTACACCTCGACTATGGTTCATCCGAACTTCACCATACCTTTGGCAAATCAATAAATAATACTGATTACTAAATATGCCCTGAAGGTATGAATCTTTTATCTATAAAACGATGGAATCCAAGAGAGTAAGAGTAGTTCGACCTCTCACTTTGCATCGTGAAAGCCAAAGGGCTTATTACTTCTAAAGTAGAAAATCCCAACAGGCAGCATCCGCCCATTTAAATGTTTATAAAGCTTGACTCATTCATTTGCGGTACACAAACGTTGAGTGGTCCAATTAATTACCAATAGAATCAAATTCCTCAGTTGCTTTTGACCTTCACATTGGAAAACAAAATTTGATCAAAGCGTTTAAGAATAACCGAACGATATAGAACATGTGAAATATTTAAACTTAACTTAATTAAAGTGCTACAATATCCAAGCTAAGGGAACAAATTTAATGAATCATAACCAAGTTTTCTTCGTGTTGACTTATAAATCCTATTATGGCAAATCCAACTTAAGAAAAAAGAATAACAAAAGCGATAAAACATTGCGAGCGTGCCAAAAACAGAAATTGCGGATTATAAAAATTAAGTTCCAATATGTTTGTATGCATTGTATGTATGTATCTGCGTATGAATTTTTTTTGTATTTTAAGTGGAACACGCATGTAAATGGCGGGTATATGGTATTTACATATGTATACATGATTCATGGCCTGACAAAAGGTGTGGCCCCAAAAATGGTGAAACATGCAGCCAACCGCCAGGTTATTAAGTCGCCAATGTAATGCTCTTATAGGGGGGGTTAAGTAAGATTATGATGTCTTGCATTAATTGGCATCAAATTGTAGCCTGATTTGGATTCTGAAAGCTGAAAATCGGTAACTTTAAGAGTTGCCAAAAATTTGTTGAAAACAAAAATCGAAGCTTACAAATTCAAATTCTCAATTCAACACTTTAATAGCGAAAGTTGTAGAGAAAGATGTGTTGTTGGAATGCTGAAAACCCACAGATTGCTGTACCTTAAGACTTAGTTAGACAAACAGGACTGAAACAGAATGATCCAAGTATAGAGGTAGATGTGTTTTCTTATTAAATATCCATATTTAACTTTTTGACTTGACTTGGTGACATGAACCGAACCGAACCGGTATATTAAGCGGTTTATATGTTGGTTCTGCATTTTAAAACAGATGCTGGTTCGGTTTGGTCGAGCTTGAATAAGCGGGGTGCATCTTGAACCGGTTCATGCTCGAAACTCCGACTTTCATTTTTGTAAACCAAACCCTAAACCGAACCTCCTAAGGTATTAAAGTATTGATTGTGTCATTAAAAATCATTCATTCATATCGTTTTTTGTTCTGTTCTGTGTGGGAAAAAAACTGCAACTGAATCCTCTCACAGTCTTACTTTCTACAGCAGGTAAATAAATGACTTAAAATTCTTTCCTTAATTTTTGTTCAATTTCACAAAAAATTGTTGATTAAGTCAGATGGTCGGTTTAGCCAGGCTAAGAGTGGTTTTTCTCTTTGTTTTATATTTATTTTGTGCACAAAACTTCCTTTTTGACGGCGCTTGTTAAAAATGTCAAAAAAAGCCAACCCATCCAAAAACGAAACGAAACGAAAGGCACAAAAATTAACAAGCTCAAAATGGCAGCCGAGTGTGCATAAATTTTTTGAAATGTCCGCAACAGCCAAAAGCGAAAATAAAAAACAAAAAAAACCAACCTAATGAAATGCAATCAAAAAGGCATCTTTTTGGGCTGTTGTTGTTGATTTTGTTTTGTTTTTTAGTTGAAGAGGACTGCAGCCGGACCTGCTGGTGCTACCTGGTAACCACTGCAATCCCCAAAATATCTGGCGCGAAGATCAGAACATGGCGCTGACGTGCGCGAAGACAGAAAAAAAGAGATGTTCAAACTTAATTTTTTGTTTCTTGCACAGAAATACAAAATAAATGCGAGCGATTGTTTTTTTCTTTCATTTTTACATTTGTCATTTTTGGCCGTTGAGAAGCTTCTGCAACGCCTTAAAAAGAAAGTTTCATACGGCCGAAAAATATTCTTAATTTAAGCTGAATTTTTCGCATTCTGATTGATTGAGCCGCTGATTTAAGCTGCTTTTGGCTGCGGTCCCGGTCCCTGAGGTGTTAACCTGGTACCGTTAGCAGACTAATTGAAGTTTTATAAATGGTTTGGCGGGTTGGTTTGTAATCATTGTGAATAATGGCGCATTGATTTTTCTAATTAACGCCTAATTATACGCCCGGTAACCTTAGTCATGCGCAAAAAAGTTTTGCCCATTTGCATAAAATCGTATGTGAAGTGCCCAAAGAACTTCGCTTTTCGCTCAGTTCATTCACTTAAAGTGTCAAGTGGTTGCATAGACACTACCTGGAGAATAGACAGACGGATAGACCTGGCCGGGTTCTCATTACTCATGATTATTTGTTTATGAATGTACTTAGCGTTTTTGGCGTAGCACTTTTTTCGTTCAATTGTTTTGTTATTGTTTTGTGCCTAAATTTCGGGTACTTTTGTGTGTGATTGTTAATATCCAATGTTTATTTAGGGAGAAGGGTTTGAACTTGACTAGAATTGTGGTTGGTATGTATGTATGTACTTACTTATTGTTGATTTGAATTGCCTTTAGGCCAGTTTATGAGTTGGTAACTGTAAGCGGAAAAAGAGGGG
Source organism: Lordiphosa fenestrarum (assembly GCA_035044985.1). NCBI lineage: Eukaryota > Metazoa > Arthropoda > Insecta > Diptera > Drosophilidae > Lordiphosa > Lordiphosa fenestrarum. Next base: position 58,617 of record JAWNNO010002549.1, on the reverse strand, counting down.
AAGTTGTTTAGTTAAGGGTTTAAGGACTAGAGAGAAAATCTTAATAATTTAGTAAACCTAATGAAGTTCATTCGATGAGAATTACTTAAACAATTTAAAACAAGAAAGAAAGTCGGTCAAGCCCGACTATAACATACTCTGTACCAAGAAATTTTGTCTTTTGATCATAACTCGAAAACCGTTCATCCGATCTTCTTCATTCCTTTGGCGGATCGATAAGTTATTCTAATAACTAAATATGTCCAGAAGGAACAAGCCATCTATCTTCAAAACTTTGGGAGATATGACGTTTTTTCCAAATTGCGGGGGCGGGAGGGGGCGTGGCCAAAATTGAAAATAAACTTGATCTGCCTGCAGACATAAGAAGCATATGTCCCATACACGTCAAACCTCTATCTCTTACCATCTCTGAGATCTGTGCGTTCATACGGACAGACAGACAGACGGACAGACGGACATGGCTATATCGACTCGGCTGTTGATGCTGATCAAGAATATATATACTTTATGGGGTCGGAGATGCTTCCTTCTGGATGTTACATACTTTTGCACAAACTTATAATACTCTATGTACCTACGGTACAGAGTATAATTATTTATTGCTTTCAGACCATGGCAAGGTGTGCTGATGAAGATCCTTACAATAACTAGAAAACTGTGATTGGACTAGAAACCAATTCATTAAATATGATTTCTCTCTGAAATGGAATTAATTGCACGGAATCAAGCTCCAAACTGGTTCTAAACCGAGCGAAACGAAACCGAATCGAAATGCAAGTTATTGCTTAGATTCGGTTCGTTCGCTTCTCCATTTTTTGTCGTTGGGAACCATCCGTTCTCTCTCTTTTTCTTTCTCTTTCTGTTTGATAGATTTTGTTGGTGGTTTTCGTAGTTTTCGAGAAAAAAAAAACACAAAAAACTTATTTTTACTCAGGTTTTAACCCGGATTAAGGGTTTTTCTGTAACGTAAGATTACATTTGACATGTATAATTTTATCCTATTTCTTTTAAACATATATTGGTCGGTTTTAAGCCCCTCCCTCGATTTTCTTTCACTGAACTAAACCAGTCCTAGTTCTCTAGAAGCTTGCATCCCTGAGGTTATGTAAGGATTTCCTCAAACTTTCAAAAAAAGCGGGTCTATGTTGGCAACCCATGGCGGACGTTTCTCTTTCATTCATTCGAAGTACAATTTTTCTTAAGGGGGGGAAACCAGTTAAGATGGCCGAAATTCGAGTGTTTTTTGTGATTTTTTTTAACTGAGAAAGAACAATTAGAATTCGTTTAAACTTGGAGGGTAGTTTATTCCTATTTTGAACTACACTTCTAAATTTTTGGATGCCATTTCCGCCGGAAGTGGTGGAGTTAGAGGCTGGTGTTCATTGACGATCGCCATCAGAGTTGACTGCTTGCGGGACACCTGGAGGTCACAGTTTTGATCTGAATTCATTAATTTTGTTTTTCTTTCGTTAGTAACATATTTTCTAAGAATATGAACCAAACTCTGTCCAAAAGAGTTGAAAATTGAATGTTTTGGAGGTGTTTGAACAAAATGTCATGTTTTTATATCATTCTTTTCACCTTTCTTACATAAAAAAGTATATTTTACTTAAAAATATCACTCCAGAGTTTGGTTCATATTGTTCGGACTTGAATAAAGAATATTCACACAAATTTTCAGATCGATTCGTCAATAACTTTTCGAGCTAGGATTCCCGCAAGTTGAAAAAAAGTCGTTTCGAGAAAAACGCATTTGAAAAGACCGCGCGCTTCGGCACTGAATCGACCGGTGTTTACCATAGTGCTCATATCATCGGAACTAATTGGAATTTCGTTTTGAAACTTAAGCAACATATTCTTGAATAATTGTACTAACAATTTATGCAATAAAAAAAAAATCGATTTTTTGAATCATCTAAACTGGTTTCCCCCCTTAAAGCCAAGTGAAATACTCATCAGCAGCCATTGAAATGGATTACACTAGGCTTCACGGCATTCTACATAATTTTTTTTTGCTGAACACGAATTTGCTTTCAGAAATGCTTCATCACCTCTAGTAATAGGTAATTTGGGCTTAAAGTGACTTTTAATGCCTATTTTGACAATTTTTAGAAACGATTTGTGGGAAAAATATAAATTTCTTTGGACACTTTTTCGAATTATTGTAAAATTGCATTTCTTAACTTCAAAATAATCTGTGCCAAACAGTTTTGCGATTTTTTAAAGCAAACATATACCATTTCTACTGCTCAAAGGTAATGTAAAACAAGATAGAGAGTGGGTCAGTAGCTACAAAACTGTATGCTCTGTATTAAGTTTGAACAGAGTACAAAAAGAGAAATAGACTTCAGTTGTACAGAACTCCCATGCAAATTTTCAACAATATCCATTGCATACTTATGTGCGGTTAAAATTTTGTAGTTTCGAACGCATGTTCTAAATTGTTAACTGGTATCTTTCCTTAAATAAATCTTAGCATTGTTTGGGATAGTTTTTTTGCAAAGTTAAGGAGCAGTACTTTCGGATAATATCAAAATAAAACAATGAGTTTGCCACAATCACGCCTAAAAAGGACCAGTTTAGGCACTTTAAGGCCCGTTAAGCTCAAATTACTATAAATCTAAAAAGGGATGGACCATTTTCCCAAAACAGATTCATGTTCAGTTAACGTCTGGTAACAAAACCAATTTAGAAAATACTGAAAAAGTCGAATATTGCGGCCTTGTGTCATAAATGAGAACGAACCAGATTCAAAATTCGTTTTGGTATCAAATTCGGTGACATGACATAAAGCCCACGGACATAAAGCCCATAAGAAACATTTTGATCACTACTTTGAAATATAACTCAGAACTTTTCTGGGCCTTATGTCCGGACATAAAGCCCATGGGCGATAAGTCCGTATTTAGAATTGAATTTTTGACAACAAATACACCTGGTAGAGAATTTAAATAAGGGTGGGGCTTACATATAGTAGCCATACAGTGAAATAAAATCTTATGTAGAAAAAACATCGTGAAAACTCACCTCGGATAAATCTTCTTTGAACATATTCAACGGCTAATAAAAAATTTAATTGGACGACAATAGACGCCGGTTTCACGATAACATTTTGAGCGAATACCTTTCTGCCAGTACCTTAAGTAAAATTACTTATTTTAAACCAAAATATAGCAGGTAATATACCGCAGAAGAAAAGTTGTAAAATATTCGTATGGCGGTAGGGGCAACACTACCTAATAATTAAGTACAACTATGACCATTAGTATCCAAAAAACAGTTGGAAGTAAGCACATACTAGGTGTTTTCGAAGATTCTAGTTTTATTAAAAAGGTTGTTCATATAAAGAAATTGCCATTGCAAAAATTAAACTCCACTTTATCTTCCAAAATAAGATTCAGCGCGGTTAATATAGCACATCTTTTGAGGAGATCCAAAAGACGACGAAAACTTTCACTTCTATAAATTAATGGAAGAGCCGGAAGCCAGGTCATGTGCCATCGATCGAAACCATGGATATTATTAGTGCGCAATATCATCTGGAGAATATTAACGAAAATACGTGCCATTGCAGTGATTAAGATTGGTCTTGGACATCGAGTGGTTGGCCAGTGGTCGTTTTTGTTTGATGCCATGGCTCAATCGCATAGCTGGGCTGCAATGGTTTCGTTAAAGCCGATCCCACCAATTGCATTCTCTCGAAGATCCTGGTCTTCCTTGACACATCTATCAATAATCGACGTTCCACGTCTTCCAGAAATCACCATTTCTCATCTTTTAAGGTTTCAAATTGTAATTTTTTAGTATATTTAGGTATTATTATTACAATTTATAGCTGTGTTTTGACACTGAATTCAAATTTCCATATGGGCCTTTTGTCCGAAAAAATCTGGGCATTATGTCCGAGTTCTAGGCGGACTTATTGCCCATTCCAAATTTGAGTGATATTTCGTAGAACACTACGATTAATTTTGATATGGGCTTTATGTCCGTGGGCTTTATGTCATGTCACCATCAAATTCTCGTATTTGGAAAACATTACAATGGGATTCTGGCAATCTTTTTAAGCTGCAAACTGTTTGCTATTCTTTCACTATATTTCGATTACTCATTGGTAGACTACGTATTCATTGCAAAACATAATACACGTTTGCACTGCATGGCTCCTTACAACTATGGCCTATGAGTAACCAAATTAATTCGGAGTTAAGTTGTGTCAAAATATTCCATTTTCTTTAAGTTAATAGTGGTATGGTGACACATCATTTCTCGAATTGCAATTATTCTTGAAGTAAACTTCAAGCCATAAAATAATTACAATTAATAGCATTTAGTTGGTTCGTATAATATAAAACAATGACAACAACTACAGCAATTAAACGATTAACAGCAGAGAAAAACAAACAAGTTTGTTCGCTTGCCATGCGTGTGAAAAAATATTTATTTATAAATAAAAAAAAAAAACCTATTAAAAGGGGGCAAAGTGTACAATGAATGTAAAATGCAAATGTTGTCTACACAGAAATAGTGGCTGACGCCTCAGTCGGCAACAACAAATTGTATAAAAATAAAAGATAAATGAGCACAACTGACTCTGTGTGAGTGTGTGTGTGTGTGTCTGTGTAACAAAAGCAATGGCCAAGCAGAATTGCATTGAGATAGGTCAGTCACACACACGCACACAAATGCAACGAGTCGCAGAGCTTTAATAGTTGCGCAGCGCAGCTACAGCGACGCTCACGTTGAATTGCTCTAATTACTCTTACCTAGGGGTTGGATCTTCTGGTCCCCCCCCCCTCCCCATTTCCCTCCATTACCCCTAGCAGCTAAACAAGAATGCCATAAAGCTGTGCAGCATAAAACAAGTTTTTTTTTCTGTATTATTTATTTTTTCTTCCTTCATCTCAGTTTTGTTTGTGTGTTGTAAAAAAACTTACACAATCGCAGCGGTAGAGTTGGACTACCTCCCTCACTCTCTCGCTCTCTCATGCTGTGCTCAACGATTCACTTTTCTTTGTGCAATTTCAATAATTTTGCGTGCTCAGAGAACTGAACAGAAAAAAGCTCTTGCAACGTTGCAACTGCAAAATGCCACAGAGACGGTAACGTCAATAAGAGATAGAGACAGCGAGTGAGAGAGAGAGAATCGCCTTTAGTGGCTCTTTATTTACTTGCACTTTCTGCTGCACTTTGTATACAAAATAGTAGCAGATTTTTGGCAAAAATTCAGTTGAAAATAATTTTGTAATATTTTAAATGACCCATTTTTATAACTCTTTAAGGGGAAGGGAAACACGGTGGAGTAAACTTCATGAAGTTTTCAAAAACGTCAGGTTTGAACCAAAACCTTCAGTAAAAAACCTGGAAACTCAAATTTTTGAACATTAACCATAGGTAAATTCAGGTTCGAACCCATACACCGGAGCTCCGGATAAATTTTTGAGGTTTGAAGCTCTGAAACAAGTTAACTTATACTCTGTGGAAGCTGTAGATGGATTTCCCACATTTTGAACCCTGTTCTTATTATTCCAATATAGCTTATGATCTGAAAATCTCTAGGCCAATCAAACAAAACTTGCTCTAAGTGAACTCGTACCCTCTTTTTCCCAATTTTTGGAGGAGTGTTTGGGCAGACATTCATCACAGTAAATATATTATGAAATTTTTCGAGTCCTCGGTTTGATTTGTGATCTTATTTCGAGAGAAAATGGTATCTTAGCCGCGATTCTTCTTAAAGAGTAGTTGTGAACCAGCTCTTCTAATAAGTTTCGCCTCATTTTCGATTCATTTACGAGTCTTTTTCAAGTCGTTTTTGAATACATTACATTTCGAGCATTTTAAATACATCACAATTCGAGCATTTGCATGAGTAATTTTCGAGTCTAATTTTAAGCGCACCTGATATTAAACTCTATTTAATTATGAAAAGAAATCCAAAACGTCTCATCTAGGTAACTTTTGTTAAAATGATCAAATGTTGGGTGTACAAAGCATTAATTTTAAGTTCCATATTTTCCGTTATCAGTGAAAGATGGAACTTCCCAAGTACAATTCAATCCTTTACGTTTTACCTCTCACTGCTTAGGCTTTGCTTAGATTGCCCCTAAATCAGTCAAAAGAACGAAAAATACAAATTTTACCATTACCCTTCAGCTCTGATTGCATATTTATGAGAAAATTTATATCAATGTTAACAAATTTCGTCATATTGCAACTTTTGAATAAAAAAAACAGGGATGCTAAGCGGTTCCGAGCCGAACCGTAACCAAATTACCACTAATTCCGATGGTAAATCGAAATACATACCGAATTGGCTTCGTTTTGAAACTGCTGAACCGAACCAAAAACCACTAAACAAAACGGTTCGGTTCAGTGGAGTTGACTAACCGGGTTGTATAACGTAAAAGGCTTGCCTTCAGACAGACGCGCTTTAGACCCAATTGATTCTTAGCGATAACGATTATCTGCGATATTTAGCGATTGTAAGCACTTTTATAAGGATTTTAGAACTTTGATTTCTTTGAATTCAGTTTTGAATATGTGGGAAAAGTCAACGAAATACGTTAGAAATCATAATATTTGAAAACGGAAACGTGCTTTTGTAAAATATAGGAAATACTACGAGTGAACCACTGAACCGAACCGAAACCGCGGTTCAGTTGGCACCAAAAACCATGTAAAGTACCAAACCGGAGGTTTATAAAGCTGCTCGAACCACTGAACCGAACCTGTTCTCGATTCCGAGCGGGTTGCATCCCTATAAAATGCTGAAGAGTTTAATTCTAAGTACTTAAAATAAATATATATACACGATACTTACGCCCGTAGACATTTTACAGTTACATTTTCACTCACTCACTTGGCTCTCATCTAGCAGTTTGGTTATTCTTGCTCTTATTTCACACGAAAAGTTCACAGAAAGCTCTGTCAACTATACGTTTCAGGCTGCTCAAGTAAAATACAAAAGTCCTTTCAATTTCCACCCCTAATTTGCCAAAACATTGTCTGCTACCTCAGACCTACGACAACAAACTACATAATGTCTGTGAACAAAAAAGCTCAGCCACCCTTAAATACAAGGCAACCCTTAGTCTAAAGCTTTCTGGTTTAAGCATGTTAAAAAAAAGAGCAAATACCAGAGCCTTAGAATGCCAGACAACATACAAATTATTGCGCAAAACAAAAAAGTAACGTCTAGACAGGCCAAAAACAAGAAAACATAAAAACCTGAAAACAACATTTTTGCAATGCAATTGAATGGTGATCGGCGCTTTGGTTTTATTGTGACATAATTAGTGAAAGTGAAATTGATCGTCGTCTCTCACTCTGCCGACTTGTGTCTCTGTGTTTTCATAGACGTCAGGCAGCGCAGCGTGACGCGTTGACGTTGCGTTGCGTTGCAGCTTTTTCATTCAGAGAGTTTCAAATGAAAATGAAATTAAAATTTACAAATGAAAATGAAATTATTGCAAAATCTAAACACGCACACACATGTGCAAGTCTCTCTCTCTCTCTCTCTAAGTGCAATGACTTGTGGCTCACTACCTGAGTGTGTGTGTGTGTGTGTTTGTGTGTGGCATGCGGCCAACCCACATTGCAATGCCCAATTCCAATTAGTAATTTTCAAAGCGCTGTCGAATGCGGGGGGTATTGATGTGGTTGCTATTGTTGTTGTGATTTTTATTGTCTGTTTTTTTTTTATTGCAAAATGCAAATATCATGAAGTACAACATGTTGGATATTTAGCCACCTATTTGCAATGGTTGGCTTTTATATCTCTGTGTGGGCGTCTGTTTTATTTGTGGTTTACGATGGCGAATGTACTTGGGCTTTGATAATTGAAAAAGACAGGAAAAACAGTGGCTATAAATTTAAAATGTTATCCCAAAGAACTTTAAAGCTTTTTTGGTATTAAAAAAATGAGGTAGATTGGTTGGGTAAAATTTGAACCAACGCCCTTGGGTGGTTCATCTATCTCCTAATTGGAAAATTAATGCCAGAAATGAGATTGGAACACCCGAAAACCTGTAGAGTGAAACCGAATTTAATTTTTATTTCAGATTTTTAGCAGGGACCGAAATTGTTATCACTTAAAAAAACATAAATTCATAAATAATAATTATTTTTAATTTTTAAAGCAAAATATTTTGTAATTTTTTGGTTTTTTTTGTTCAAAAATTTTTTCATAAAAAATATTTTTTAATTAAAAATTATGAATAAAATTCATGAAAAATTCTTAAACTTGAATAACCATTTAACCAAACGCCCTTTAAGTAATATTTCTACATATATGTGATCTATGGGGTCTGTGTGCATGTAAACACACGCCCAGTCGGCCATGGAAGCATGCCTGAAGTACTTATTTCACGATTATTTTTCACACATGAGCATGAGAAAGCCTTAAGCAAATCTGAAGGCCGAAATCGTAGGGCCTGTTGAAGTTAATAACGATCGAACTCAGTACCCGCCATATAACATAGATGCTGATTTGATGGAACCGAACCTATTTAGAAATAATAGCTGAACCTCATCCTGTTCCGAACCTTAATTTTGGTTCTGTTTAGCACAAACCTGCTTGCATTCGTGATACTAAGATTTAAATTGTATCTTTTTGATTTAACCCTTTTTTCACATATTCAAGACAGTTAATAATTGGTTTCCTAAAAAATTGGAAAGACATACTTCTGCTACTATTCTTTTTTACCAAAGGTTTCATAAAATTCGCATAATTGTTTTAATGTTATTATTTTTAAATCTTGAATAACAAAACTATTCTATGGGAATCTTCAGATAAATTGCACCTTAAGGCACCTAAGGACTAATTTCAGTGCTGGCAATGAACTCTCCTACCTATATTTCCCAATAATCCATAATATTGGAGCCTATATTGATAGTCTCCTCCTCCCATGAATGGCTATACCACACAAGCACTTAAAAACATACTAACCCACAAGTAATTTGAGTAAAATTTGTTTTCTTTCTAACTTGATAATTATACCCTTGCAAAGGGTATTATAATTTTGACCAGAAGTTTGCAACGCATAGAAATATTCATTTCCGACCCCATAAACTATATATATTCTTGATCAGGGTGACGAGCTGAGTCGATTGAGCTTTGTCCGTCCGTCTGTCTGTCTGTTTCTATGCGAACTAGTCTCTCAGTTTTAAAGCTATCGAGCTGAAATTTTGCCCAGAGTCTTCTTTTTGCTGCACACTACTTATATGTCGTAACCGACCGGATCGGATGACTATATCTCATAGCTCCCATAGGAACAATCGGTCGGAAAACTAGTTTTAGTATGAAAAACTTTTTTCTTTTCAATGGAAACGTCTCCAAACTTGGTAATCGTAGTTTTTATATGTTTTTTTATAATCCCACCAATTTTTATTAAAATCGGACAACTATATGGTATAGCTGCCTTACAAAAGATAGGTCTGAAAAACAGTCTTAGTTAGAAAAACTTTTTTGTTTTTAATGGTAGCATCCTGCAATTTTGTATTTGTTTGTTTCACCTGCTTTCACATAATTTTACAAATTTTTGGCCAAATCGGATGACTATATCATATAGCTCCCATACGAATGATCGGTCGGAAAATGGGAAAAGAGTATTTTTTGAAAATATTTAAGCGAGCACTTGCAAGGGTATAAAAACTTCGGCACAGACGAAGTTAGCTTGGCTTTCTCGTTTTTATTATTATTTATATCTTAAAAAATTCAAAATAAACTTGTTTGCATAATTTTTATATATAAATTAAAAAATTATAAATAAAAAGTAATTTTTTTTGATAAAAATTGGAAACTTTTATTTTGAGAATATTTTCGTTGAGAATATTTTTTGTATTTTTCTTTTTACCATAATTGTTATTTTCGGTACCTAATTTAAAGTTTTTTCATTCTAACCCAGTTTAGAGTGGTTTGGTTCAGTGGCTCACAGAGTATTTGAGCCGTGAGTTCGTTTCATGATATGCTTTATCAATCTATGAGTGGTCCCAGTTGATTTTAAGTCGGTAGTCGAATAAATTTCTCTAAAAATAAGCGCATTACGTTTGAAGACTCGTCAGTTAACTGAAACGAACCGAACCGTTTTTGCATCATTGCAGTTCAGAATTTTTAGAAGTTCACCGGTTCGGTTTGTTTCAGTTCGGTAGGCATCCCTGGTTTAAAAGACCAGGAAAAAACCTATTCTAAACCGCTACTAAGCGCTTCAGATCTGTAGCATTCTAAAAATCAAACACTAACCCGGATATAGTATGGCTAATTTATGGCTCCTCCTTTCCCCTTAAAATTGCATTTCATTTGCAATATCAGCGCGCATGCTCAGCAGTCCAATCAAGTCACAATAAATTAACCTCTATTTGTAAGCCAAATGAATTATGTGAATAACTAACAAACAGACAGCAAAACAATGCAACATCAATTCACAAATTTTTGTATAATTTTTTTATATTTTTCGGTTACATTTCACTGATTTTGAAAGTGAACGTTGCAACGGGTTGGTGCTGCCGGCTGGAGGCAGCAGCGGAATCACGATTTTATGTGGCAGCAGCCGAGAGCGCCAGCATCAATGCAAACTAAATGTGTACAGTGCAGCCTAGACAAAGGCAATTGCCATAACGCTAAGAACCACTCAATGATGCTAGCGGGACCCCACTGTACCCGCTTAACTATTTTAGCTGTTCCGTTTTTGACTCCAACTCCAAGTTATTAGCCTGTCGAAGTAACCAAACACCAACACCAACAACAACAACTGTAGTCGTGATTGTTTGCAGTTAATAATGTGATTTGTTGTTATCAGAATGCAGTTTGTGTTTCGTCGTCGTTGTAGTTGTTGAGCATGCGCCGCCGCGCGTGTCTGATAAGAATGCGATTACCAAGAAGACAACCAGGCAAAAGGCTTTAATAAACCAGTCAAAGAAACGAAAAGAAACACCAAAAAACAAGTTGTAACTTGACCCAAGTGTGTGTACCGGCAAAGCTGGCGGCGTGGGTGAAATCCAACAGACATAAATTTGGCGTCGTGTAGCTGCCGTTTTTACTTTTCCAGCGCGCGAGCAAATGAAGCGAAACGTGGGGGTTTTTTGTTGTTGTGATTTTTTGTTGTTTTTGTCATGCATCTTATAGATACAGCTGGGGCTGCTTGCATATCTTTTTGAGTTACATATTTGTAACGTCTGCGGCCAGATAGACAACAACGATGGCGGCGACATGAACATCTCTCTGTCGCCATGCGTAGGCTGCTGCTGCTGCAGGTGACCCAGTTTTCGCTTTCTGTCTTGTTTTATTTTGTGAAAATTATATGCGATATGCAACAGCCTCTAGTGGACTTGTTTTAGTGTTTTGTGCTTTAGTTAATGGCATCTGCACTATTTCAATCAATTTAACACACATTTGTCCGGGCCAATCTGTGGCACTTATTCAATTTAAATGCCACGTAACATTTTGAGATCAAAAATTCCTACTAAACTAGTTTGCCAGTGATTGTCCGCTGACAGCGATTTCTTATATTCTGCTTTCAGTGCGGCAGCGCGGCGCAAAAATTTGCAATACAATGAGGCAAAAGTGCAACAAAAAGTGGTGTTTAAGTGCATCACTTGTGATTATATATATATAATATATTCTATATATGATTTTTTTTCGTTTTTTTTTTTGTATGACTTACACAATGGGGCGTATACTTGATGTGGGTAGAATACAAGCACAAGTGACATATTGCGCATACGACATGTGAGCTGTGAGTGATGGATGTGTATACTTATTGAATGATCTAAGTGAAGTTGGTAGAGTTTTAATATTATAATTAAATTTAAGCAGGGTCTAGGCTAACTATTAAGTTTTTAAAGGCCGATTTGTAAAACCCCAAAACGAATTTTATGGATTTTGGTTTACCTAATTTTGTTGTAGGTATTTTTTCAGAATTTCTTGTCAAAATAAATATCCAAATTTAAGGCAATCAAATCGTTGCAGGAAACATCAATAAAAAAACAACTTAGAAAGTGCCTTTGATACAGAGTAAAAGAAATAATTGTATACTATTTTGGTGGACCTCTCCAAAATCCTCAATACCAGGGAAGGAGGAAGAATTCGAACTTAAAATATAATAAAAGTGAATGTTGCCCATATAAAAATATCATGATAAATGCTGTTAAAAACAGAGCTGCTAACCGGTTTTGAATCGAACCGGTTCGAACCCGGAATTCCGACTTTCAGATTACTGTGAACCGAACCTTGAACCGAAGCTCTTAAGCTATTTAAGCTGAACCTGAACCCGTTCCGAACCCAACATTTCGGTTCGGTTTAACAACAATTATAGATTTGAACTATTTCCCAGTCACTTCTTCAGTTATCCTGATAGAATTATCGACATTACTGTGGAATCACTTTTCGTATGTGAACTACGAAATTGCATTTTACTTTAAGGGCTGTATCCAGAACTTCGAAGTTTTTATTTCGTCAGAATAATTTATATAAGTAGAAACACTTTGTCATTGCTTTGATGGTCATGAGCTGTATGAAAGTATTTCTATTTATATAAATTATTGTGAAATCACATCCCAACCCAAAATCAAGACAATTCCCTAACAGTTTACGTCGGTTTTAGGTCGATAACTATATAAACATGTATAAAACTTGGCTGAACCAAGGTTCGAACCAAAACCTTGGCCCAAAAACCTTGAACCTCAAAATTCTGAACCTGAATCATTGGTAAATTTTGGTTCGAACCCTCGAGCCGGAGATCCACAAAAATTTTTGGGTTTGCAGCCCTGGTTAAAAATGTACGAAACTGTTTTCTAAAATAAGCCATCACGTCTAGATTAATACGAATTTGAGCTTAAAAATGCTGAAAATGGCTATTTAGACACATTTTTGGGAAACCTATATAAATGTAAAGTGAAGTCTCTAATATAATCGAAAAGTATTATTTCTAAGCTTTCAAAAAAAACTATCATACACAATTCTGCGATTTTTTTAATCGAAGATTTATCAACGCGAATTCAGAACCGGCGGTCCTTTTTGGAAATTGCTTTAGCGAACCAAAAACCATAGAGAAATATGGTTCGGTTCCATACACTTTAATGGCAAGTCTAAGGACGTAAAGCGCCTATCTTAAGACTATTATAGCTATAATTTTGGGACATTCTAACTATTCTCTAAGCTCAGAATGAATTAATGATTTTGAATTGTTGCCTTTTTAAACGATTTGATCCCTCATATCTCCTGCAATAAACCACCGTCCCTTTTATTTACCTGCCATCTGACTGCATTTTTTCGTGGAAGTTGTTAGTTGTTTTATCTTCTTTCCTCTATTTATTCTCAATTTACTGTCGTGCTTCTTTAGATTGATCAAAGTTTAGTCAGGAGATTATATTTCTGAACTCTATTTATTGATTCTAAGAAGCATGCTACTTATACCTTTCATTCGATTTAGCAATCCTTCAAATCTTTGCTGTTATTTATGGCAAACAATCTAATCGCATAATTCTTAATTCGAAGTAAAATCCTTTTGGTCAATGACCGAACTAAAGGTTTCTATAAAGATTATCAAGCTATTCAAATGTTGTCCAAGAATTCCATTTTTGTATGTTAAAAAACGCCAAAATATTTTGCAATCCAAAACCGAAACGGTTTTTTATTATATATAAAAATAATAAAAAGAGAACCTTTTAACGGAACCAAAAGGCGGTACATGACGAAATGGCCACATAAGAACTGTGTGAACCACTAGAAAACCTGTCCTTATATCCGAGTGGTTTGCATCCTCCCTAGTTAAAATCATTTGCCGAAGAGCAACCGAAATATATCGGAAAAAAACAGAAGCATAATTGTTCTTCTACCAAACTGTTCACGAGTCGGCTAACATCCATCTAAAATGATTGTAAATATATTCTTAGCATACTTTTTAGGGCACTTATCATGATATTTGTTGTATTCATAAACAGGACATGTAAGCTGGCATGTAAGCTGCTTGTGGGCGTATTAACAGTGTGAACAAAATGTTCACAGGACTTTCAGGTCAATCAGAAAAGAGTGTATGCCTGGCATATCTCTGAACCACTTTTTTAACCGTTTCTGAGCCGATTTAAATCTTTCGGATCTAGAATGGAAATTTAGTGTGTAGATTGGTAATATGAAGTTGGATATTTTAGTTACGGCTTAGTATTTTTCTTTTGAGCCGCTTAAAAATTGGTTCAGAGAAATATTTCCGAAGTTATTTGATGTATAAACTGTGAATCTAGTGTGTAGGTGGGAAATATAGAGCTTGGAATCATATAAAAGCTCGGTTTCTTGGGCGACAGCCGCGCTGACAGTTTTCTAGCTTACATTGCCTATAAATAATGCTTTGATCCAAGACTTTTTAACAATTTTTTTAAGGTTAAATTGTTCTGTAAATATTTTCCGAACAAAAGAAGTTCGCTTCTGTAGCTCACCTATTCCAAAAGGTTGGCTTCAGGTTACGGTTCAGCAGAACCGGTTCGATATGAGCAAAATGCCAAGTTTGAAGCTTTCAAAGATCCTTTCGAACCCCCCCCCAAAAAACAAACCATCCGCCGCACTTCAACAAGTTGCAGCCTTGATCAATAACGTTTATCAACTTGGGCCCTACCACAATGCGTGCTGCTGCTGCTGCTGCTGCTGGTTTTCCCTGTCTCAATGTCAAGTTGTATGCATGTTATTGAACCAATTACAAAGAGGCAAAGCCAGAGGCAGATAAACTTGAAAATGGAAGCAGAATACTGCATAAGTAGCGCTGCTTGGATTGGCGGCCTTGGAACACTGGGATGACACTTGATATGCAAACTGACATAATTTATCAATGCGCATGCAAATTTGCTTCGTTTTCTTGTCGCCAATTAATGAAAAAATGCCAAATAAATGTACCGACTCCCCAGCAAAAGGGGGGGCGGGCGGCAACTGGGTGGGTAACTGTGGCTGGTGACGCGCGCACATTCCAGGCAAGTTTCGGACCATAAAGAGAGACGCAGTCATCAACTATGGATGCGGCCGCACTTCATGTTGCAACAACTGCTGCTGCTGCTGTTGCACTTGACTTACTTGCGCTGTCTCTGTCTATCGTTTTGGTATCTGGTAACTGCCATCGCCATCTGCGCAATGCATTTCACTTTCATTATGATGCAGTCAGTTTTTGCCACTAAAAATGGCAACGGGGCAATGCCAATGTGTGGTTTTTCCAAGCCGAAATTGAAAAACCAGTTGAGGCTGACTGCAATTTCCCCCGTGGCCCCCCCCTCCACCGGCCGCGTGAACAGCTGACAGCTGTGCTCAACGGTGTTGTAGGCGGTCTCTCTCTCTTTTGTCTCTTGTGTTGTTTTTACTTTCTTCTAATAGATCGTTAGCTGTGCCATGAACTTGCAATTGATTGCTTATTGTTAAATGAAAATGGAAAGCCATTTTCAGTTTTTGGCTTTCCCAAAAAGTAAAAAGATTCCAACGAGGAGGGGTCAAGCATTCTTGAATAAACACAACACAAATTTTTTTTGGTATTTTTATTTTTTTTTTATTGATTTGCCAGCTGAGCAAACGGAAAGCGAAAGTAATTACAGTTAGTCATGCACACACCCGCACGCACACGCACACACACACACACACAGATAAGCATTAAAAGTTCCCATCAAAAGTTGTTGTAAAGGAAATGCAACCCCAAATGCAGGGCCCGCTCCCTGGTATGACTTTCTCACAGTGTACACACACACACACACACACACAACAGAATCAATTTTTATTGGTTACACAACGACGCCAGCAGCTAAGGAGGGGGAAGTCGAAGCAGGAGGCGGAGGAGAAGTGCATTGAACTCTACAACTCTTGACTTTTAATACTTCTTCTTCTTTGGAAATACTCTTAAAGGAGAAAGAGAGGGAGACAGAAAAAGAGAGAGGGCAGGAAATCAAGATGAGTGTATTGAAAATATCATTCAGCTTGTGTGGAAAAGTTTCAGTTCTGGTTTTAATATGTCCTAAAAAACAAACAAGAATCTGTGGTCTACTTTATATCGTAACTTATGATTCAAAAATTGTCTGAAAAACTAGATGTGAATGTGATTGCTGCGGATTTGAAATCTGGCATCACTTTATGAGAAAAGTGTTAAAAGTTTTAAAACCAATTGGAATTTTCCAAACCAGATTTAGCTAAAAATAATATACACATTCCGTTGAACTCTTTAAGGAGCTTGAATTGAAAGCTAATTCATAATAAGAACAGAGCTGCAAACCGGTTTTGAACCGAACCGGTTCGAACCCGGAATTCCGACTTTCAGATTACTGTGAACCGAACCTTGAACCGAACCTCTTAAGGTATTAAAGCTGAACCTGAACCCGTTCCGAACCCAAATTTTCGGTTCGGTTCAACAACAATTATAAATTTGAACTATTTCCCAGTAACTTCTTCTGTTATCCTGATAGAATTATCCACATTACTGTGGAAACACTTTTCGTATGTGGACTGCATTTTACTTTAAGGGCTGTATCCAGAACTTCGAAGTTTTAATTTCGTCACAATACTTTATATAAGTAAAAACACATTGTCATTGCTTTGATGGTCATGAGCTGTATGAAAGTGTTTCTATTTATATAAAGTATTGTGAAATCCCATCCCAACCCAAAATCGAGACAATTCCCTAACAGTTTATGTCGGTTTTAGGTCGATTACTATACAAACATGCTATACATGCTATATAAACAAGCTTGGCTGAACCAAGGTTCGAACCAAAACCTTGGCCCAAAAACCTTGAACCTCAAAATTCTGAACCTGAACCATTGGTAAATTTTGGTTCGAACCAGGGAGCCGGAGATCCACGAAATTTTTTGGGTTTGCAGCCCTGAATAAGAACGCCCATATTTATACTCTGTACCGTAGGTACATAGAGTATTATAAGTTTGTGCAAAAGTATGTAACATCCAGAAGGAAGCATCTCCGACCCCATAAAGTATATATATTCTTGATCAGCATCAACAGCCGAGTCGATATAGCCATGTCCGTCTGTCCGTCTGTCTGTCTGTCCGTATGAACGCACAGATCTCAGAGATGGTAAGAGATAGAGGTTTGACGTGTATGGGACATATGCTTCTTATGTCAGCAGGCAGATCAAGTTTATTTTCAATTTTGGCCACGCCCCCTCAATTTAGAAAAAACGTCATATCTCCCACAGTTTTGAAGATAGATGGCTTGTTTCTTCTGGATATATTTAGTTATTAGAATAACTTATCGATCCGCCAAAGGAATGAAGAAGATCGGATGAACGGTTTTCGAGTTATGATCAAAAGACAAAATTTCTTGGTACAGAGTATGTTTTAGTCGGGCTTGACCGACTTTCTTTCTTGTTCTACTCTACATTTACGAAAACTTAGGATCGATTTCACATCTTCTAGATAGCCGCTGTATGACAGATAAATCTTAAATTTACTCAGCTATTTGTAAGTTATTGTGACAGATAGGACTATCTAGAAGTTGCGAAATCGGCCCTTAAAGTTCTTGTTTCAAGCACGTTTTCTGTCATTTTAATGTTATCAACGCTAATTTTCGTACTTAATTTAAGTACTGTAAATAGTAACGTTTCACCCGATTAATCTAAAACTCTGCCATAAGCTTTTATTTTGCGTTTAAGGGAATCGTGCAACTTTGAAGAAGCTAGCAGGTTGCCAAATTCCTTCATTACCTGGAATCAGGGATTGCCCCTGCTGACATTTGTATGCCTGATCTGCACCTTCGATATATGCTAAAAACGCTGTTTGCCTCCGAATATTAAAATATAACCTTTAACTTAGACTGAAGCTTACTGTTTATTAGAATGAACTGACAAAATAACATGGTCCCAGTTCTTTAAGGTTTTAGTTATGACCGGACTGCAGTCTACAATATTACATATTTTCTAGATTCTTATAGTATGTACAGTGTTTTGAAGAAAGTTTTCGAGTCAATTTGAGATGGCTTTTTGAGGCAGCAAATATCAAATATATTTATACAAATACACACACACACGAAGATTCCTGATTGAGTGCCAAAAAGCATTGTTTTAAATACAACCATACTCCTTTAAAGTACTGTTCAGGTTTTTTAAAAAATCCATTCTTTCCATTCTTAAGAGCATTTTGCGCTTCGGAGTGAGTGAATATGAATTCAGTTTGTGGTTTTACGCCCCCATGTGAATGAGTAATAAAAAGCCTTATGCTTATTTTTGTTTGTTTTTGGCGTTTAAAACAACACTTAATTACTACCCATAGAACTCTTTTGCCACAATTCTTGTTAATTTACAAAAATAATTTCCCTTTTTATTTGTCATTTCATTTCGTTTTCATACATTAATTTAGAATCTCCAGCTGGCTTGTACACCGCCTGCATAGTCATTGCGGTTACGATCGATATTCCGACTGGCCTGAGCATAGGCATCAACAGTGCCACGTCCATCGCGACTCTTGAACAGATTTTGATTATATTGAACGCTGGCCTCTCGTCCATTTTGTGGATCCTTGCTGGCGGTCAACACCACCGAACCTTCGGGAGAGCGTGCCACACGTATCAAAGGCAAATCTTCGTACAAATAAACATCTTGAAGGTTCTCCAATTGTTCTGGTTGGGGATAGGCAGCTACAAGAGCCATTAGTCCACAGGCTAGGATGAGGAAAATACTGCACTTGTTTGAAGACATCTTTGGTGATTGTACAAAATAGAACTGATGCTGTTGAGAATGAGAAATGAGGCTTTTATAGGCACAGCAGATCCGATGCTCTGCTATGGGATGTACCTTGTTGGGGGAACTCCTGTATGGTGCTTTTTCTGTGCATTATCATTTCGTGTAAAGGGGATTTTTTAGTAAGCATATGAAACATGTCACTTGGCTGTGCTATCAGTGAATTAATACGGAGAAAGATTAGCTGAGATGAACCTGCCAAAGCTGTATTATCACTTCTACGAGATCTCATATGAGTTGGGTGAAAAATATCTTGGATAACTGTGAGTAGGAAGAAGTCAGATAGGCTACTTCTCATGCAACCTTATATATGTTTTTGTACTATTACACTTGTCTGATATCTCAGTTAAAAATCTTATATGAGTTATCACACAAGTGAAAAAACAGTTTGGAAGGGTTTGAGAGGGTATAAATATGGTCACTCTATCCTAGATTTCCTAGATTAAATGGTCACAAAACCTAATCAAGCATTCAGCTATTCAACTGCCTCAACTTCAAACAATCTCGCTACGTGCGCTGCGTTTTCGATTCACTGATAACACAACCAAGGGGATCTTTTATTTGCTTCAAGAAAATCCCCATATTTCAACAGAACTCAACTCTACCTATAAAAGCCTCATTCCTCATTCTTAACAGCATCAGTTCTACTTTGTACAATCACCAAAGATGTCTTCAAACAAGTGCAGTATTTTCCTCATCCTAGCCTGTGGACTAATGGCTCTTGTAGCTGCCTATCCCCAACCCGAATATTTGGAGGACCTTCATGATGTTTATTTGTACGAAGATTTGCCCCTGGTACGCGTGGCACGCTCTCCCGAAGGTTCGGTGGTGTTGACCGCCAGCAAGGATCCACAAAATGGACGAGAGGCCAGCGTGCAATATAATCAAAATCTGTACAAGAGTCGCGATGGGCGTGGCACTGTTGATGCCTATGCTCAAGCCAGTCGTAATATCGATCATAACCGCAATGACTATGGAGGCGGTGTACAAGCCAGCTGGAGTTTTTAAGATAGTGTACGAAAATGAAATAAATTGACAATTTAAGAACACAAAGCTGAAAAGTTGATGATGGATTATAAATGATTAGGGTAGAAGTGAAAGTGGGAACAGGAAGAGATAAAATTTTGGAATTTTCCAAACCGGTAACAAACTCTAGCTTTATCTAATTAACCCTTTAAAACCCCAAGTTAAAATGGGTGGACCTTAAAAATATTTCACTTCACATTTTTAGTGGTACGGCCACAAAGGTTAACTGATATGAATTTCAAAGATCCGCGAATCCTAGATCGTCCTTACGAAAACGAATCCTAAAAACCTTTCTAAAATTCCTGAAATTCAGCTAATCAATTTTCTCTCGTAAAGTAGCTTTTTATATATTTTTTTAACTATTCTGAACTAGCACCATTTGGTTTTTTGCAAATCAAACCAATGGATTTCATAGAAATGATTAAAATGTAGATTAATGAGACTCTGCGCAACCAATTGAGTTTACCACATTCACAAAATTGGCGGGAAAAGTGATCAGCTGTTGAGTTATCGACATAATTTAGGGTTACCAACACTTTTAATATAAAAAAGGAATGTTGCTGAACTGCATCAAATTCATGTTTGACAATTTTATAATCCACAATGGAAAATAATTGTATTAATTCGGTATGATGCAGATCTGCATCACCACCATGTAAAGGGTTAACTTTTCTCTCTTTATCCTAACTATATCTAATAAATGATATCCATATACAGTGGGGATCGATATCAAACCAACAGCTGCATTTGAGTATCTTTTGGGTATTTGGATCTTATTAGATTCATTCCAGAAATACTAGCTTTGTTTTCCAACAGTGTAAATGGCTGCTTATTACAATCAGGGTGGACGTAAAGTTCAGTGTGACCCTTCAACAGCAAAAAAGAATGCCATTTTACATTTTAAATGGTCACACTGTGTTTTGTCAGCTGTTTAAGATTTAAATTGAAAGAATTTATAAAATAAAAGTGAAAACAGAAGAGATATTTCAATGAAATGTAGCATAACATGTAAATATAGCCAATAACATGTTTTTATACTCTGTGCAGGCAGATCAAGTATATTTTCAATTTTGGCCACGCCCCCTCCCGCCCCCGCAATTTAGAAAAAACGTCATATCACCCAAAGTTTTGAAGATAGATGGCTTGTTTCTTCTGGACATATTTAGTTATTAGGATAACTTATCGATCCGCCAAAGAAATGAAGAAGATCGAATGAACGGTTTTCGAGTTATGATCAAAAGACAAATTTTCTTGGTACAGAGTATGTTATAGTCGGGATTGATCGACTTTCTTTCTTGTTTTCATTAGCTTTTATGTTCAATATGTGACTTTTATGCTAAATAAGCCTGCAGTTTTAGCCGGCTCGAGGTCAAGTTATGCTCTCACACATGGTCATGAGACACACAACACCACAAAGGCGGCTGGTTGACCAGTGACTGTTTTAAGACGCACCAACGCCTGCGCTGCCATAACAGTTTGGGAATTTCAAAGCAGCTGGCGTGCAAAAACAGAAAGACGGCGCTGAAAAAGACTGAAGCCCTTGTGTATGCGTCCCCCTTCTAACTAAATTTTATATTTTTCGTAATGTGGTTTACAAATTACTAACTAAAGTAGGCTGCATACTATGGGAACTTCCGACACACTGGCATAATATAATCACAATTGCAGCCATTTCCACTTTTCGATTCATTTCCAAATCCCTTTGAACTTTTTTCCATTGAAAATCCACACACACAAACCGTTTTATTAATACTAAAAATCTCCATTCATCAGTGCCCCAATTTCAGTCTCATTATCAACAAAATTTATACACGTTTTCTAATCATTTGGTAGCCCCCTTCTCAGGGGGAGGGGAGGCTCATGTCCATAACTTTTCTTTTCTAAACGGCCTACGCAACAAATTTCAAGATAACGCACAAACCGGCAAAACCAAAACGAATCAAAATATAAGAATTTAGTTCAAACGAGTTCATTGACACAGAAAGAACCAAATCAAAATATAAAGTGGGCTGGTTGTGTTTTAGTTTTCCGCGCCGCCAATCTATTTACACGCACAATTTAGTCTTTTTTTTCTTAATACATTTTTAGGTTTTTGCTTATCGATGGCGCTGATAGCCAAACGGCTTGCCCTGAACTTGAATTTGTGATTTTGTGAAAGTAAATTGGGAACCTCAATACTGGGACAAGAACTGATTTCTAATCAGCTTTTGGTTTCAAGTGCTGTAATTAGATGTGCGTACTTTGCGCCATTTGAATGCGAAAGTCGGGAGTGGTGGAGTGTTGGAGTGTTGGAGTGTGTGCCCATAGATCATTTGAGGGTGAAAGTTTTCTTTTTGTCTTTTAAATTTCATTTACTTTTATTATTCGAGCTCTAGAGCAGCTTATCTAATGAATATCAAGTTTTTCGGTTTGTCACCTGTGGCTATTTCCAATAAAAACAAAAAAAAAAACCAACAAAACTCTGAAATAGAAAACCCAAAACAGATACAACAGATACCAGAGCTACAGCCCGACACGTGTGTGCAAAGTTGTCGAGTCATAATTGAAATTTTTGTTAAGCCTATTGAAATTTTCTGCGTTTTTATGTACTGTAGAAATTAATATTTATTCGTTTGGCAAATTGTGGTACTGAATGAATGACGTTTTATGTTTTGCAAGGAATGGGGCAGCCATTTGGCTAGATTCAAGAAAAAATGCGTGGCGTACGCACGCCTTCAAAATAAATTATATATGAGATGGCAAATGATGTGGTATTTCATATGTATATATTTTTTTATATACCAATGCCTCATCCCTCTCTCTGTTTATTTTTAAAGATTTATTTTGCAAAATATTGCGAAGTTGCCAATATTTATTTTGTCTTGTGATTGTGGTTCGACTCTTCAAATTTGATATTTTATTTTATGTCTAGATGGAAAATATCAATTTTAAAACAATTGTGTTTTTTTTGTCAGAAGAAAGTTCTAAAAA
Source organism: Lordiphosa fenestrarum (assembly GCA_035044985.1). Taxonomy (NCBI): domain Eukaryota; kingdom Metazoa; phylum Arthropoda; class Insecta; order Diptera; family Drosophilidae; genus Lordiphosa; species Lordiphosa fenestrarum. The sequence continues at coordinate 35,917 of JAWNNO010002549.1, read as the reverse complement.
TTCTTAGCCGAATCAATGGCAACATCCGTTGGTCCTTCTGTCTGCTTCAACGTGTCAATCTCAGAGATTATCTCAGAGAAATTTATATTTGTCAAATATTTGATTTGATTTTATCATAAAAATCATAGAAAATTGCTATATGTGCAAAGTTTACAAATTGTCCTATATTCTTAATTTGAATAAGTAACTAATCTTAAAGTAGTCTGTAACATAACTTTGATATGAAAATGGAGTGCCCTTTAACTTTTCCAATAACTGCATTAAATTGACCAAGTTTCAGCAGACAGCTTTACACAACTCTACAACTGAGTAGACTTTAGAGTGTTGTACAGCCTTTGCAGCAACGAAAATTCTGTGTGAAATGATGTCACGCTGATCCTCAATTGGATTTATATATTTAAAATAATATAAAATTTGTGTGGAAACTTAATCTTCTGAAAAACCTGACACTTTCTAGCAACTCTACCTACATTTGGGCCGTCTAGGTTAAACTTGTTTCATCACTTGAAAATATGGTTGTAAATTCTTTGTCCCATTACTTGATTTAGGAGCACCTCATTATATCATTAACGACTCCTATTTTCGCTATATTTTTCCACACACTACAGGTACTTGTATACCACCTGCTTATATGGTTTTTATTTGCATCAGTTTTTAAAAGAAAATTCTTTTCTAAGGGGCAAACAACATAAAGTGCACAAATATCATTTTTCTATGAGTTTTCATATAATGGCACCATAGATTTGTAGGTGATAAGAAGTGAGTTTCTAGAAAAATAACATACAGAATCAAGAAACTGCGTACTTGTATCAAGAATTTTCTGACTTAAAAGTGCTATGAAATAGCATACTTGATTCAAAAGCTTTTTTCCAAGAATGGTAAATGTATATATGGACCATAATGGAAATATTTAGGCAATTTTTTGTTACCTAAACAGCTGGAATGTGGACTAGAACATAGAATTTTCCAAAACAGTAACAGTCCTGTCATCTACACCACCTAGCTTAGTGCTTTCTGAGTGCTTAGGTGAAGTATGTACTGTGATTTGTCGATTTCTCGCCACGCTTGGCGTTGATAGTCGTCTGCGTTGAGATGTCGACTACGTATGCGCTGTATTCAGGGTCCTTAGTTCGAATCCGAGAGAAGGGAAGGTAAAGCAAACCAAAAAAATAAGATTTCTTTTCTGAGTAATTTTTTTCTAAAAAGTATTTTCTTACTAAAAATGAGGTTTTGTTTAACTATAATTAATTTACGTAATAAAATTAGCTGTTAACATTTTTAAGATGTATTTGAAGAGCACAACCAGTTAATGCATAGGGGGCTTCGAGGGCCAAAGCTGATAAAAATGTGCCCAAATAGATTATGAAGCATCTTCTAGTGATGTATTATTCCATAAGTCCTCCTTAAGCATTAGCTACATCAACAAGAAGAGATTTGTTCAACAGAAACCTTAAAAATGAATCAACAAATTGAATAAATGTCTCTAGTAAATTAACTACCTTAAATTAACAAAAAGTAAAGCAAACATAAATCACATTTGCTATTGCCATGCCAGTTTTTGTTTAACAACAAAAACGTAAAGCTAGGTTACCAGCCCAGAGAGCTCTACTTATGACTAGCCATAGAGAGCAACTGGAGAGACTGGCGGCTGTTGTTGTTGTTGTTGTTGTTGTTTGTGTTCTGGTTGCGTTTAAGTCAAGTTCAAGGACTGTCAATTAAATTGAAATCACTTGCTAAAGACGCGACGCAAGCAAAACAAGCTTCCAGATGAGATGATGGCAACGAGAGGGACTGTCAACTTGGAGACGTTCTTCTCGGTGTGTGTGTGTGTGTGTGTTGCTTCGATTTTGCACGCAGCTTGCTTACATTTGTTGCTGCTGTTGCCGGATGCTGCGTAATTTTTAACTTTAAAGTAAACAAGTCAAGTGCCACATCTGGTTATTAAGCATAGGTCTGTCAGCTTTAGAGACAATTAAAGCCTATTAAGACTTGGTTAGCCTTTCGAAATCACACACACACACACACGACGACCCAGCCCAAATCCCAACTGTGTTTTTGGGCCAACTTTCGGTTTTCAAAACTAAATCGAGGTATCGAAAATGTGGTCATAGCCAAATGAAAAAAAAAAATGCTTTAAATAAATACATAATCAATGTTGATTTCTGTAGTTGTTGTGTTTTGCAATTTTTGACACAAATTAGCATACAATATTATGTACATATGTTTCGGTTTGAAAAACAAATGTCAATTTAACAGAAAGGAAGCGCCTGGACAACAAAAACGGACAGCAGTCAGGTGGCGTCAGGTGGAAGACACAGACACAGAGGAGAGCCAATATTTTTGCCAATAAAAACCATTTCGCTTCGTTTCGATACTCAATTTAATTTCTTGTGTTGTGGCTTTTGCTTTTGTTTTTTAGAATTTTTGTATGCCAAGAATTTAAATTAGTAGTAAATCTGGTTTTTTCAGATTTCGGGTTCCCTCTCTCTCACTCACTCACTCTGTCTGCTCAATTCTTGTTTTCCGTTCATCTACTTCGGCTTCGTTGCTCTTTTCTGCGACGTTATTACAGGTGAATTTTTGGCTGGTCTTTGGTTGGTTACAAAAAAAAAAAATAAAAGTAAAATAATATTAATAAAGTTGGCTTAGAACGCATGGCCAATAAGAATGTTGTCTAGCCCATGACTGCAGAACTTGAAATCCGAAGGGAAAATTTTGAAAGTGAAATAACAAACATTTCGAAAAATGGTTCAAAATACTTGCAAATGGCGGCAAGCTTCCGCTTAATATTACTCGTTTAGCTCAACAATGCAACAGAATTGTTGTTTGTCTGTGCCCTTTCTTTAGATTTTGCTGCCTATAGATGATTTTTAGATAAAAATCAGTTAAGAGAAATGGAAAGGCTCAAGATTAATCAGATGATTGAAAAGGTTTAGTAAATGAGACGAATTAAAGTTGGACTGAAGTATGAAAGCGATGACATAAGAAATGGAAATGCAGGAGACGAAAGAAGTAGCATACTAGGATCAAAAATGTTTGGTGTCAGAAGTTCTATAAGAATGGAAATTCTTGATCCAAGAGCGAAATCCTTGATATAAGTATGCATTTTTGAACACGTTTTTCGTGATCCAAGAGCTTTAATACTTAAACCAAGTACTAAACATACTCAAAACAATAATAAAAGTTCATGAATCAAGTGCTAAACATACCCAAAAGCAAGATTGTTCATTCTTGAATCAAGAGCATCCTGCATGATTAGAAACCGAGCATGTTCTTTCTAGTATCAAAAGCTCATCAGGTTCAAAAGTAAGATCGTTTACTCTTGAATCAAGAGCTTGACAGATTCTAATCAAACAACAACCGTCTTTTCCATTTTGTTTAAATTAAATTAAAAAAAAAATGATTTGTTTTAGCCGGCTCGATGAATACACAAGACCACAAAGCAGCATCAGTCCTTGCCTGTCAACAACTCTCAGTCGAACAGCCCTATCTTCATGCCAGCAATGCCATAACTGCTTGGGAATTCCAAGCAACATGAGTGCAGAAATCGATGGCGCTGTCCGCTTTGTAGTTTCCCCACACTAATCTATGATATTCTCTCAAATGTGCTTGTTCTCCTCTCTTAGATTCTTTACCCCACTCCCTTCGCCTGAAAACTCTAAGCTGAGTACGATCGAAATTATTGAAATTTTATGAACGAACACTAAACATTTAGGGAACTAATTTAATGAATGAAAAGTCTAATATTTTGCTTACTTAACTATGTTTACAATGATCTGGTTCAATGAAACTAGAAAGAGCTCATTGCTAAGTCATTGTTTTGTCAACTTAACACTAAAGTATTCGGATTTCAAAGTAGGGCTGGAAAAGTATCCTGGAAATATTTAAAAAGAAATCTGCAATATCATGGAGTATATTTAAATCGGACTTAACCGACTTTCTTTCTTATGTTTTTCTCATTTTGCTAAGTTTTTGTTATATTTTTGGATAATTTACTGATCATTTTGGGTATTTTTATACTCTGTACCGTAGGTACATAGAGTATTATAAGTTTGTGCAAGAGTATGTAACATCCAGAAGGAAGCATCTCCGACCCCATAAAGTATATATATTCTTGATCAGCATCAACAGCCGAGTCGATATAGCCATGTCCGTCTGTCCGTCTGTCCGTCCGTCCGTCTGTCTGTCCGTATGAACGCACAGATCTCACAGATGGTAAGAGATAGAGGTTTGACATGTATGGGACATATGCTTCTTATGTCTGCAGGCAGATCAAGTTTATTTTCAATTTTGGCCACGCCCCCTCCCGCCCCCGCAATATGGAAAAAACGTCATATCTCCCACAGTTTTGAAGATAGATGGCTTGTTCCTTCTGGACATATTTAGTTATTAGGATAACTTATCGATCCGCCAAAGAAATGAAGAAGATCGGATGAACGGTTTTCGAGTTATGCTCAAAAGACAAATTTTCTTGGTACAGAGTATGTTATAGTCGGGCTTGACCGACTTTCTTTCTTGTTTAAATAATAATTTTATATAATGATGAAATGGTTTCATTAGACAATGGATTAACTTATGGAATGTGTTGGTAAAATGTGCCCTTATTAAAACTAAAGTCGTAAAATATGTCTGAATTATGACAAATCTGCTAAGATTCATCGAAAAGAGATCCGAAAATGACTGAGCTAGGTTCTAGGCTTAAGAAAAAATCTCTTACCAAAAAATCACAATTTGGATCTTCAAAATATAATAAAATAAAATGATTGAATCCACACACTCACACACACACTTTTAACCTGCTTCTTTTGTGTGTGAACCAAAAGAAATTTCCCTTTTTAATGATGCCAAAAGAAATGGAAACAAAAACCCAAAACAAAAAAAAAACAACAATATTCTGAGAGAAAGAAAAATATTTCGAAATGCCAGCTGAGGAAGATGTCTAAGCATTTATCTTGTGCGTTCTGCTGTATTTTGGTTTTTTTTTTTTTAATTTTTTGGGCTTTTCAGGCGCCAGAGAAAGTGAAACATGTAATTTTTGTGGATCGCTGCAGCAGCCAAGGCGGCCTACAAAAATCATACGTGGTATTCAGTGAAATCGTAATGAGTTAAGAAATTTCTTAAATGCCCCCCACCTCAAGAAGGAATGGAAAGGAAAGGAAAGGAGAGGAGCGGAGAGGGCAGGGGCAATCAGAAAGCGCACACAGCAGTGCACATAAAAAATAATGATAAGAAAAAATAAAACGGGAACAAGAAATACATTTCGTTAAAATCCAAAATAAATACCCGCAGATAACGATACAAAATGCAGATACATACGCACAAAAGGCAACCCAAGTTGGCAGAGATGTCTTTGCCTGCACAAGACAAAAGCGAAATGAAAGCCAAAATGCATAAATAAATGCTAAAGTACAGCATTTAAAAGCGGCACAACACAACAATCAATAAACATTGTTTAATTAATGTAAATGTTTATACGATCCGTTTTTTTCATCTTTCGAGAATTCTTATGAGTTTCACTTTTAACACAAAAAAATTAAGTGAGTAACTACAAAAATGTTTGTTCTTGGCAAAAATGTTGTAAATTTCAATTAAACATGACCCATATGGTGGGCATTATCATTAAGTTTTAGCAGGCATTTATTCTGAATTTATTTGCATTTGGTATATGCGTTGCATATGTTTACTTAAGCAAAATGAATTTAACTACAGTAAATATCGGTTATATGACAAACAGGCTGTATGCAAATACTGGTTATAGGCAGAAATTGTACATTAGAGAGCATTAGGCGCAAATTTATTATAAGAGCCTCTGATTGCTTTTATGCAAATTGATTGAAAGCAAAAACCTCACTTGCATTTGGGATGTTAGTGTTTGGAGAGAAGAACACAAGCAAAACGCCATTTGACAAAAAAAAAGAATACTCTTAGACATATAAAGTGCGCCATCATATTTCTTCTGAGCTTATATAGTGTTAATCTATTGAGTAAGACTTAAAAATTGAACCATTGGGGTTTCAAAATATACACAAAAAACACTTTATACTTTATCTATCTATCAGAGCGATTCTGAAATATTTAACAAATCAAAACTTGTATTTCGATAGTTCCATTTCCTACTGCTTTCTTTAGGTAAATTGTATCCGAATCTCACAGTACCTAAGAAAAATGTTTAGCTATCCCTTCAAAGCATAATTTATGCAGCACTATAGTGCAACTATATAGTAAAGCTGCCATAGAAAGGTATTATCTTATAGTGAGTCTTGGTAAAAGAAACGTTTTTGCTTACAAAGCAAAATACCTTTAAATTATCAAATAATTATTTTATATGCTTTTCCATAAATCTACAAGGTTTTGTCAAAATCGGAAGACTATTTTTTGTTTTCAATGGAAACGTCTTCCAACTTCGTATTTCTTTGTTTGCTTTTACATGATTTCACTAAGGAACCTTCTTGATTATGGGTTTTCGCTACTCCGTTAAAACCAAGTTGTGAATTCTAAAGACCTTTTCGTAAAAATAGGATACCAAAGAGCAGACAACACACTCATAAAACATTCGCCCTAAAAACTAGAAATTCTCCTATGAAATCCGTCCTAAGTCGATTCACCCTAAAATTAAGAAAACTATTTTCTTATTTATGGAAAACTTTCAAAGTTTCAGAAAAATTTTCCATAAATGAGAAAAAGTTTTCTTAATTTTAGGGTGAATCGCCTTAAGACGGATTTTTTCACTATTTTTCAGGGCGAATTGTTTTACCAGTGCAGTAATATTCGTTTGTATGCAAGGTAAACACACTGAGATAAAAACTCAATCTATAAGCTAGATTGAAAATCACATATTCGGGAGTTCTTGGAAAAAAAAAACAAGTTTGAAAAGAGTTTTTATCTTCTTCTCTGTTTAAGTTAAAAAATCGTTTGCTATATAGTGTCCGGAAATATCAATAAAGAATTAATTTTTGGGACAAAAGTGCCAGAATACTTCGATATACTCTTTAATTAGTGGAATTTATGTTTAATGGCCTTGTCTTATGTTAATTAATAGAGCATTAACATTAATGTTAATATGAATGTTAATAGCAAGCAGCGCATAATGCTCTGAAAAGTATGCAACGTTTCTTAAATCACTTATAAAACTGCCAACTACTATTTGATCTTAGATACAATTTTAGAATAGAATACACAACACAATACAATACAATATAAGTCTACATTTAACACTTAGTTGCTCTTACTCTTATGTCTCTGAGATCTAGGAGACCTCACAGTTCAAAGGCAACGATTTCAGCAGAGGGTTCTTACTCTTGCATTTGGAAATTGAAAACTTACTTTGCACGTTTACTTTGGCATGGATCTTGTAGAATGCTGTTCCCCATTTTTATGTTGCCACTCTTTTAAACAAAATCTGATCGATTTTTAAAGAACTTCCAGTAGGAATACTGTACATTTTTTGGATTTTCGAGCAATATTTCATTTCGCTTGGGTTATTTAAGGTAGGTGTTTAGGAAAACATTTTCAAAATTTCAATTTTTTTTTTTTGTGGCTTAAATCATGCGTTATAATGTTAATAACATCCCCTGAAATTTTCAAGCAAAAAAAATATATATTATATATTTGAGATATTTTGAGTTTTGTACAGGTAAGTCGGGCGCAAAATCACAAAAAACGAAACTTTAAGTGCGATTATCTCGGAACCACTTTTTTCCCGTAATACCCGCCGTCCATAAATAGCGGAGTTAGGGCTATTTTAAGGGGTAAAAATAGGTCAATTTTCGAAATTTTGACTTTGAGAACCCCTTACTCCCCTATATATAGACCGATCCCAGATATCCTAGTTCAGGCCATAGCCACATCAATTCCCAACAAAACCTCATCTAAAATTTTTGTTTCCAATGACGCGTTCTCTGGGAATCAATGCCACCATGCATCTATGTTTTTAAAAAGGGGTCAACTTTGAAGCGGGCTACAACAACAACCGCTGCAACAACAACAACAACAATAAAATTTTGAAATTTAGTTTGATCAATTATCTATCGAACAAAAAAAACCGCTTGCCGATATGTCTTAAACTTTTCGAGTAATCAATTTTTTCGTAAACACCTACCTTAAGTCATGAAACCAAGTTCTGTTCTTTTGTAATCGTTGTAAAACCAAAGAGACTTTAAAATGTTAGTTTATTTTGATTGTACTTTTAGGTTTATAACATTAAAAGTCAAGATAATATTGGAATTCTGCTATCAATTTCAGAAATGCTCCTAAATAAAGACTTTTAGTGATTTTTGAAAGAATTTTCCAAAAATCAACACTTTCTGATTTTGAAATCATAATATTGGTACATCAAAAACATAGATAAAACTTTATATGTAGTTTTAATGTGTTATTGGTAATACCCATATATCATTTGACAGATCTTTTTCACAAAAATCCTCTTGATGAATCTTTTTCTAGCTCTATTGATGACTAAAAAAATTTTTTTTAAAATTTTTTTAAATTAATTAAGATCAAGTGCTAGTCGCAGAGAAGACTCGAAATGGACAGAATGTGATTTATTGAGATGCGAGCCGAAAAAGACTCTCAAATGACTCGAAAATGAGTCGGAACTGCTCAGAAACACTCTGTAAAAAGAGTCGCAACTAATTAACATTTGTGATCACAAAGCGAGCTCATTTATGACTATTATAAACAGACTTGAAAGTAACTCGAATATGATGAGAAAATTCCAAAAATATTTGCAAGTCCAAAAATAATGGTTTCGATAAGATATAGATGTGGTGACAGTACTTCAAAATATACTTTAATAAAAACACATAAAAGTTAAATTTGTGCACTCTGCATAAACAATTTCCTTGAAAAGTCAGCACCATCTGGTGCTCGCAGCAAAATATATATGTCCAGTATATATATTCTCAAATCGTCAGCTGTACTTACGCTTATCGCTTGCTTCTGTTCTATGTCCAGTTTTGGTTTGCCTCAACTTGATATTTGTTGAACTCATTCATTAAATTTGGTACGCAATTTACGCGTGTAATTTGTGGCTGCTGCCTCCACTTTTTTCTCTCAATATTTTGTTGTTGTTGTTGTTTTATGATGCTCTACACAATATTGTACGTATTTTGGTTGTTGTTTTTTCACACGACTTTTGTTGTTGTATATATTTATTATTATAATTTTTTTTTTTTTTTTTTGATAAAATTGAATAATTGCACAAATAATAGACGAATTGAAATGCTGTGTAGTATAAAGTAGGAAACACGCACACACACACAGACAATTTCGAATTATTTTTCAGCACAAACAACACTTAAAATTTTAATTTGAAATTATTGACAAAAATAATAGGAATAATATTTGTAAATCGCGCTTTGCCGGCGTGTGTGCAGTTACAACGACGTCTGAGCGGCAAAAACTCGAGAATAAGCAAAGTGCGGCTCAATTTATACGACAAACAGACAAGAAGATACACCGACACAGACACACACACACACACACATATGAGAGCGTGTGAGTGTGTCTGTGTATCTTCAAGATACACACGATCGTCATTGGGCAGATAACAGCGCAGCAGCAGCGAAGCGCACGCAATGTTAGAACGCTGCCGCTTCGCAGCGAGAGTGAATTTTTGTGTTGGCTCTTCCAATCTCTCTTTGGTTCTCTTTTGCTGTTGGTGGGAGGTGGGGGTGGCGGTCGCAGTCGCTGTTATCGCCGCTGTGCGTCGGTGTTTGTGTGTGTTTGGCTTTTGGTTTTTGTTTTTTTTGTGTTGAGTTACTTTATTATTATTAATTTGGCACTAGCTTCAGGCTTTTATCTGTTTCAATTCATTGTTTTATTTGCATAAATTAAATATGCACGACCTACATTGTTGTTTTCCAACAACGCACAAACAGAAACGAAACGAAACGTATATATAAAGATACAGATACTTCGTACATATGTACCGTACGTACGCACAGACGAAGCCGAAGGCACATATAAATAAAAACACAAAATGTACATATTACCCGCTGGCCCGTTTGCTGTCTGCCTGTCCGTGCTAGTAGTCCCCCACACTCGAGCACACACACACAGCCACACACGCACACTCGCACTCACACAGCCACACACACACACGCACACACACATACACCAGTTCAACAGCGTTCCGGCGTCGTCCGCACGCGGTCACACATCGAATACGAATACGAAAACGTACTGAAAACAGCCGAAACTTTTTTACTTGCAGTCGCAGCTGCTGCCTCTGCCAACGCCAACGCTGACCGCGCTGCTTTGGGGGGGGGGCTCTGTTGGGGCTCGCTCTTAGGCGACGGCCAAAGCAAAAGCTTTACAGTTTCGCTCTCGCTTAGGGCTCTGTTAAGTGCTGGTGTGGGTGTCCCCTGTTGAAATTGATTGACAATTTTGTTATTTTTGTTTTTATTGTTATCTGAGCGGCCGGTGGACAGCTGTTGCACTTCCCAGGCTTATTTTCAAGTTAATGTAATTGGCTTGGGGAATTTTTGGTATAAACATTGCTATTGTCCAATATAAGCCAAATTAATTGGCCAAAAATTGTTGAATGATTTGAAATGAAAATGAGCTGCTTAAAACAGTTGGAAATTTTAGTGAGTTGGAAACTGTTTGTATAATATTGATGCCTACTTTTAGGGCACTTTCGAATTTTACAGATTCTGAACTAAAATTTTGGTTCGTTTCAGTGGTTAGGGCTTAATTATCTCCTTAAAACTCCTTTGAACTTTTAAGTTCTCTCCCACAAGTCTACTTCTGGTTCTTTTTATAGCTCAAGACATAGATAGCTGGCTCTTTGAATCTACTACTAGGGTTGTTTACCGACAAGATTGCCCATGGAATGTTTAATTAGCTCAATAACAACAAATATCGATCATACCCAAAATTGTTCACTTATTTTCATACTGATTGGTGGGCCAGAAATCTTATTTTATGACCAAAAGTCTCTTTGAAAACATGCAATTTTTTTAAGCGATGTTGCTTAAAAATCGAACTTAATGTACATTTTATAGACAGAACGAAGAAAACCTCCAACGAAAATATTCATAACACAAGCCAGAAAAAATACGATTTTTTTCAGTGAAGCTGATTCTAGATGATTTTCGTCAACAAAACAAAAATCTGTTTTCGAAAATGGTATATGATGTAGAGATTTTGGTTAATTTGAGTTTTAAGTTGCTTAGGGGGGTATTGCTGGTTGGAAGGCTGTTTTTGGGCCTTTTTAAAAAAAAAATTTGTTTGAAAACGGTAATAGTTATTTAAATTCTGATTTTTTTTATTGTATTAAGAACATATTGAATTTAATAAAAAACAATTTTTTTCCTTTGTACGAGGGCTGTTCAAAAAGTTGTCGGCCTTCCTGCTGGCGGCATGGATAACTCCACTTCGGATCATCCGAAATGGAAAAAGTAAACGGCGTTAGATTCAATACAGATGTTATTCTGGCCCCTACCTCAATCATAATTTTGCGTTTTTTTTTTACAAAATGGCGGAAATTGAAAAATGAAAAATCGATTTTGGGCCATTTTTTTGTAGTTCAGTGTAAAAAAAAAATAGTAAACAATTTTTTAAAATTATGATTGAGGTAGGGGCTAGAATGGTGACAGTTCTGCGTCGATTGCACTTTGTTTCATCAAAATCGGTTCAGAACTACGGGCGCAATCACCGCCGCCAGCTTGAAAAACGTGGTTTCGAGATAAACGAGTTTAAAGTTTGAAGAAAAAAAAAATTTTAGTATGCAGTTTTAGAAATTCGACAATTCTCCGTCAATTGCACTTGGTTTCATCAAAATCGGTTCCATAGAACTGGAGAAAAGTGACTTCAAAGTTCAAAAACGTGATATTGAAGACACTCAAAGAAAATTTTAGGCAATAAAACATTTTTTTTTTTGTGAAAAACTTACATATATCAATATGCAATGCCAGCAAACGCGAATCTGAAAAGAACGCTTTGAACGAAATTCGGTGGTTGCTTCAAACCGTTGCATTCAAAAAGTAGCCAAGCTAAGCAAATCGCATTTTGGCGAAAACATTGCTGGACAAAAAAGGCCATATCTCCTAAAGTATTTCGAATTTCAAAAAACCCTTTTAGGACAATATTCTCAAATATCCAAGCTAAAAAAAATATGCCAAAAAAAAAATCGAAAAAAAATGTTCGCCAACCAGCAATACCCCCTTAAAGTGCGTATTTTTTACCCAACTCTGGGTATTCTCTTTTCTTTTTTAGAAAGTATTACGTCTTAGCTGTGAAACAAACTATCTTAAGTAATTATACAATTTTCTATCCTCCCAATTAGGTCTAGATTTTGGTTAATTTGAGCTTTAAGTTGCTTGAAGTGGGTATTTGGACCCTTTTAGAATTTTATTAAAAATCTTATTCACATTATTGTAAAGTATTACTTCATAACTCTGGAAAAAAGTATACCAAACAATTATACATACATGGGTTTAAAACAGAGATGGACGCGTCGCGACGTTCCTATGCACGTGTGCATAGGGCCTCTGCCGCGGCCGACTGCACAAAACACACGTACGCTATAAGCATTGAAAGCTACGCACGCAAATTGTGCTTGTATGCGTGTGAAAAGTGTGACGATATGTGTGCATGCCCATCTCTGGTTAAAAAATTAAAAAAAAAAATTTGAACTGCCCATAAGTATGCTATAGTCGTTGTTGAAAATTTTGAAACACTACTACACTGAAAGCATTTTAAAGCAGGGCTGCAAACCCAAACATTGTTTTGGATCTCCGGAACGCTGGTTCGAACCAAAATTTACCAATGGTTAGGGTTCAAAAATTTCAGGTTCGCGGTTTTTGGAAGAAGGTTTTGGTTCGAATCTTGGTTCAGTCCATGCTGGACTCAACATTAATATAAAACAAAGCAATACATTTATTTTGTAAGCTTAAGTGACAGATAGGGCTAGCCAGAAGATGTGAAATCAGCCCTGAATTGCTTAATATGACTATTTTGAACTTATTTAGGAAAGTCTTATCTGAATCATATGCTCATGTTTAAATTTCCTTTGATGTTATCCTAAAGAAAATTTGTCTCAATCAATTTTGCGACTTTTATAAGCTCAGAAATACCATTATAAAAACATGTGCTAACATATGTGTAGATTTAAGATCAAATTTCCTAAAACCTACGTCATACATAATGAGAACAGAACTCTCACTCCTATTGTCGAATCATTAAAAGATTAGCATAGTCAATATAGCATAGTTTGAAGGGCATTTATCAAAACATGTGCTCACAATATATGCCTTTTAAAGTAGATTTAAGATCAAATTACCTAAAATTTAGACGTTTTATTTCCGAAAAACCGAAAATTCGAGTTCAGCACACAAAACCTCTTGAATCACCACCAACAGTTCAATATACTGGACTTCGTTGCCTATTCCCTATACATTCACTCAGAGTGTGATATCATTAAAAGATTTTGAAAGTGAATATAGCATACTTTGAAGGGCATTTATCAAGCTATTTTTTTGTGCATAAACAACTTCGTCTCACACAACTTAATCCTTGCTCAGGGCATTCTTCAAATGGTTGCGAGACGAGTTTCCTACTCAATTATAATTATAATTGTTTTCTCTCAACAAATAAGAATTCTCTTTTCCAAGACTCATCTTTTAAGTATACTTAATTCTTCTATATGAAGAATTCATTCGAGGAGTAAGACTTAAGTCTACTAATCGTACATCTTAAAGGTCTACCCACGACTTCATCTCTACAGTTTTGCATACAGAACATTTTTTTACATTTTCTGAATGCATTTATTAAATACCATTCGGGTCATCCGCCACAAATACCCCCTGCAAACATGCGCGTATATCAATTACTTACATTGAGCGCAAGGCCGTCCAGTTTAGTTTATTAACAATTGATCGAAAATCAAACAAACTGAATGCAATGCGAAAATGCACCAAAGTAATAATTAGTGATTCAGTTTGCCAATCGATATTTCAGTTAATTACGTGACAAGTTGAAACAAAAACATGCTCAATATTACCTCGAAATGTGCATTGAACTTTTGTCTAGTTGAGAGGTAATGGAAACATTAGCACAGATAACCTGCGAGATGAACTACTTGCACAAGAAATTCCAAAAAAATTAAAAAAAAAAACACAACCGATGCAGTTGTATTTGTGTAACTGTTAATGTTTCAGTTTCGGTTTGTAAACAAACTTTGAGCAAATGTAAATAAGATGAAAGAAATTCCAAAATTTTGTTGTTTGTTGTATTGACAACTTGGCTGGGCCGGGCTGGGCTTATCACACACAGACGTGCCTTTCATAGAAGGAGGGGTACGACTCCTCGCTAATCATCATTTGGACAAGTGAAGCAGGAAGCACGCTGGGGAATTGCAAGAGCATGAAAACACAGCATTTGTAATCGTCTCTACTCTAATGTGTGTCAATTGTGATAAGCCCGGCTCTAGCTGTACTTGCCTGCCTGTAAATATGTATGTACATATTGCCGCTCGGCGGTGTATATACTTATATGGGCACCTCCATTTGCTTGCCCCTGCTGCTGCTGCTGCCGCTGCTGCCATGACTAATTAAGTAACCAAAACTCCAGTTCTTAGCATAAGAAAAAAATGCGCCGACAACTTTGTAAAGGTTGCTGAAGAAAATAAATTTTATATGAGTTGTATTGGGCATTTTTTGGGGTATGTTTTGGAGTTGGAGTTGGGTATTTTAGCACTTTTCAAATTTAAATCGAACGAGATTATCCGCCATGAATCTAGGTTCAAGCTGAACTATTCCGTTTATTGTTTGAAGAAATCTTTCCAAAATATATGCTTGCCTGTTTAAAAGCTTGGAGACTTGCCTTTAAAGCAGTGATCGGCAATGTGAGCAGAGAGTCTGTAGCTGCTTTTAAAGCAGGTATCGGCCATGTAAGCAGATTTGAATTGAAGTCGCAGCAATAGTTTTTCTGAGCCAGCAGAGAAAATCTATGTATACTTGAAGCTGCCTTTAAAGCAGAGATCGGCAATGTGTGCTGAGGTGTTGGCTAAATTAAAGTCGCTCAGATAAGTAGGAGAAAAAATTTACCTCTTTGTTAAGCTGCCTTTTAGAGCAGGAATCGGCAATGTCAGCAGAGATATAGACAGAAGTTATGTAGCTACCTTTGAAGCAAGGAATTTGTGATGCTTCCTTTGAAGCAAGGATCGGCCATGTGAGCAGCGATGTTGTCGCTGCATATACAGTAGCGATGGGCAATGTGAGCAGAGATATTGACAGAACTTAAGTCCCTGCATTAGTCATTGTATGTCAGGAGAGAAAAGTTACCTGAATGTAAAGCTGCCTTTAAAGCAGGGATCGGCAATGTGAGCAGAAACTTTGTGTAGGTTTTAAGTAACTACCTAAAATGCAGAGAACGGCAATGTAAGCAGAGACCTCGACAGAATTTTAATCACTGCTTTTAAAGCAGGGATTTGCAATTTGAGCAGACATCTTGACAGAATATGAATTGCGGCCTTTAAAATAGGGATCGGCAATGTAACCAGAGACGATGGTAGATAGTCGCTACCCTAAAAGCAGGGATCGGCAATGTGAGCAGAAACGTTGGCAGATTTTAAGTCACTACCTCAAAAGCAGGTATCGGCAATGTGAGCAGAGCCTTTGACAGAATTTGAATTGCGGCCTCTTAAACAGGGATCGGCAATGTAAGCAGAGACGTCGGCAGATTTTAAGTTGGTACCTTTAAAGCAGAGTCTTTGACCGAATTTGAGTCGGTAACTTTAGAGTAGGAGTTAATAGTTATTAACAGAATTTAAGTCTATACTTCTAAATTAGGGATCGGCCATATGAGCAGAGCATTTGACAGATTTTAAATCGCTGCCTTTAAAGCACGGATCGGTAATGTGAGCAGAGACGTTGGCAGATTAAAAGGAGCTACCTTCAAAATAAGGATCGGCTATGTGGGCAGAGACTTTGACAGAATTTTCAACGCTGCCTTTAAAGCAGGGATCGACAATGTGAGCAGAGTTCTTGACAGAACTTCGCACTGATCGGCAATGTGAGCAGAGACTTTGGCAGAACTTAAGTCGCTTCAAAAGTCGTTTTGGGTCAGCAAAGGAAAGTAGTCCATATGTTGAGTAACTAGTCCCTTTTCTTAGTTGCCGGTGGCAACTTTTCTGCTCACAGTGCCGACCTCTGACTTAAAGCTTGGCATTGAAAAGAAGACTAATCCTTATCGGTTGTGCTCCTCTTTACAACCTTTTCTTTTCATTAAGCGAGGGTATTCCCTGGGTCAGTTCCCATCCCAAATGTGGCCTTTGTATACATCTTTTTTTTTTTTTTTTTGAAGCTGCCTTTGCCATATGCATTTTCGATTCTTGCGCTTTTTGCGCGTGTGAATCATGAGCATTAAGCATAAAACCGACATTTAGCTGATTGATCTTAATAAGAATTCGCGCCAGTTGGGCTGCAGGGAGGGGAGTGGTGGATAGAGGGTCCGCTAACGGATCGCTGAACGGGTCAATAACATTGTCGGGATGCCTGTCATCCACCACGTCCTACTACATTTGAGGGCGTTGCTGGGCTGCGCCTGCGCAACATAACAAACTTGGCGTTTGTTTTTTCTTATTCTTTGGTGCATTTTTTAATAACTCAGGCCTCTGCTTGTCGGAAATTAAAGTTTGCATTTTTGAGTTATGTTTTTGAAACATTTTCGACTGTGTGTGCGTGTGTGTTTGTGTGTGGATCCCTTCGTTTGGATCGCCTTTATTTATGTATTTTGCATTCGGAGCGGATGTTGAAAATTGTCGCCAAAAACGCTGCAAAATTTACAAAGCAAATTTTCGAGTCTGGCCTGGTCTTCTGTTGCATATTTCATATATTTTTTTTTGTATATATTTCGAAATTCGATTTTATGTTAATTAATGCCCCGCCGTGTACCACAATAAACAACAACAGAAACTGTGCCAACCGTGCGAGAACCAACTAACTAAATGAAAAATCTCCACACGCAATAGGGGAAAACCTGTTAAATGAATTCTAATCAAGTTTGTAGACAAAAATTGACTCTCAAAATGCACCCGAAATTGGGGACACTTTCGGTTGCGCAATGTCTAGCTGGCAAATTGAATCATTTTGATGTCTGCAGTTTAAATCAAATGCAATTAAAATGAAATTGATAGAGAATTGAAAACAATTTATTTTTGCACTTGACAGCCTCTTAGGCATCCTGCCTGTTTTCGTCCTCTCATTATCTAATTTGTATGGCTGTGTGTGTGTGTGTGTGTGTGTGCACAAAAGGCGTCTAGATTACGTCTACATCTTCAGGTTTGTTGATTTTTTTTTTGGAAATTGTGTCTGGCCTCTTGTTGTTTGCCTTTGGCCTGTCTGCTCATTGTCTGCGTCCGCTGGTTGTCCTTTTATGAATTTGATTTCTTTTTTCGTTCCTTTTTTTTTTTTTGTTTAGATGTTAGTCAAGTTTTGCCTGGTGTTTGTTTGGGTTGGCTGGGCAAGCGGTTTCTTTTTCGGGTTTATTGTTTTGAATTTGCATTTGCTATCAGTTTTCGTCATTTGAAGATTGAAACAGGCTGCTTTATTTGAGGTGCATGTAGAGACAGTAAAGTAAAGTAAACTTGGTTCGCTTGTGTAGATATCTAAGCTACATTTGTGAGATAAGAGAGTCATATTGGACTTTTTGGGGATCTAATTGTAGAGGATCTAAATTGTGTAACAGATTTATAGACACTCTACACGATTCGATAGAGAATGACCAGCGAGAGAAATTCATGAAAATTGAATCTAATTTGTGCTCTCGGAAATCGAACTGTGAATGAACTCAAAATATGCAACAAAGCAAATACTTGAAAAATTGTATCTTTTTTACTTAGTTCATAAGTTCATTTCCGGGCATACGCAGCCACCTTACTTAGTCCTTGCCGCCAGTCTTGACATAAATTCAGCAAGCATCTCATAAGCTGCAGCTGCTGTGTAGTTTTTATACTCTGTACCGAAGGTACATAGAGTATTATAAGTTTGTGCAAAAGTATGTAACATCTAGAAGGAAGCATCTCCGACCCCATAAAGTATATATATTCTTGATCAGCATCAACAGCCGAGTCGATATAGCCATGTCCGTCTGTCCGTCTGTCCGTCTGTCCGTCCGTCCGTCTGTCCGTCTGTCCGTCCGTCCGTCTGTCCGTCTGTCTGTCTGTCCGTATGAACGCACAGATCTCAGAGATTGTAAGAGATAGAGGTTTGACATGTATGGGACATATGCTTCTTATGTCTGCAGGCAGATCAAGTTTATTTTCAATTTTGGCCACGCCCCCTCCCGCCCCCGCAATTTAGAAAAAACGTCATATCTCCCACAGTTTTGAAGATAGATGGCTTGTTCCTTCTGGACATATTTAGTTATTAGGATAACTTATCGATCCGCCAAAGAAATAAAGAAGATCGGATGAACGGTTTTCGAGTTATGATCAAAATACAAAATTTCTTGGTACAGAGTATGTTATAGTCGAGCTTGACCGACTTTCTTTCTTGTTTTTTATCCATCTTATGGCTAAATGAACTTAATTATCTTATCTCTGTATTAGTCGATCGAAATTTGGACGGAATTCAAATCAAACTACATATTTACAACCTTCACATCAAGTTTTCACTTCATAGCTTGAATAAATTCTGAGATAAGGCTCTGAAGCACTTTGAAACCAGTGCGGAAATGTTCCTGAAACATTAATTTACCCACCTCCATTCTTTCATTCTACAGAGCAAACGTTAAGATCATACGAAGGGGATTGAAACCAGGGCTGCAAACCCAAAAAATTCCGTGGATCTCCGGCTCACGGGTTCGAACCAAAATTTAACAATGGTTCAGGTTCAGAATTTGGAGGTTCAAGGTTTTTGGGCAAAGGTTTAGGTTCGAGCCTTGGTTCAGCCCATGCTTAATACATGTTTATATAGTAATCGACCTAAAAACGAAATAAACTGTAAGGAAATTGCGTCGATTTACGTACCAAAAGTGTTTCCACAGTAATGTTAAGCACTTATTTTGTGAATAATACAATAAGCTTTGGAGAAAAGGATCTTAAGAAACAGGCTAGGGATTCTATTGGTAATTCTGAACATTTTTATGAATGCTTACATTAAACTATCCTGCCGATTGTAAGACTCAGTCTTTCAGAACCATCAGGATAAGAGAATAAGTTGCTAGGAAATAGGTATACTTGTATCATGTCTTTAATTTTTGTTGAACCGAACCGAAATTATGGGTTCGGAACAGGTTCAGGTTCAGCTTTAGTAACTTAAGAGGTTCGGTTCGAGGTTCGGTTCACAGTAATCTGAAAGTCGGAATTCCGGCTTCGAGCCGGTTCGGTTCAAAACCGGTTTGCAGCCCTGATTGAAACTGTTACTCAATCAGTTAAAAAAACTACTCCGGCTTATATAATATAATACCTTAAATATTAATAATAGATATGGCTTTGAACCACTTTTGAACCATTTTTATGAACACATAGCAATAAACACTTTGTAAAGATCGATTCATCGGTTTCTAACAATAAAATATCTGTAAAAACTTGATCTGTGTATGTGAGACAGGAAAAAACAAAAGTCAGAGCTGTAAACCTGTTATGGTTTTAACCAGCTTGAACACGTTATGCCAACTTTTTCTAAACTCTACACCGAACCGTAAACAAAACCAAAATTGAGAAAACTGTTACCCCGTTTATACACAAACACAAATTCATGAATTTGGCCCCTAAAGGTATACTATATATGTGAATATGAATGATTATGGAGTCTATTTTTGATATTTGCCCCATTATTATTGATAATCATATATATAGCATACCTTAAGGGGCAGATTCATGAATTTGTATTTGTGTATAAACGGGGTATGTAATACCTTAACCTGTAGAGCTGTCAAAGAATCGATGTTCATTTCAAGGCATTAAGCTGTATTTTTACTTATATGATATCTCAGTAGAGTGTCTCAAATGAGATACCAGACAAGTGTAATAGTCAATCTGATAAGCACAATAACATATGAAAAGCTCCATAAGAAGGAGGCTATCTAAGTTCTCTTATGAGTTTTTGGCAGTAAGCTGATGTATTTGGTGCCCAGCATTTGAAAACATCAATTAAAAGTGTTTAAAAATCGTTTTCTAAACTCTAAATTCATCTTCTTAATGGCAATATCTGTCATAAAAATGGCAATAGCAGTGTAGCAGCTGATTAGAAGATGATGAATCGGCCAACAAAGGAATACAAATATAAATATTTGTAACGATCTTGAATTTAAATTATATCAATTCATGTAATAAACAAGGCTGCAAACCTCAAAAATTCTCCAGGAGGTTCGGTCCGGGGTTTCAAACCCATTGTGAAATCCAAGGTTCGGTTCGCGGACCGGTTCTTGGAACCCCTGAACTCAAGGTTCTGGTTCGAACCTTGGTTCGCTTGCACATAAAAGAAAAGTTTATTTATTAATACGTTGAAAATGAAACATATAGAAGGTATATATCCATAAGCTTAATCATAATGATCATTACTTAGGTTATTTCAATTATCAAAACAGCTTTAAGAAAGCCTTTATATGTGAAGTTTCAAAGATATGCTTGGCTACTAGATCAGATTTCTCTAGTTAAGCGTGTTAAAATCTTCTGTTCAAGCTAGTTATCATACTATATCTTGGCACTTTACCTTAAAAATCCTCGACACTTAGTTAAAAGTGCAATCGTTTATACTAAAATCTCCAGAGATCGTTGAAAAAATGACCTAAATTGGTGAACCGAACCTCATTTTTCAGAAAAAGTGGTCCGGTGGTTCCCCAAAAAAATCGAATCGAATCGGTTCTCAGGGGTTCGGTTCCGGACCGGCTTGCGGCCTTGGTAATAAATATACACAGAGAGAAAAAACCAAGAACATTATACTCAAAGTGAGAACATTCGGTGTCAAGAACTAATCATGACCTGATCTTCTCACTTCAAGAACAATTTCTCACTTCGAGAACTTTATTTTTGAGAAAGCAAAATCTTAATGTGAGTTGAAATGTTCAGTTTTTGAGAACATTTTAAACTCAAAAAAAAATTTGAGGTCCAGGGTCCAAGATCCAGTCCACGACCAGAGGGGTCCCCAATGGTCCAGATCCAATTCCAGGTCTAATTCCAAGTCTGGGTCCGGTTCCAGCTCCAAGTCCGCAGAGACACCCCACCTGCCTTTGTTAATTAAATTAAGAAAGAACAATTGTTCGGACTTACTGGGAGTAGAGCCCAAAACCCACGCGAGGACGTCTTAGCTAGTTAGGCTATTGCCCACTTCTGCAGCCGCACGTCTGAATGGCTTTTTTTCCTTTTCGGTGATGAGCTGATTTGTGCTTATTTCAAGAACATTCGGAACTTTGGTTCTCACAAATTTGAGAGAACATTCTGTGCTTCTTTTGAGATGAAAAAATCTCATTTTCTGAACACGGTTTTTCCCTCTGTGCATGTAATGATGAGATATTTATCAAAAAACAAGGACCAAACCTACACTCAAAAAAAAAACAGTCAAAATCGCCCTAAAATTTAGAAATTTGCCTTAAAAAAGGAGTCAAAGGCGATTCGTCATATATCTAAGAAAAATTATTTCTAAAAATAAGACAAAGACTTTCTGAAATTAAGAAAATATTTACTATATACTATTCTAGATTTTAAAAAAACCTTTCTAGATTTTAGAAATACCTTTCTAGATCTTAGAAAAAAAACTTTTTCAAGTATTATTGACAGGAAAGGGAGTGGGGGGACTCTGGAGACAGAACAGGAAGACGACTACTAACTACACTAAGTAGCGTTTATCCCCTTATATATTATTTTTATAGGATATTTTCTTTCTGTTGGGGGGTTCACTAAAGTTTCTTTCTGAAAATCACATTGTAATTAGTAATCAATATTTTAATTTCTAACTTTACCTTGCCTGGGACTTGAACTCGGGACCTCGGGGTAACTTCAACACGAAAGGCGTCTTATCGCACTCGACTACCAAGCACTCGCGTGTGAGTCACAGTAAAGAACGCAGTCAAATGCTAAGCATTCAGCTGCCTCTATTATATTCCGAAAGCAGAGAATTCGAACTTGAGAATTACATGCGGTGTCTTTTTCTATTTTTCTAAATTTTAGGGCGGTTTTCTAGATTATTTTTCTATATTTTAGGGCGATTTTCTCAGCATGCCGAATATTAGTTGCCCCTTTTATATTCCGAATGCACGGAGTTCGTACTTGAGAATTACAAGGGGTGTCTTTTTAATATTTTTATATTTTTATACTCTGTACCGTAGGTACATAGAGTATTATAAGTTTGTGCAAAAGTATGTAACATCCAGAAGGAAGCATCTCCGACCCCATAAAGTATATATATTCTGGATCAGCATCAACAGCCGAGTCGATATAGCCATGTCCGTCTGTCCGTCTGTCTGTCTGTCCGTATGAACGCACAGATCTCAGAGATGGTAAGAGATAGAGGTTTGACGTGTATGGGACATATGCTTCTTATGTCTGCAGGCAGATCAAGTTTATTTTCAATTTTGGCCACGCCCCTTCCCGCCCCCGCAATTTCGAAAAAACTTCATATCTCCCACAGTTTTGAAGATAGATGGTTCGTTCCTTCTGGACATATTTAGTTATTAGGATAACTTATCGATTAGCCAAAGAAATGAAGAAGATCGGATGAACGGTTTTCGAGTTATGATCAAAAGACAAATTTTCTTGGTACAGAGTATGTTATAGTCGGGCTTGACCGACTTTCTTTCTTGTTATACTCTGTACCGTAGGTACATAGAGTATTATAAGTTTGTGCAAAAGTATGTAACATCCAGAAGGAAGCATCTCCGACCCCATAAAGTATATATATTCTTGATCAGCATCAACAGCCGAGTCGATATAGCCATGTCCGTCTGTCCGTCTGTCTGTCTGTCCGTATGAACGCACAGATCTCAGAGATGGTAAGAGATAGAGGTTTGACGTGTATGGGACATATGCTTCTTATGTCTGCAGGCAGATCAAGTTTATTTTCAATTTTGGCCACGCCCCTTCCCGCCCCCGCAATTTCGAAAAAACGTCATATCTCCCACAGTTTTGAAGATAGATGGTTCGTTCCTTCTGGACATATTTAGTTATTAGGATAACTTATCGATTAGCCAAAGAAATGAAGAAGATCGGATGAACGGTTTTCGAGTTATGATCAAAAGACAAATTTTCTTGGTACAGAGTATGTTATAGTCCGGCTTGACCGACTTTCTTTCTTGTTTTTTCTGTATTTTAGGACGAAATTCTAAATGGCTTGTCTAAATTTAAGAAATGTGCTTTCTTAAATTTATGGCGATTCGCCCTATTTTAAGACACAGTGCAATGTATTTTTTTCTAAATTCAAGGGTGAATTCGCCCTTAGTTTTAGAAAGTATTGAGGAAAAAATCTAGAAAAATGACCCTAAATTTAAGAAAAAATTAATCGAATTTCTAAATTTAAGAAATTATTTTCTAAAAAATCTTTTTTAGGGTTGTTTTTTCTAAATTTAAGAAAAAATTGTCTAAAAACAAGAAAGGAAAATTATTTTAGGGCGAATTTCTAAAAATTAGAAACTAAATTTTTTGAGTGTAGGCTCGATCGTTGAATCTAAACCCAAAATACGAAGCCTGCACAATTGTTTTGGTAAAGATCAAGTACAGAGTTCTAAACCAAAACTTAAATTTGTTATTTAAATTCTCTCTATTCTTAATTTCTCCGATGTTTATAAAAATCGTTAAATATGTAGATATTGTAACATCAACTTGTTAACTGAACTACAAAGTTATTCTTATATTTCTATTAATATTAAAATCTATTAAAAGATTCTTCAAAGCAAATGTTAAATGTTTCCTTCCTCGTCACAATTCTACATCATTATTTCTTATCTACATCTGCCTTGGTTATAGAGTTTGTCAAAGGGGACATCTCTGTCAAAATTCGTTTATTTATTTGCCGAAAAAGTAGCCAGACAAACAAACACATGCAAATTATTATGTGTCTGCGCGGTGTGTGCATGTGTCTGAGATGTCTGGACTTTTATTGTATGGCTGACCTTGAATTTATGGAAATTGCATAAGTGAGAATACAACTTTGTCATCTAAAGAAATGACAAAAAAAAAAAAAAAACAAACCTACATAAAAAAAGAAAGAAAAAAAGAAATGAATCTAAAGAAAGAGTCGAAAGTGTGGACATGTGTTTAATTAATATAGAGTCTGCGAAAATGTCCTCTGTTCAAGTCCTAAATAAATTACAACTTACAAAGACCAACCCATGCCACACACACATATCGATAACCCTTATCAACTGTGCGGCATCGCGAGGCGAAAAATACAATTTATGCCTACCAACAGAGAAAAAACAAAATATATATTTTGGCCCCTCCATTGACTTGACCACCGGCAGCGCAAGGGGGGCGTGACAGGCTTAAACCAAAAGATTCCACTGATGCAAATTTGTCTGATATCAAATTGCAGTAATTTGTTCTCGAGGGTTGTGCGAACGTCAGGAATGCGCCTGGTCATAAAATTTGAGCATTTTGAATGTTATATTTATTAATACCAAATTGAAATTCAAGTCAAAATCAAAACCAAACTACACTCACTCACATTTTCAATCAAAAATTTCCAGTCTAACATTGCAAATGAAAAATCGAAAAATGAATAAATCTAAAAGAATCAAGCAAAACGACGGCCTCATGATAGTTAATCATAATTTGCGACAACTGCGCAAAGTCATGATGGATATGCTCACGGTTCAGGCAACTACCAAATGCAAAACCCGAAAAAGACCTTCCACAAAAGTGAAAAAGAAGCCCAAAAATGAGATCATTCGCCACCAGCAGATGATGGACATTGCACAACAGCAGCGGCAAAACCTTCAACTCTTTTACGAGCGACAAGTGGCCCATATCAGAAACAGTGCCCAACTCTTGGATTGTCAACTCGCCAAACTACACACTGCCCTACAGGATCAATGGGAGCAAAAACCAAATATTTATCTCATCGATGGCTACTTCAATCAGATACTCCAGGCGGTGGATGAGCTGGAACAGAGAGGCGCACGTCGTAGTTGCTTTGATTCAACAACTTGCCTATCATCAAAAAATGACATAGATCAGAGAAATGTGGTAATATCCAAAATCCTGCAACTGGTGGACAATGCTAAAGAGGCCAACAGGCGACTAGAGTATTGCACACAAGGTGCATCAATTTATTGATTTAAATTTAAAGTGTTTGTTTAGTGTTAATAAAAGTGTACTTTCATTTAGTTGTTTGTAGTTTCATTACATTACATTACTCTGAATTAGATTTGAACATTTTTATAGGGAGATTGCTTCGAGAAATGTAGTTAAGGGTAACAATTTCGCCAATTGTCTATTATATGTGCTTAGCCTAGTCTGACTGACTGATTATCAACCTACAGACCAAGCCGCTCAGTCTTAATATCTTGAATTTGTCAACGAATTTTGATTAGGCATATGAAAATGTGTCGAAATCTTTCTTAAAGTGGGTGCAATTTTACAAAAAAGTTGTTCAAACTTCACTGAAAACTTGGGGCTTTTACTAAGACTATAACCAAAGCAAAGCTCATTTACCACAATTTCTTCTTAAAACAAGAAAGAAAGTCGGTCAAGCCCGACTATAACATACTCTGTACCAAGAAAATTTGTCTTTTGATCATAACTCGAAAACCGTTCATCCGATCTTCTTCATTCCTTTGGCGGATCGATAAGTTATCCTTATAACTAAATATGTCCAGAAGGAACAAGCCATCTATCTTCAAAACTGTGGGAGATATGACGTTTTTTCTAAATTGCGGGGGCGGGAGGGGGCGTGGCCAAAATTGAAAATAAACTTGATCTGCCTGCAGACATAAGAAGCATATGTCCCATACACGTCAAACCTCTATCTCTTACCATCTCTGAGATCTGTGCGTTCATACGGACAGACAGACGGACGGACAGACGGACATGGCTTTATCGACTCGGCTGTTGATGCTGATCAAGAATATATATACTTTATGGGGTCGGAGATGCTTCCTTCTGGATGTTACATACTTTTGCACAAACTTATAATACTCTATGTACCTACGGTACAGAGTATAATAAGAGACAAGACGTTTCTAAAATATTTGAAAACAAATGTATCAAATGTTCTCAAAATAAGCACAATTCAACTTAACTCAACCACCGCACAAACAAATTGTTAAAAATACCCATTTAGACGTACTTTTACAAAACAAGAAAGAAAGTCGGTCAAGCCCGACTATAACATACTCTGTACCAAGAAAATTTGTCTTTTGAGCATAACTCGAAAACCGTTCTTCCGATCTTCTTCATTCCTTTGGCGGATCGATAAGTTATCCTAATAACTAAATATGTCCAGAAGGAACAAGCCATCTATCTTCAAAACTGTGGGAGATATGACGTTTTTTCTAAATTGCGGGGGCGGGAGGGGGCGTGGCCAAAATTGAAAATAAACTTGATCTGCCTGCAGACATAAGAAGCATATGTCCCATACATGTCAAACCTCTATCAATTACCATCTCTGAGATCTGTGCGTTCATACGGACAGACAGACGGACGGACGGACATGACTCGGCTGTTGATGCTGATCAAGAATATATATACTTTATAGGGTCGGAGATGATTCCTTCTCGATGTTACATACTTTTGCACAAACTAATAATACTCTGTGTACCTACGGTACAGAGTATAAAAAGCGTCGATGAGTGCAAAGGGACTTGGGCTCGATCCTCTCCCCTTTCCTCGATCCTCGATTTCAAAATGAACTGACCAAGTTGGGGTGGCTATATCGTTGCTAAAGCTGATACCTGACAGAGCACTTCGTAAGAGATTTCCCAGAATTTGAAATCCATTTATAACCTTGCACTAAACTATGGCGAATGCTCTACCCATTTAAGTATAAATATTCTTAAAAATGGAACATTTCAACTTACAAGAACTTCCCCAAAAATGTTTCTTGCGGCGAGAATATTGTAACTTAAGAAAGAATAGCCGTGCTTGGCCTGTTTTTGGATCACATGCGCTCATCTTGAGTATAATGTCTATCGATTTTCCCATATTGAAGTATCTCTTTCTTTCTGCAATTTATATAATATCCAACTAGGGCATTTCAGTTCGAACGCATATTCGCAGTTTCTCAAGTTGATAATCGTCTAAAGAAGGACGATCAGTTAAAAGCACCCATTAATACATGAAACTGGTAGTAAACCCACAAAAATTGATATCAATATCAATTTGTTTCTTTTTCTTTGCTTCGTTGCTATCAATATAGTCCTAGAGAGAGTATCAAATTGATCTTTTGGTGATTAATTTGTTAGGCAGAAGTCCTCATTTGAAACAGACACAGACAGATAATAAACTCAGCGAAATTCAATTAAAGGCACATGGATATTTAATGTTTTATGGGAAATTAGATGAGAAATGAATAAAATTTTTGTTAAATAATAAAGTGAATAACGATATTTGTTCAACAAATGTCTTAATACAACAAATCAACAGGTTTTAGATTAACAAACAAATTATTTTCAAAAAATTCATTTTTATACAGCGAAATTCAATTAAAGGCATGTATTTAAATTATATGAAAATTATAAGAAAATGATGATTAATAGTGAGTCCAGCTCCCAGATTTTGAAATCACTTCAAAAATTTGTTTTGGCATTGAGTCTATGACGTTTTGAAACTCTGAAGTAGGAATTTTGGCCCATTCATTGACTACTGCAATTCTGAGCTCTGCCACCGACTCGAATTTGCGATGACCAGCAAATACACGTCGTGCCAAGTTTCCCCACATGTTCTCTATAGGATTTAGATCTGGGGAACGTGCTGGCCACTTCATAACATCGATCTGCTTCTCCTGAAACCAATTAACGCTGAGTCGTGATACATGTATGGCAGCGTTATCCTGCTGAAAAATGGTGTCTGAAGAAGGTTACTGATCCAAAAAGTGTATTAATAGTTCTTTCAACATGGTAATATACTTTTCCGAGTTCATACGCCCATTCACTTTACATATGGGGGTCCTTCCATAGTAACTAAAACCAGCCCATATCATTAACGAACCTCCTCCAAAGTTCCGCTTAGTAGAAAAGGATTCGGGCTTCTTCAAATCGTGCCAGTTATAATTAAAACCATCTGGACCGTCAAGGTTGAATTTTTTCTCGTCTGAAAATATTACCTTTTTCCATTGATCGGTCCATGACATGTGTTTTTCGGCTAACTCCAATCTTGCAACTTTATGCGATTCCTTTAAAGCTGGCTTAGACTTCATTTTCTTCCAAATTAGCCGATTACTTCCAGATAAAATTTGTTGTACACGACGCTTAGTAATCCAGTTGCAGTTTTTTGTAAGCCAGCCCGAATTATAGCGGATTTTACACGAGAAGAAAGCTTTTGATTATTATTATTTGATCGATTTGTATTATATTTCTGCTTTAAATTGATTACATTATCCACTGCAGATGGAGATCTTTTCAATTTAATGGCAATTTGCCTATTACACATGCCAGTATCCTTGTAAGCAAGGATTTTGGCTGTTTCTTCAGATGATAATGTTTTTCCCTTTCCCATATCAATATCAATGAGGGAAATTTTCAATAGGATATAATTTGTATCTGTTTAAATTTAATCAAACTATCAAATTAAGAACATTGTGCACCTTGTTCTTCCTTGAGGACTTGAAACACACTGCCTTTAATAGAATTTCGCTTCAAAACGTTTAGAAACTCTGAATAATGGGCAAGCTATAGCCTAAACTAACTGTTAATGCTCTCTTTAAGCTAAAAATAGAAATAGAGAGACCAAAGTAAAGGGGAGAATAGTATTGGAAGATGCCTTCTGGTTCCAATACATTTTAAGGTGACTTAACCGACCTGCCTTTAATTGAATTTCGCTGAGCGTAGTTAGAAAATTCCAAAAGTCTTGCTCTTATGTAAAACCTAGCCTGCCGATCATGGTTCAGCTTTAATACCTTAAGAGGTTCGGTTCACAGTAATAGGTTCGGTTCAAAACCGGTTTGCAGCCCTGGTTAGATCACAAAACTAGTCTTATCGGATTGATATACGCTTTTCAGGATTGTTTCAAGCCTTTCGAGCTTGTATCAGGCTCGATCCAAATCGACTCATACTTGAAATTTCAGTACGAAGTTCAAGATCAAAGCAATCTTTTAGGGCTTCATTTAAGCTTAGTTAAGTCCGAAGTTCGAGATCAAAGCGATCTTTTAGAGCTTCATTTAAGCTTAGTTAAGCAAGCCTCCATGATAGTTACTCGGTGTACCACACTTGATCCGAGGACAACGCGCCTGACTTAAAGAAAAAGAATCATTACCTTAAACAGCTTGAACTTCTTATAACAAAGAGTCTGAAGTGCCTTGAAACGGTGAAAGTAAATAGCTAAGAATAGCATTTGATGATTATGATGTTAGTTTCAATCAGGGCTGCAAACCGGTTTTGAACCCGGAATTCCGACTTTCAGACAACTGTGAACCGAACCTTGAACTGAACCTCTTAAGGTATTAAAGCTGAACCTGAACCCGTTCCGAACCTAAAATATCGGTTCAACAAAAATGATAGATTTGAACTACTTCCCAGTGACTTCTTCTGTTATCCTGATGGAATTATCCACATTTCTGTGGGAACACTTTTCGAAGTTTTTAATTCGTCACTATACTTTATATAAGTAGAAACACTTTTGTCATTGCTTTGATGGTCATGAGCTGTATGAAAGTGTCTTTTATTTATATAAAGTATTGTGAAATCCCATCCCAACCCAAAATCGAGGCAATTCCCTAACAGTTTATGTCGGTTTTAGGTCGATTACTATATAAACGTGTATAAATCATGTGCCCATTGGCCCATAAACCTTGAACCTCAAAATTCTGACTCGAACCATTGCTTAAATTTGGTTCTTACCCGCGAACCGGAGATCGAAGACTTTTTTGGGCTTGTAGCCCTGGTTTCAATGCATTTTAAACTATGTTGGCTTTTTTCCGATTTAATGATTCTTCAGTCACGGCAAAATAGTTTGATATTTTCCATTAATATTCTCAGTCTAAGATTTCCTTTGAGTTTCAATAACACCAAAAACCCCCACAAAGCATGCCTGGCTTTAAATCACTTCAGTTTCCCCACTATTCTCATATGAAATCCAAAAATTCAGTGTTGTATTCAATTTCTCTAGCATTCCCAAATTCCTAGCTACAAATTAATTACAAGAATTTGCGTTCCAAAATTTAACTCTTGCCCAACAATTGACAATCATGCCAAAGAAGGCAGAGCCCAAAGTAAGGTCTGTTCCACAGGATCGAGCCTGTTTGCTGCGCTCTGATTATGATAAGCTGCAGGGTCAACTCGGAGAGGAGGTTGTTGATAACTTGAGTCAGAAATTCCAAAAGCTGAGCAAGCATACCAAAAATCAGACTAGCTACATTGCCTATTTGGAGGATCAGATCAAGCTGGCGCGCTCAGAATATGAAACAAAGGTGAATGACGTCAAGGTTAGTGCCGATCTGCTTGAGCAGGAGCTGCAAAAGGTGCGACAGGAGTTGCGTTTCATTGCGGTCAAGGCCGGACATGTGGACAAGTTGCACAAACTTTTGCAGACCCTGAAGATCAAGTTGCAGCGGCGCGATAAAATCATAGCCAAATATGAAGTGCAGCACACGGACATCATGTACATCATCAAGGAGCTGCAGTCGCGTCTCGTGGAGCAGCAGGCAGCCGGCACAGATCCAGCCTCTGAGCTTAAAAGCCAGCATTCGTCTGTTTGCAAGTTCGCTTGCCTTTCCCAGGCACTCAAGAAAAAGTTGGAGTCAACTCAATTTGAGAGCAATTGAAATTTCAGTTAATGGGGACTACAAATAATGCAGTTCCTCGAATTTTAGTGTTTTTTTATTACAAAGACATATGATTTTTCTTTTGTTATATAAAAGGCTATGATTGTTTTTATTTTTTTTTTTTGTATCATCCATTGAGTGTATGCTTTTGGGAACGGGGGCAATTGATAGCGGAACTTAAGTCAGCAATTCGTTTCTGGACTTCTTAGAATTCCGCTTTTGAAGTTCATTGACAACTTTTTGCAGCGACAACGCATTCAGCAGTTTATTTACGTTACTTGATTACAATATTAACAAGAATCTCTATCGGGTGATTGATCTACGCTGAAGAACTGTGCTGTTTTTGGGTATAGCGAGTTGAGTTTTTATTTGGCTTTAAACATCAGGTTTCAATTAGCTTCGCCCCTGTCATCTGATCTAAATGATATTTAAGAACTATTTGTCAATGTATATTTGCAGATGAAGTGCATGAGATATGATAATCTAGTATGACCGCATTTCAACCAATAGACTGTAATGTAAAGAGCTTGGGCTTTGACGCAAAATTTAGATTTTTATGGAAACATCTGAAATGTTTCAGCATTTTCGGCACAGAACGATGCCAATCGCTCTAATTGTAAAATATAAAAAACATATAAACTTACAACAAAGCAAAACTAACGTCAAAGAAAGAACAGGCGAGCAATCGACGCCAGCATTTGGCTGATTGCCTCCCAGTTTGATTCTGAGACTCCAAAAAAATAGCAAATGCAGAGCTATAAACAAGTTGAGCGGCAGGACAGTTTGAGATTTGCAGAAACGCCGAAGCAGGCGATCAATCGACGTCTTAAATCCCAGAGAATTTCAGAGACTGCATAAAAATCTGAATAGCGGCGTGATGAACAAGTTGAACAGCAGGTTAGCTTAAAATCTGCAGAAACGTGAGAACAGGAGCAGGCTAGCAATCGACGCCAGCCAAAATTTCGATCCCCAGAGAGCTGCTGAGAACCCGGTACAATCGCAGTTGCAAGGCGGTAATGAATTTGAGCGGCAGGCCAGGTTGAGATCTGCAGAAACGCAGGAGCAGGCGATCAATCGACGTCTCAAATCCTAGAGATGTTCTGAGACTGCATAAAAATCTGAATAGCGGCGCTATAAACAAGTTGAGCAGCTTAAAATCTGCAGAAACTTGAGAACAGGAGCAGGCGAGCAATCGACGTCAGCAATTTGCAATACACTTCGCGCCCCAGAGAGCTGCTGAGAATCCGGTTCAATCGTAGTTGCAACGCTGTAATGAAATTGAGCGGCAGGCCAGGTTGAGATCTGCAGAAACGCAGCAGCAGGCGGCCAATCGACGCCAGAAAGCTGCTGATTCAGCAGAATGTCCGAAAACTTGTGGAATTATGGAACCTAAGACTGTGCAGCCGAGAGCTGGCAAATAAATCGATGCTCGAATTGATATATCACTCTTTTCCCTGCATAAGAAACATCGATAGCAATATAAAGCAACGACTAAACACGAAAAAAGTTGCAACAACTACTTGGATATACGATTAAGTTGAGTCTGACCTTAACTCCTGTTAACAAAGAATTCAAAGATTGATTTAAATTCCAAGCGGAAGTGCTGATTCTTTACTATATTTGCATTTATCTGAATGGATTGAAAAGCTTAACCTTTTCATATAAAGAAAACAAGAAAGAAAGTCGGTCAAGCCCGACTATAACATACTCTGTACCAAGAAAATTTGTCTTTTGATCATAACTCGAAAACCGTTCATCCGATCTTCTTCATTTCTTTGGCGGATCGATAAGTTATCCTAATAACTAAATAATTCCAGAAGGAACAAGCCATCTATCTTCAAAACTGTGGGAGATATGACGTTTTTTCTAAATTGCGGGGGCGGGAGGGGGCGTGGCCAAAATTGAAAATAAACTTGATCTGCATGCAGACATAAGAAGCATATGTCCCATACATGTCAATCCTCTATCTCTTACCATCTCTGAGATCTGTGCGTTCATACGGACAGACAGACAGACGGACAGACGGACATGGCTATATCGACTCGGCTGTTGATGCTGATCAAGAATATATATACTTTATGGGGTCGGAGATGCTTACTTCTGGATGTTACATACTTTTGCACAAACTTATAATACTCTATGTACCTTCGGTACAGAGTATAATTAACCATCTGAACTTTGAAAAATTACTAAATATAATGTAAAATATTTCCAATGCTCTCCCGAACATTTGTCACGTTTCTGGGTATTTGGACAAGAGGCAAAGACACAACAACAACCTACAATTGTCTCCGGCATGTGTATATCCTAAATGCAGAATTTGTGCATAAAAGCACGTAATATAAGAGCCATAAACAAATTGCAATTCTGTGTGTTTTCCCCCCACTTTTTCATTTGCCATGGAAAATCGGTTTGCCTATTGAATTTTAATGGCCCGCGGTACCAGGAAGTACGAAGTGCGTGCAGACTTTGCCTGGGCATTGGGACAATATCGTCAATATCGTTGGTTAATTGAAGTCAGTTGCGTTGGTCAAGCCAATTGAGTTTGATTGGCGGTGAAGTGTTAGAAATTGGGCCAAAAGTTCAGCTGGAGCCGTGTACTTCAAAAAAGTGCAATCTTATCTGGAGATTTTAAGAATTTAAATGACTCAGCTTCATGATGAAATAGACAACGTTTATTCTCGATTTGGCAGTGTATAACCCAAAAAAATCCAGTTCAATTGGCCTTCATTCTGACCCTGAGAGTACACAAAATAGTACTCCGCGTGTGACGTCACTCCTCCTCCTCCTCCGCCAACCCTGGGAAGAACAATAAAAAGATTTGTTGTTGTTGTTGTTGATTTTCTCGAATTCTTGCATGTATTAAATACTTAACTATAATTTGCGTACAATTACATTACAATTTTAGTTTAAAAACGCTACAAAAGTCTGGGCAGTACCGAGTCCTTGGCTTTCATATACCCGAAAAACTTCGAAAATTGTTTTTTAGCAGCAGAATCACAAAGAAAATTCCCACAGAAATGGTGAAAAGTTGAATATTGATAATCTTGGAGTCGACTAGGGCCTGCAGCATGTTGTAAATGCTCTCGCTGCGCACTTCGCCGCCACAGCAGTCCATATAGGTAACGGGATAAAGTATTTAAGTACGTCGCTAATTGATTTAAACTAGTTTATTCTATTGATTTTAGGTTTTATATATGTTATAAAATTCTTGACGATTGTTTGCAAACAGCTGATTGTGGGCAGTGTTGGAAAGCCAGGCAAATGTGGTTAACATGACCGTAACAGTTGCTTGGTTTACACCAGAGCGGGCAAACAAACGAAAGCTAAGAAACGATTCATATGTTTTGTAGCTGTTACTCTAGTCAGGGAAAACGAAACCACTAACTTTATATTGCCGAAAAGCGCAAACGAAACGATTGGAATATTGTTCTCCCAACTGCTGCACTGCCTTGGAACGTTTCGGCAAACGAAAGCAACAAAGCTGAGAGAAACAAAGAAGTAAGCAACAGAAAAAAAAAAATAACAATACAAATACAAATACAAATTGAGCAGCAAACGTTTCCGAACTATTCGCGCTCGTTGCATATCGTTCCGATTCCCTTTGTCCGCAAATCAAGATGAGAGCATTTCGCTTTACGTTTAGTTTGCTCTCACGAACGCAAACTGAACAGAACTCATTTTTTGTTACAGTTACTTTTCTCGGGTTTTGTTAGTATTTCGCTCTGTGCAAAGAAAGAAACGAAACGATTCGGAAACGTTTCGTTTCGTTTGTTTGCCCGCTCTGGTTTACACGATGTGATATGTTAGGCGGTTTCTTGGTTGAATTGCTCTGTTATACGGGAACTTACTTTATACTCAAAAATCTTTAAAAATACTTTACACAATATGTATCTGCTTAGCTGCCCTGATCTTTACTGGCTATTTTTTAAAGTATTATGAATAGGATTGTTATGTTCTGATATACATCCCCAAGTTGTGGACATGCAATGAGACCTGTTGGATTACCTCCCATAATACCCATATCCAGTTGTCTTTCTTGACTCATATAAACGTTATAGATGAGCTGCCAGCTGAACTATGAGAGCAAACTGTCACTCAAAAGCAAGATATTAATTTATAAAAGTATTCTTGCTTCTGCATGAAGATGCGGACTACAGATGTACGGTATAGCAGCAAAATAACACAAGGATTCTGCAGACCAAATCCTAAGAATCATAAAAAGGGCTCAACGGGCCACTGTATGCCCATCTTGGGCTTAAATTCATCATCCATGAGTTGTTCCTTTAGTTGCGTTTTCCAAGAAGTGCAATTCTATCAAATAGATGAATGGAACAAAGCAAAAAGTTGTCTTTTTAAAGAAAGTTTTTAAAAAATCCGTTGCTTATAACACTTTAACTGGCTCAGCTATCATTAAACTATTTATTATGAATAATCATAAATTTGGCTGCCTTCGATAGTGCGGCTAGCTTTACCATCTGAAATTTGTTTGACTTTTTAGCAGGGATGCAAACCACTCGAATATAAAGACTGGTTCGGTTCAGTGGTTCAGACAGTTTCTGAACCGCCGGTTCGGTTCATTACATGGTTTTTTGAGCTGACTGAACCGCGGTTCCGGTTCGGTTCAGTGGTTCACAAAGGTACATTATGATTTCTATTGTCATGTGACTTTTGCACACTTTCTAATTGATTCCTATAATCCATTTGAATATCTTTAAAATCCTTATAAGATGTCCGGATTCAAAGGATTCGTCTATATGTTCCTTGAGGAACGATCTTCGAAAACAGAGAATGTCGGCTAGAAAAGATTAGAATAGAAAAGTGTAAAAACTCCCCTGGTTAGGATTGAATTAAGGTAAAGAAATATTACAGAAAATTCCAAATATTGTCCACTAGATGAAAGAATGTAGATTGATGGTATTTATATTAAGAGATCGGAGGGCCATTACAGAACACCTGCAGATTACAGGTTTTCACATTTTCGTCAAGTCATTCCTAAAAAGTTCCGGCATCGGTAAGAATTTAGAGAGTCAAACGAAATGGAGAAAAATGATCTTAGG